>CM059045.1:18249068-18849068 GCA_030279155.1 Forsythia viridissima | reverse complement strand
AAGAGGGCATAGTGAGATTAAAGACTGATTGAAAGAGAGGAGAGAAGGAGAAGGGGTTTTATTATGGAAATTCGGGTCGGATTTTATAGAAAAAACAGCATCTGATAAATTTTTAAAAAATAGAAAAAAAATATCGAAAACAGAAATCTGTGGAATAAAGAAAAGGTATATTGGAATCTACTCTGAAAAAGCGGCCGTGGACAGTTAAAATGGAATCCTTACTTGAACTGTAGCAAGCTGGAAAGCTATTAGAGCAATTATATGATACCACTTCAATGTAAACATTATAATTGATGAGGATAAATAGGTAAGAAATCAAAATTTAGAAATTAATAAGCCGTGCCAATTAAAAATAAGTTGTTTATTTTTTCAAAAAGAAAAATAAAACAAAATATCAATTTTTTCTCGATCATCAAATAGCATATTATTCAATATTGAAATACAATATCTAAATCGACTACTCTAATTTAATAAGTTTCTTGAAATCAAAATGTTTTCGATCCCACGTTTTCACTGTCTCAATAACAATTTGTTCTATCATTGAATAAAATTATATTACAATTTCATAAATTATTTTAATCCAATATTTTTAAAAAAATTCTTCTTATATCATCACTCTAATCTAAAGATATTCTCCGAAGTTTTGTTTTGGTGAAAAAATCAAGCTGCCTCAAAGACTTTTTGTACTTAATTTTTGGACTTTTTTCCCTCATGTTTTAAATTAGGATAATTAGCACACTTCGTCCCTAACGTTTTTTCTCATTGTACATAACATCTTGTAATGTGTATGAGTTGGAAGAAGAAGACTGAAAATCTGGCTTTAAATATTTGAGTGCGCAAAATGTCTCTATCGTTTACTATTTTTTTGCTCAAATCATTTTTATCGTTTGATTATTTATGGTAATGAACCATTTGATAATTTTAACGATAAATGTCAATAGATATGGATGGCAGGACCTTTTTTGCAAAGAAACGCTTATTTAAGGATTCAAATACTAAAATTTAAACGATAAAGACATTTTGTACAGTAAGAGAAAACATCAGGAACAAAATGTGCTAATTAGCTTTTAATTATGTACTAGTTAAGAATACGTGCGTTGCACGTGATTTCGTAATAATATTATAATTTTTTTATTGTAAAATTATCGATGAATATAACACTTAAATAAAACTCATTTTCAATCATAAGTTCATCAATGATAATAACCAACTAAGGAATTATATTCAAACTTCTTGGTAAACCAAGTGGTTCATTAAAAAATACATGGCCTACGTGAATATTAAGTTTGAAAGATTATTGATACTCTTTTAATTATATTTTAAAGCACATATTTAATGGCATATCAGAAAATGCAACTTTCTTTTATGAAAATTAGTATCAAATTCTAAAATACATGAAAATAGTAGATATAAGTATAACACAATTTTTCATTGATTTTCTGTATTTATATCATTATAAAAAGCACACGAAAACAAAATATTTAGCCTTTCTAGGTAATTATTTCTCAGAAAAAAGAATCTCAAAATTCTTTGACATAATATAAAGAAGAATTTTCTATTACAATTTCCATTCAGTTTTAATGCACCCTAAAATTAGGGGGGGGGGGGGGGGGTTTGGTCCTCTTCATACATTATTTCTTGTAATTCCATCTGAAATATTATTAAATTTCAAGAAAATTCAAAACAACCAGATATTTGGACAACGATTTTAACTCATCACATAAAACCACTTATTATACCTTCACCTTATACATAACATGACTCACTTTATCCAATTTATGTCTTCCTCAGCCGCGTGCTTGAAAGAGTTAGAGTAACACCAATTCTCCTTGTTCTAACTCGTTCTTCCACAATAAATATACGTTTAATTGCTTACAAAATAACATAAAACATCATTTGAGCTTAAATCCCTTTGTTATCAAGACTACCATAATAATTAATATTTTTACATCGAATAAATATTCTAAATCAAGAAAAAAAGATATAGAAATCAAAATTTAAAATCAATATTACCATCATATATATTCTTAAAATTAGTGAATCATTTATGAAAAATTAACACATCCATTATTACCACATTATTATCAAACTAATTATCAAAGATTAAAAATCGTCATTGCGAGGAAAAAAATATTCTTGGCATAATAAAAAACAAAGACGAATAACAAAGGAATAAAGTATGAATCAATAATAAGAAAGTCGAAATGCAAAGTCAAATTTATTTTGTTTTGTTATGTTGATGAAGGAATTTGCTTAAATTCTCGTGCATAATAAGATTAACTCTTTGATTGTTTACAATTAAAGATAATAATTTCAATATATTAAAAATTTTATTAGTATATTTTATTTATTTTCATTACTTACAATATATATAATGGAATTTAAAGAGACAAATCACTTTCAATGATCAAAATGCAATATTTATATAGTATTAAATAGTTTAAATTAAAGCCAAAATAAATTATATTAATTGAAAGATGATTTTAGGAATTATAAGTTATTTGAGAGGCAATATCGTCCATAAATATTTCTCCCATATTTGGAACAGAGGAAGAAAGTATGAATCAATAATAAGAAAGTTAAAATGCAAAGCCAAATTCATTTTGTTTTGTTATGTTGATGAAGGAATTTGTTTAAATTCTCTTGCATAATAAGATTGACTATTTGATTGTTTACAATTAAAGATAATAATTTCAATATATTAACAATTTTATTAGTATATTTTTATTTATTTTCATTAATTACAATATATAATGGAATTTAAAGAGACAAATCACTTTAAATGATCAAAATACAATATTTATATAGTATTAAATAGTTTAAATTAAAGTCAAAATAAATTATATTAATTGAAAGATGATGATTTTAGGAATTATAAGTTATTTGAAGGGTAATATCGTCCAAAAATATTTCTCTCTTTAAGAGATTTTTGAAATTAGTATAGATAAAATAATATTATTTATCACAATTAATGATAATCATAAATTTATATGGCATTAATTGATAAGAGCATCTCGAATGCAACAATGTCTATTATGCATATGTGGCAAATGACATTGACATTATATTAAAAAACTTCTCCAATGCAACAATGTTCATTGTGCAAATGTGGTAAATTATTATTAGTTTTTTAGAAAAAAGAAAGAGAGAGAAATGTATTGATTGGATATAAATAATTAAATTAATGGTGGACATTGTCAAGAACAATGTCTAGAATTAGACATTGTGCTAGACACCTTCTAGCATTAATTGTGCCACATAAGCACTTTTTAGCCATTTGTCAAAAAAAATACCCTTGACATTGTTGCATTGGAGATGCTCTAAGTTTAATAAAATAAATGTTATATTCTACGTCTAATTGAATCTATCAATGCGCTAATCAATTTTCAACAATTAGCCGCAATTCACTATTTTTAATAGCAATAGAAAAGGAAAATGGTATAGATGATTGGCCCAACTTGACCATCACCATCATAGATAGAGAATTTCTACTCGCCACGCCTCTTATCAAATGTTTAGATACATTGAATGTGTTGTTTTCATGCTTGTCTTGTCATGTTGTCATAAATATATAATTTTTTTTGTCATTTATAATTATTGTTATATTTAATATAAGATTCTACGTAATGACATCCTTGAAAATTAAAAACGAATCTCAATGTTAGAAATGGCACAGGACGACGCATGACAAGGTCGAGGAGTTGTCCCCGTCCCCATCTCGTCAAGAATTTTTCAAAGGCAAGACGGGATGGACTATAGAAATTAAAATATCTTCTTTTAATTAATTAATTTTTTAAAATACAATTTAAATTTAAAAACATAAAAATAAAATAAATCAAGATGGATTCGGAGAATCCTGGATGGTAGTGAAGTATTTTGCCAATCCTAAATATTATTAAATTCGATTATAGCACAGAAGATTGAGTCAAATTTTATTTTTGTTGTTTTATTTTATAAAATTGGCTATAAAAAAAAAAATTAATCCGCCTTGAAAACTGTCCAACTCTAAATTTTTAGTACATTTTAAAAGACATCTAACCATATTTGTATCCCTAAAAGTCAGAGAAATGATGTGTTGTCCGAATCAAACAACATATCATTTGTCCGACTGTCATGTGTCAACAGTCGAGCACGAACACATGTAACACCCCCCCCCCCTTCTATTTTTGTTCGGCCCCCCTCTCCTCCTCCTGTTCGATTGTCGACACATGACAATCAAACCAATCAGAGAAATGCTAAGTTTGACAATCTATCTCTTCTAAAAGAAATTTTTTGTAACTCTACTTCAACAACAATCCCTCATTGGATGTATATTTTTTAAAATATATGTACTATACAACTATAATAATATCTATTTTTAAAGCTACAATATATGATCAATTGTTATATTTACTTGGAATATTTAGTAATGATAATTTAAAATATTTAGATTAATTTAATCTATATTTCTCTTTATGAACTAATTTTACTATAATTAAATTCAATCGTCAATCAAGACTAACAAAGATTAAGGTGGTAATAGACCTGAAAGGTCATGTCTGTCTGGTGGATTTTCATTTATCCAATTTTTATTATTCAGCTCTTATACTTTATGATTTGCAACTTGGTCCAATTCGATAATTTGAAAAAAATTCATGCCACTATGTGAAGCCACTCTCTAATAACGACAAAAGCACCTAAATTAGTTGGGAAGGTATATACTTTACGTTAAACTAATAAGAATTTAGTATAAAAATTAATAATTTTTATTAAGTAATGTCAAAGTAAGTTGGATGATCTTACTCCTAAAAAGTGGAATCGAAACCAACTCTCCTGAAACTAGCTCAAATGTTAGTCTACAATATTAGGGTCACAGTACCGAATGTAATAATTCATTTCGATAACATATAGAGACTTGTTCAGTTAAACTAGTTTATACAGAAAATGTATTAAATTCCTGTTGAGATTGTTGAAGATGCCAACACAGTCAGCTAACAGATTACACATGTGGCATACTACTGCTATTAGTTTTCATGATCAACTCCTTAGGTGTTAAATTTATATTGGCTGATTCTTTTATTCTTGTAACAAATTTCCCTATAATATTCGGTGGCCACATTATAAAACACAGCAAGGCAGCTTGTGCCGCCCAGTGAAAAATATTTTACAATTCATCTTTTATTCAAAACTTCAACTTGGTATCAGAGCCATCTAAAATGGCAAACGTCAATTTTGATGGAAGCAACACAGCCACGCAGCAAGCACAAGTCAGCTCTGTGATACCTCCATTGTTGGGAGGAAATCAACTGTCTCCTTTTGGTGTTAGCCTCACTCAAACACCACCAGTGAAGCTTGATAGAAATAATTTCCTGCTGTGGAAGAACATGATTATGCCCATTATCAAAGGGCATAATTTAGAAGGGTTTCTCTCAAGAAGAACTGAGTGTCCACCTGAGTTTATTGCCACTCAAACCACTGGTGCAGCTGGAGAAACTGTGGAAATGATTCAAAATCCTGATTATAGAAAGTGGTTCTCTATAGATCAACTATTAATGGGATGGTTATATTCTTCTATGTCACCTGACATTGCAATCAGAGTTATGGGTTCCTCCAGCTCTTCTAAGCTTTAGAATGCTGTCCAAGAAAGCTTTGGAGTCATGAACTAATCAAGGGTAACATTTCTCATTGGAGAACTTCAGAAAACTAGAAAAGGATCTATGAGCATTGATCAATACCTCAATGTTGTCAAGCAACTTGCAGACAACCTTGAAATTGATGGTAAGGCCATTCCTCATTTTGATCTAGTCACACAAGTTCTAGCAGGCCTAGATGAAGAGTATACCCCAATAGTAGTCCAGATAAACAGCAGGGAGTTTCTCTCATGGCCAGAACTGCAATATCTACTCATGACATATGAAAGTAGAATTGAACATCTGAATGCTGTAAAAATTGGAATGTCATCAATAAATCTGAGCCAAACTTCAGTGAATCTTGTCCAAAGGCCATCCTCTAACAATTATAGAGAAGTGAAGTCAAACTATGGTGGAAGGAGTAGTGGTTTAAGAGGTGGAAGAAGCAGAGGCAGATGAGGCAGATCTGGTGCAAACAAAGGCTCTTGTCAAATTTGTGGTCTGAACAATCACTTAGCAGCTTGGTGCTATAACCGTTATGATGAAAGGTATATGGGTAGTAAACCAGATCATCAACATCAAAGTAATCACTCAAATCCAAATGCCTTAGTAGCCTCACCCCTCAACATAGCAGATCCAGCTTGGTTTGCAGACTCTGGTGCTAGTAATCATGTCACTGCAAGGCAAGAGGACATGGCTGAAACACATGAGTATGGTGGTAAGCAAAAACTCATTGTTGGAAATGGTAATAAGCTAAACATTTCACACATTGGCTCTGCACACTTGAATACATTGAAAGATAGATCACTTGTGCTTACCAAAATGTTAGTTGTGCCTTCAATTAAAAAGGACTCGATCAGTGTTTCACAATTAACCTCTAACAATAATGTTTTCATGGAGTTTTACTCTGATTCTTGTTTTGTCAAGGACACACAAACGAAGGAAATACTGCTGCAAGGGAAGCTTAAGGAGGGATTGTACCAGTTTGATAGACAAAATCAAGTGCAAAAGTCCCATTGTCAAGAGTCAACTCACTCAAACAAGTTATATAGCTCGGCCTTTGTAACCGAGTCTAGTTGCATTGAACCTTCCAAGAATTTTAAATCAATAGAGTCTAGCTTAAAATTGTGGCACAGGAGACTTGGTCATCTTGCTCTTCTTGTCATGTCTTAAGTTCTAAAGTCTTGTAATGAAAGCATTGGTGATAATAAAATTAGTATTTTTTGTGATGCTTGCCAATATGGTAAATCCCATGCTCTTCCCTTTAAAGTTTCAGCATCACATTCTTCATGTCCTCTTGAACTAATCCATATAGATGTCTGGGACCTGCACATCTAAATTCTACAACTGGATTCAAATACTATATCATATTCATTGATGACTACAAAAGGTATACATAGATTTACCCCTTAAAATATAAGTCTGAAGCAGTACACAAATTTGTCCAATTCAAGAAATTGGTAGAAAATAAATTTGACAGAAAAATTAAGGCTCTACAATCTGATTAGGGTGGTGAATTTAGAGCTTTTTCTAGTTTTTTAACAGAGTTTGGTATAGAAATGAGAGTTTCTTGCCCTTATACTTCAGCTCAAAATGGGAGAGCGGAGAGAAAGCATAGACATGTGACTGAAACAGGGTTAAGTGTGTGTTCCTTGGTTTTAGCAATTCACACAAAGGCTATAAGTGTCTAAGTCGTACTGGGAAAATCTATATATCTAGACATGTAATCTTCAATGAGTTTGATTTTCCTTTTGAATCCACCTTTCTAAACAAACACTCAACTCCTCAAGACTCAGAGATTATCATTCAGTGTCTTCCCTTTTATACCTCACCAAACAGTGACACAACCTCAGCTGGTACATCTCTTCCTAATGCAACTCAAGCAGTAGAACTGAATACACAACATGTTGATGAAACAAATTTCACTGAAAATGGTTTGACAGATCTTGATGCTGGTACATAGGTTGAAGTGTTAAGTAGTGATAATATTCCAGTACCACAAGATCACCAAGCTGTTGACCAAATTGAACAGGTGAGAACAAGTGAAGCATTGCCTCAAACAAGTGATAGTTCAGAGCAAGTGATCATAGAGCATCCTATGATTACCAGGAGTAAAGCTGGTATTTTTAAGCCCAAGACCTACATGACATATGCAAAAGAACATCAGTTAAGTGATGATCAAAGAGTGACAGAACCATCTACTGTATCTGATGCCTTGTTGGATGAAAACTGGAGAAGAGCAATAAATGAAGAGTACAAGGCATTAATTAAAAATAAAACTTGGAAGTTGGTGCCATATTCAACTGATCAGAAGGCAATAGGCAGCAAATGGGTATTCAATATCAAGTATGGACCAGCAGGAATGATACAAAAATACAAGGCAAGGTTAGTGGCAAAAGGGTTCTTACAAACCGCAGGAGTAGACTTATATGAAACTTTCAGCCCAGTAATAAAGTTTTCAACGTTAAGAGTAATCCTTACTCTTGCAGTTTCAAGAGGTTGGAGCATTAGACAAGTTGATGTGAACAATGCCTTTTTGAATGGAAAGTTGGAAGAGGAAGAATATCTTAAGCAACCAGAAGGTTTTATAGATCAAACAAATCCCAGTTTTGTGTGCAAGCTTGAAAAGGCACTTTATGGACTAAGGCAGGCACCTATAGCGTGGTATGAGAGACTAAAGAAAACCTTAATAGACTGGAAGTTTATGCAGTCCAAGGCTGACAATTCTCTGTTTTTCTACATGAATCAAACTCAAGTAATCTTTGTACTGATATATGTGGATGATATTGTGATAACAGGAAATGATAGGGAGATGTTGTAGTGTTTCATTGATAGGTTAAACAAAGCCTTTGCTCTTAAGGATATGGGAGAATTACATCAATTCTTAGGAATTGAGGTTAAAAGATATGCTTGTGGTCTTCATCTCACTCAAACCAAATATATCATAGACTTGCTAAAAAGGTTTGATTTTCAGAATTTGAAACCATGTCCTACTCCAATGTCAGTGGGCAAACCTCTTTCCAGAAGTGAAGGCAAAGAGATGATCAATCCTACTCTATGTAGAAGTGCAATAGGAGGCCTACAATATTTAGCATATACAAGATTTGATATCAGTTTTGCAGTTAACAAGTTGAGCCAATATCTGCAAGCACCAACTGATATATATTGGAAGTCAGCAAAAAGGGTTTTTAGATACTTGAAGGGAACAATTAGACAAGGGCTGTTAATTCAAAAATGTGAAGGGCTTAATATAGTTGGTTTTGCTGATGCTGACTGGGCCTCTTGTCGAGATGGTAGACGTTCGACTGCAGGGAATTGTATGTATTTAGGAGATACATTGGTAGCTTGGTCATCTAAGAAACAGCAAGTAGTATCAAGGTCTAGCACTGAATCAGAAAACAGAGCATTAGCACAAGCAACTGCTGAAATTACATGGATTGAATCACTACTTAAAGAGTTGAGTTTGTGTGGAGATGTGACTCCTATACTGTGGTGCGATAATTTGAGTGCTAGTGCTTTAGCCTCAAATCCAGTTTACCATGCTCGAACGAAACACATAGAGCTTGATATACACTTTGTGAGGGATAAGGTTCTGGAGAAAAAATTGCAAATCTGTTATGTTCCTTCAGTAGACCAAATTGCTGATTTGTTAACTAAGTTGCTTCCACAATCAAGGTTCCTTTATCTTAAAAACAAGTTTGGTGTCACAGAAGTATGCTCCAACTTGAGAGGGGGTGTTGAGATTGTTGAAGATGCCAACACAGTCAGCTAACAGATTTCACATGTGGCATACTACTGCTCTTAGTTTTCAGGATCAACTCCTTAGGTGTTAAATTTATATTGGCTGATTCTTTTATTCTTGTAACAAACTTCCCTGTAAGATTCGGTTGCCACATTATAAAACACAGCAACGCAACTTGTGCTGCCCAGTGAAAAATATTTTATAGTTCATCTTTTATTCAAAACTTCAACTATTCCAAACAAAGTTAGGGGTCTGATCGGACTTGAACATTGGATTAAGGTAATGAATCACTTATTTTGACACCACTAATTTTATCATATATTTTATTTCGACGATTGTATAGTCGTAGGTAGCAAATATATGTTTAGTAGAGGTTTCCGTAGCTATGGTTAATTGTTTTATATAATTAAATTATGTTACAATTTAAGTTGTGTTTTTATCTATATACTTTAAGCACGTAATATTGAGGAAATTCGAGACAAATTTTAAATTGGGATATATAAAGATTTTAAATTGTGGTGCAAAAACCACCTTTTTTGCACAAATGCAAGCTAACAACGATCTTTTATAAAGATATTCACGCATATTGAGAAATTTTGGGACTGTCATCCACCATTTATTAAGGGGTTAATTACACTAATGGTCTCCATTTTTTAAGTTTGTAACGATTTCATCCTTATTCAATTTTTTTAGCAGATATCATTTTCATTCTTCTATTTATTCTCACAAACCGTCCCCACTCATGGAATCCGTCTAAATATGCCGTTAATTGGGTTTGCACTTCATTTTTTATCTTTTTAAAGCGAGGGCATTTTAGGCAAACACCAAAATATTTTTCTTCCCTCCATTTGTCAAGTAAATGACGTGCTGTTCTGAGACCAAAAAGTATGTTGAACAAGACCCCCGATTGAATTTCTCCAGCAAAGCAACCGGCCATGGCCATGGCTAGCTGCCCAGCTTTAGCGACTGATAAATCAGCAACAAGATTCCCGACTGAATTTTCCCAAGAAAAAACTGTCAATCCAAGAAGTGTTGGTGACAATTTCAAAATAACTCCAAGAGCTACAAGGCAATTTAGAATTTCCCCGGCCGCAGAGAAAATCCAGAATACACTCATGACGAATGCCAAATCACTATAGGAATTTGCTCAGTTTTAGGGGGCTCTTTTTCGACTATGTAATGAAGAATTGCTAAAGAGTAGCTTCCAAAGAGTACCACAAACCAAAGAAGAAAATGACTTCTAGAAAAAAGAAATACAATCGGATGATTTAGAGGCATGAATGATTTGCAGGAGTATAATAGGGCGAGTGGACACAGAGCAATGTTGGCTGATTGATAGAATCTGCTCCATTCGGATGGCGAAATTTGCGGGATAGTGAGTTTTAGAAGTACTGAGACTAGAACTTCCCATGCTTTTGGAATGTGTGGAAAAGAAAGATAAAATCGAGTCAAACTACAATATTTGCAGATACAAAACAACAATATCATCAGCTGATAAAGAATCCTTAGAAAGAAATTGTTGACGTCGGATTTCGCACCAACCACGTGTCAACACATCTCCAGTCAATCCTTTACCAACTTGTATATTATCTGCACACTAGGATGACCGTTAGGCACCAAGATCGCCGGAGAAAAAGGATCCGGCGATCATTGATACTCCAACGATTAAGTCAACTGCCGGTATATGAAATAATATACGGGGAATGAAAATAATCGTGTGTAGGAGGGATAAGCAGATAGAAATTTAAGGAGAGTTTAAAGGTGAAAATAATGCGTATTAAAAAATACGTACCTTGGAATAATCGGAGTTCTTGTATTTATATATGCAGAATCCTAATTATTCTGTGTAAGCAATCAATTAGAACTCTGATTGGATTTTCATTCCTTATAGGATGAAGGATAACTGGAGATGGACACAATCTCCCAGATTTCAGTCCTTATCTGATTGGATTTCCAATATTGTATTGCCTAATTATTTGGAGATTGGTATTTGTTTTCCTTGTGAGAATCTTTGTGGCAATCAAACACAATATTTCTTTAATAACTTTTCTGGTTATCTCAAAATATCATATTGCCTGTGAATTACGAGAATGCGAAGACCAGCGAAGCACTCTAGATTAGCCAGGAATGTCGAAGCCCTTCATGGGCTTCGCTGTGATAGATTCAAGAGTGCTAAAGTGTTCGATGGGCCTTCGAGGCCTTCTGAAAATTTACGAGGCCCTTGTTGAGCTTTTGATGACATGGAGGCCTTACCAAAATCGGGTGGTAACAGAAATGGAAGGAAGAAAGAAATATTTTGATAGTCTGCCTAAAATGGTCTCGTTTTAAAAAGATAAAAAAATGAAGTGCAAACCCATTTAACGGCAGATTTAGACGGATTTCGTAAGTGGGAACGGTCTGTGAGAATAAATAGAATAATGGAGATGATATCTGCTAAAAAATTGAATGAGGATGAAATCGTTACAAACTTGAAGAATAGGGACTATTAATATAATTAACCTTTTATTAAGGTTCGTTAAACTCTTCAAGCTTTTGGTTATGTTGGGGATATTAAAGTTGGTCACCTCGATTCCAAGACATCCATATTTATTTATTTAAAGAATAATATTTTGTTGGAAAAATACCACCAAACACATAGCAAAAACGAAAAACGAGTTAGAAAAATGTTAAGATAAAAACATATATTAAACGTGGTTCATCAAATCGTCAAATTTCTTATTCTTTCAACTTCTCCTTACACAAAATTATAACGTTCAATATACACTGCTACGTATACCGTTTTCTTCTAAAAAAATTCCTTACTCTCTGTAACCCACAATGGTTGGCCGAATTCTTTGAGTCCCGAGACTCTTCAATCAATGCATTGATATGTATTTATAAAATTAGTCCCAATTCTTTAGTTGAGTTTTTCTTCAACTCTAATATTTTCTTTCCTTTTCTTCGCTAATTATGCATCAATGCAATTGGCCACCGTCTTTGTGCATATGCTTTGCACTCAATATACCTTGTAAGTAAGTATAACAATCGGCTTCACTTAAAGCCTAAGCCTAATTTTTATTTCACAAATTTAGGTCAAACTCAACAATATCCATTTCGACCCAGAAATTTTCTAAATTATAGCATTTCTTCATTCCCACCATCGCGCCCCTTTATTAGTAGGCGTCATCATTCCTTGATCAATTGTAATAGATATGAACTGAGTTTAAAGATTTATTGAGCGTGACTTTACACTTTAACCTCTTCGAACTTCAATCTTCATTCTTCCTGTGATTAGCTACAAAACTCGTCTTGATTTCTTGACTATCGTTTGTAATAGTAAAAGACTCACCTCGATCGATGTGACCAATACGACAGCTCCACCTCAAACTGTTTTTCATGTTAGCATGTGCAAATTGCCAATCTTTTTTCCTTTCGTTGTCAGCACAAAATTTTTCTTCAGATTCATCATAATAGTGCGTACAAAATATTTATATCCCAACGCGTTCATTGTTCTCAATGATATCAAACTTCCCTTCAATCTTGGGACATGAATAATACCTGTTAGCCTTCTCACCGCTTTCAAACATCTTCACTTTCATAGTACTTCTACACTTAGCTTCAAACTTCTCACTATCAACCATTATAACATTGCACATATCACGTGGCTTATAATCTTCAAACCACTCCTTATACGCATACGTACGATAAGAATATCCAAAATTCAAAATTAAAGAATCACTTGGAACATCACAATATGTGACAAATGACAAAGTAGAGTTCATCTCCCTAAAAGTCATCGTCAACCACCTTCGTAGCATCTGATCCTTTTTTAGACTCTCAACTTCTCTTCGCTTCAAGATTCGTCTTCAACTCCTGACAAATTTTTCTAATATGCTCCTTCTTATTACAGTAGTAACACTTGACATCTCACCTGGAACACGATTGAAAACGATCATCTGATCTGATCATAATTACTTCATCGCAATTCACCTCTAGCATGCCTAGTCTCAAACCTTGCCAAGAGAGCTTGGCCACCATTCACAGTAGCACTTGACTTTCTAACATTGTTTGATTCTAACAAACCTCATTCATTGTCAAATTATATTTTCCAACTAAGAACATGGTTACTACAAGAAATAAACTTTTTTACCATAGTAATTACCATCGTAAATAGTAATGAAATCCATGATAAAAGGATTTTACAATGGATTTATCACGAATTTGCTTATGTGGGAATAAAAGTCGCAGTAAATACTTTTACTACAGCATGCGACTATCGTAAAAACATTTTATCATTGATTTACAATGTCACATAATCATCATAAATATTTAATTATAAACTCGTTTTCATTATAATTAACTATGAAAATTGTCTTTCATAAAAAGTTACTATTATTCACTGCAGTCAACTATTGTCATAAATAATAATTATTGGAGTAAATGCTTTTAAACAATCCTGTTCTAATGCTCAAGGTGGGCATTAGAACAAAACCGTGCTTTTAAAAACAGCCTTTGCCATCATAATTGATCTTTTTTTTCATCAACGACAGTCTCCTCTATTGTAAAACTATTTTTAGTTTTTCAAAAAATAAAAATCTTGTACTTGATTGTCCAATTCTCTATCAAAAGTCTAAAAAGAAACATAAGTCCATAAGATAAAACAATATTTGAAATCAAATCACAATCTTAAGAGAACATGATGTTGTAGGAAGCATGTAAATCTCCACACTGTATACATAAGTGTAATGCTTATTATTAATTTATGTTAACGACTACCCAATCATAAATTTTGATTTGGTACCCATGATTTATCAAGTGTGTAGCATTCACAAAATAAATAGCTAAATAAATGCTGATGCAACCAGAATCTTTGATGCATTCAGCCTTCACAAAATTAGTGTTATTATAATCGGTTCGAGACCAAAAACTGATATGGTTATGTTGAAAAACTTTTTTATTTAAAAATCCATTCAAAAATACATTGATCCATCCGATTTTGAAGAACCCGTTGAACTGTTCTTAGTTTCACCGATTTTAAAAATTATTTCTTTTCACAATTAATTGTAATTGACTATTGAAATTCATCTCTCTCCCTGTATGAGATGGATAAAAAGAAAGAAAAACCAAAAAAATTGCTCAAAAAGCAATTTTTGTTATTTCTAAAAATTTGTTTTTCATTTTTTGAATTTTTTGTAATTTTTTGTGTAATTTTTTTAAAATCAGCGAGTCAATCCTGATTTGACCATTTACTCTTGATCCTGTCTCTTTTTCGGGTCAATGTCCAAGTCGGTTTTTAAAATATTTCCAAATTGTAATGCAACCATAAATTATATTTTTTTGACCTATGTGTTTTAATTTATATCTCCATCTCTAATTAGGAAAAAAAAAAAAAGCTATATAATTCAAATCTGAAAATGCATCAATTGAAACTTGTGGTTGGTGTAATAATGATTGATAAAAGAGTGAGCTTAGAGGAACAATAATGTTCTCACGAAGGATGGTGTGGCTGGGAGGATCGACTTAGGAAGACTAATAGGTTTGTTCGGAGTAAGCTTACAATGGTCTTCAACAATTTATTTGTTGTATACAGACAATTCGAGCCCAAAAACTGAAACTCAAATAAATTTTGTCTGTCATCACGGTTGAAGCATCTGGCGAACCCGTTGTCAAATGGTGAATATTTGGCGACTTCGAGGTAAAATGGATTTTTATTTACGAAGATTAAGATAGAGTTAACGTAAAAAAAAAAAAAATTCATCACAATCTATGTAAAATTTGTAGTAAATAAAAATTAAGAGAACTTTTATGAAAATATTAGAGACACTTCCTTATGTTTAAAAAATCACACTTACCTTCCATGTATCCAATTGAGTTTTATATTCACCCACTATTCACTTTTTGAGCCATATTTCATTTAAAATGATATTGATAATACCTAAAATGCTCTTATGAACTAAAAATGAAGTTTTCTACAATTAGTTGTAATTAATTTACTCAAAGTAAACTATAGGAATATAAAATGATGCGTTATATACATAGTTCGTCTGGCATAGTGTAATTTTTAACAATATAAATTTATTTTGTTTAGAAATGGTGATGCTACCAAAAATCGTATCTAGGTTGACCTGTGGATGGTTTGATGATCGAGCTGGATGACCAGCTAAGTCTGATCACGATTATTGCTCTCAATACCTGAAACAAAGTCTATGAGGTGTGACCTCGTATCCTTGTCTTATGCTTAAGTAAGCAGATGTAGATAGAGAAATTTAGCAAAATACATTAAACCGAATATAATGCAAGAGAGATAACATCTTGTGAATAATGTTGCTAATGCAACTATATATAATGGTTTTTCGTGTAGTTCCAAAGGGATTGGGACTGTTCTAGGGCATACACAGGCCATGGACTTGGGAGGCCGTGTTTCAATAGGAGTCCATCTCCAAACTAGTATCCTAATTGTAGAGGGATTATATCTCTTAATGGATAAGGATTAAGATAAGTCGAGTATAGATTGAGTAGGACTAGGTAGTTTTCTGGGACCGAGTAGTTCTCGGCCATCCCTATGGTCGAGACAAACAACTTGGGTGATAGAGAAAACTGGTCATTGGGTCAGAAAATGTTGTGTTTGGATAATGATCGACCAATCCCTCATAGACATTCAAGCCTAGTAGGTTGTTCCTCTTGGCATAAAGGTCGGCCCTCACACGTACAGGGCCGATGTACAACTATTATGTGAGAGACGCCTCAGCCAACCTTGGGTCTTTAAGAGAGGTCGGGTTGAGTATGTTAATTGTGGCCTGAACATTGGCCCACGTGCGTTCGAGTTCGATCATATATCTCGGGAGGAAGACCTTGTGTCCAACATATGCGCGAGTAGGCGCGTCCAAAAAGTTGAAAGGTTGTACGCCAACTTTAGAAGGGTAATGGTGGCTTGCCAGAGCTTGCGAATGGCTGACATGTGGCAGAAATCAACAAATAAGATTGAAATTTTTTTTCCATCTTTTTCCTCAATAAATACCTCTTGATTTCATTTCATGCACTTTAAATTTATTGAGATTTGATTTGAGAAAGGTCGAAGATGCCAGATGCCAGATCGGATCTCCCAAAACACTTTGATTGAAAACAACTCTTCTTTAATTTCTTAGATAAGGTCGTCCATTTAACTTGAAACACATATTCGAACTAGAAGGTTAGGCGAGTGGTACCAAGGATAGTTCGAAAAGGTGAAGACATTGATAGCTTCGAGTATATCCCAGACGGGGTCCCTGTAGGAGAGACAATGGGTGAAGGGCTAGAGAGTTACCAGATCTCAAGCTATCAGGGTTTAGGAACCAATTGAACGTGCAACTCATTGGGGCCGATGTTAGGAGGTACAAGGTTGATGTATCCTTCTTAGCGAGTACCTGGCTCGAAGATATGTTTTATACTTGTCTGGTCCGAGAGATGGCCGTGTTTTGAAAAGTCATTATGGGCGGTCTTAGTTCATATTTGTCAAAGCTTGAATAAGCTGCTCAAACATACTTTTTATCTGCACATTTCGCAGGACCCACAACTTACTACTCATTTATTATCAACATATTCTATATGACCCACAACTTATAAGTACTTAAAAAATAATTTTAGTACTACCAAAGATGCACTTAAATTTCCACTAACCCTTTGTTTACCGACTTTTTATTCTCCTCGTGCCTATGTCCCGGTCAGTTGGCCTCCAACTGGTGGAGGCTATTGACTTATTTTTTTATTGCCTACTTGTATTTGGAGATAATCTAGAGGTATAATCACTACCAACTAGTCCTCGAACTCAAGTTTATCCCCGAGTATAGTTATTTTGTTTACTTTTTGGGTGGAAAAGGTTTTAGGTTGCCCCAGCTTTCGAGCTATATAAAGCACTTAAAGGAATTTTTTTTAGACCGATATGGGGGGAGGTAGTGTTCTAGCCAAAGTGAGGTTCTTGACCGAGCTAGATAGTGACCGGCTATATTGGTCAGGCTTAAGCCTTTGGTCGGAGATGTCTCTAGTTTATGTAGTACATTGGCAAGGAATTTCTACAATCAATTATGGAAAAGCCAAATTGTGTTGATGGAGATTTGTAGAATTTAAGAAAGGTAATAGCTTCAATTAGGGTTAATTTATAGCAAACAGAAACTACATGGGCCACTTTGAAGGACACATAAACTATGAAGACTAAATTGAGGCATTCTAAGAACTTAAGGACTAAATTGAACCAAACAAATACTTCAAGGACATTTTTGCATCTTTCAGAACATGCATGACCAATTTGCATATTCTAGAATTTTTCGAGACCAATTTGTAGAGGGAACAAAACTTTAGGAAGAATTTGTAGAATCTTGAAACTTCATAGGAGGACCTGCATTTAATCGTAAAGCCAGGGACAAATATGCAGAATATTATAAATTCAATGGCCATTCAATCAACTGGGATATTTTGGAGGGAAACAAAGACGAGGGCAACTTGGACAAATCTATAAAAGTTTGGGGACCTTTTGCAAATTAGGATGGGGACCAACTGAAGCAAGGGTATTTAAATCATTTTAGGAGCCACAAAATAAAGTTTAGAGCACAAATTTGCTGTGTCGTGGAGGACTTAGTTAAAACTGTTATCGGTGGAATAGCTGAAAGTTAGAGAGTCAAGCAGATAGATCAATGTCCAGCTTTGTCAACCAAGGTTATGAGAATTAGGGCAGGAATAAAGAGGTTTCAAAACGGCACGCTCCTGAGATGGTGGTGTTATGGCATCCAACGCGCAACAAACAACATGAACACAGATGAGACATGCTCATTTCATATGAAGAAGAGATTGAGAATGAGAGAAACTCTTAATTGCATGGTAAGTCATTTTCTCGAATTCATTCTTAACATTAGTTAAATAGCGTTTCCTTCTCCAAGAAAACTTGCCTGTTCATTTTTCACAACCTTTAACAATAGTAGAATATCCTCCTCAATGTGACTCGACCATCCCAGCCATACCCCAGTGTGACTCGATCACCACAACTCTACATCGTTTTGATTCCAACACCGTAGCTCCACCTCAAATTTTGATATTGCCATTGTCCTCAATGCAATCCTAGAGTTTGAACCGTAAGTTTTGGTATTACTTTTCGGGAAGAAAATTGTCCAAATGTGCAACGAATGACACTAGTGATGGCAACGGGACGGATTCGAATCGAATCGACCTAATCCGTATCCACCTCGCAATAATTCAAGGAGATCCAAATCCGCAGATTGATCAAAGCAGTGATCCGCATCTGATCCGTTGTTTTTTATTTTATTTTATTTTGTCAATTGTCATTCAAAAAATTAAATAAACATCAAAACAAACTTTACTACTTTAATATAGAGTTTAGACACATTCTAAAAGGTATCAATTACTGAATTAAATGTCCGAGTGGAAGCGTAAGACGTTTTTTATATAATAAAATTCATATTTTTTTTCAAATGGGGCGGATAAGATCTGGCACACATAATTCGATCCAACCCATGATCCATGAAGGATCACCAAAAAACTACCTCGATCTGCCTCGCTGACATGCATATCGAGAATTTTTTGCTCCACTCGAAGTCGGCATCTATCAGATTTGAGGCGGATTGAATATTTTTGCAATCCTTGAATGACACGAATGAGGTTAGATGGACTCATTTTATAGAAAGAAGATAATGATAGGGAATAGCGTACCAAACAACCCACCATTACAGACATTGGTCTTTTTAATCAATTTAGTCAGTTTTTTTATTAGACGTGACAAGTTATTATTTCAGTACTTAATCAATGTAGGATTCATCCCTTAACATTATTAAGACTTAGGGTTCTATCTTAAAAGGTGGACCTTATTAAGTGGATTAGCCCAAGTCCTTATATACTGATTAATATTTTAGTATATAACTGATGTGGAATTTATCCAATAACACACCTTGTAAGATAGTGGTTCATTTGAACACACCAATCTTGAAATGTTCATTTGAGTTTTAAACGGGCCAAATTGCTCATTTGAGCTTAATGAGCTCTGATACCATATTAAGAGTTGGATTCTATCTTAAAAGGTCAACCTTATTAAGAGGGGTAGGCTCTGATATCATATTAAGAGTTGGATTCTATCTTAAAAGGTCAACTTTATTAAGAGGGGTAGTCCAAACTTTTATATACAGGTTAATATTTTGATATTTAACCGATGTGAGATTTATCCTTTAACATGCATTGGCAAGATAGCGACTAGTTTGAGCACACCAATCTTGGAATCCGAATGCTCATTTGAGCTTTAAACGGATCGAATTGCTTGTTTGAGCTTAATAGGCTTTGATACCATATTCCATCTTAAAAAGTCGACCTCATTAAGAAGATAAATCCAAGTCCATATATGCTGGTTAATATTTCAGTATATAACCGATGTGAGATTTATCTCTTAACAAGATTGTCAAAGTTACTCTCCATTATAGTTGGCTTATGGTCAAAAACCTTATATTTTCTATCTAATTTTCTTTAATTCTACTATACTTATCTATATTTTTCCATCACAATGCATAAATATGGATCTTTAAAGCAGTTGAGAATATATATTGGGTTTGAATCTCTTGACATGTGATATTTTTTGGTGCCTTATGTCAATTGACATTTTGATAAGAAAAATCAAATGATTGGATAGGATAGATGGACATGCATCATATTATTTTGTCTAGATCATTGCAGAAGACAATACAAACCAAAAGTTCGTCAGATAATTTATTTATAAATTATACAATTGACATGTGTGTTTACTGACCAAAAAGATTAACCGAATCTCATTTACCAGCGGTAAATACTCCAACTTGAATTGACGTCCTGGAAGGACAATTTGTAAATATTATATCTCGTAAATTAATGGCACGACTGAAGTGTGGTGACATTTATTCCAAAACAAAAATTCTCAAAAGAAAATAGTAAAGATGGTCCAAAGGAGTAGGCGTATACTCTTGGAGAATATATAGACATAACTAATTGTAAAACTCCATATGAGGTTCGACTACTTGAAATATAAAAAATGAAGAGATCTCGATAAGTTATATTGTTATGGAGAAAGAAATTAAAATAGAAAATAAATAGTCAACATATTTATAATAAAATATTGTGAACGAAAACGGAGATATTGAATCAAAATCCGTTGATGAATGTTGATGTAGAAATGATTAGTCAAAATAAAAAGACGTAATCAAGGCAAAATTGAACTTACTAAAAACTTGAAATTTTTGGATATGCAATCCGAACACCCAAATGTGTAAAACCAATAATATTTATGCAAAAAGAAAATAAAAATAAATAAAATCGTAAGATATAAGACACGACTTTCAACATAATGACTTTAACAAAGACTTATATAAATAGTTAATTCTCTTGTGGTGGATGCAATCACATGTTAATATTTTGTTAGCTATTAATGTATGAAACTTGATATGCGTCTAATAAATATGGTTATAACTAACTTATTTGACATGACTAATATATGTATATAAATCTCTGGACGATTTAATATGTTTGAAGCATATAATTTAACTTTTTGAGAAATTTAAAAGTACATATCTTAATTGATATTATCATGAAGGGCAATAAATAAGCATTGTACTCTTATTTCTTTGACCGAAGTTTTGTCCCATTAGTTTTTCCTAGTAAGATTTTCAATGAGGAACTTTCATAACGTATCCAAAATAATAATGTACTTTTTTTCCCATCACTAGGTTTTTCTTAGTAATATTTTAACAAAGTATATTTTTGCGTGTAAATGACATTCATTGGAAAGTGTTAAAAATATTATAGTTATGGATGTCCATAACCTATAATACATTTACCCTCAACATAATTTTATGGTTATACTCTAGTGTGTTACAAATTGTATACGAGACTTCTGAAGAGAGCAATAACAAGATATGTTATCAATATAATTGTATTAGACGATCATGATGCCTAAAACCAACTAGAGATAAATGAATATCTTGTATGAAGATGGTAGTGTTTAAAAGTTATAACAAGAAAACAACATAAAACATATTTTACCATAATTCTTTTATACAAGTTTTAGAAAGATAGTGAAATTGAAGACATTGGCACACAAGATAGGATGACTTGATACAATGATTTTTTTTTTTTTTAATTGAAATCAGAGTGAGTAACTCTACTCTTTTTTCTTCATTTAGGTTTTGTTCTATTGAATTTTCTTGACAAGGTTTTAAAGAGGCATCATTTGATTACTTCAAATTTTTAAAATTATTATTTTTCATTCATTTGGTATTTTTGTCCTAGGGTCTTTTCATCAAACAATATTTTTAACGAGGTAGTTATTGTGTAAATAGTCATTCAAATGGGTGTAGTAAAATAATAGATAATAATTAATAAATATTTAGTCTAATCTAGATGTCTATATGATTATCCTACTTAGTTTAAAGAGTGTATTCTATTCAAATTATAACTTCCATTAAAATCCTATATCTATGGACCATTGTTATATTAAATTTACATATTTAGTGCCCGTTTGGCGTAGATAAAAAGTAGTTTTTAGGAGATTTTGATAAAATTTAATAAAATGTATGGTTGAAAAGTTGATAAAAGTTATAAATCACATGAAATATGTGGTTAAAAATTAGATTGAAGAAAAAGGAGTTCAAAAGAATTTGAACCAAACATGCTCTTAATCTCTAATTGTCTTCTATTTTCTCACTAATTGTCTTAGTTTTT
Organism: Forsythia viridissima; assembly: GCA_030279155.1. Taxonomy (NCBI): domain Eukaryota; kingdom Viridiplantae; phylum Streptophyta; class Magnoliopsida; order Lamiales; family Oleaceae; genus Forsythia; species Forsythia viridissima. The sequence continues at coordinate 18,827,018 of CM059045.1, read as the reverse complement.
AGAACATTAAACTAAATATGGAAATTTTGTTCATTGGTCACTTACCAGCAATAACCCTAAATTGATGAAATCAATCAATCCATTAGATTGCTTATTCATACACTAAACTTTTATCTTCTTGCTACAAACGGCGAAGTCCACAAAGCACTGCAAAACCCATCATTGCTTACTCTCTCAACTCTAAAAGAAAAACGGCAACAACGACATCAGTGTCGGTGATGTTCAAACACGTTCGAGCGGTTTAGTGTTCGAACACGTTCAAGTGGTTTAGGAGTATTGATCTTCATAACTAGTGTATGTTGTCAAATTCAATAATCCAGATAAAGGAATCAACTACTACAAGTGAATTCGAAGTCCTAGTACTTTTCTTTCCCATATTTAAAATAATTTGACATGAACTTGCAATCTTTTATTTGTCTAAATTATAATTAATTTGTTTTTTTTAGTTAATACTTTAATTAGTTCTTAGACATACAAACATCAAAAGTTAAATCGATTCGATTAAAATTAATTTAATTGTATTGTACTATCTAAATTTTTGTGGGTACGACATTCGAACTCAGATCCACTTTATTACTAGTGTGATCCGTACATTTACGGAATAAATTTGCTAAACTTTAAGAGTATTAAACTAACAAATATATTCATGGAATAAAAGGGCCAAGTGTTCTGGGAATAAGCTATAAATTGGTTGGAGGAACTTGTGTAGGGAAAAAAAATGAAGAATAGAAAGTTGACGAGAATTCCAACCTTATGAAGAATACACTTCTTGAAATACTTCGTTACAAGAAATTTTATTTTTAACGATAAAAATTTTAGTTTTCTAAAGTTTCTCAACGATCATATTCAACAAAAAAAAAAAAAAAAAAAAAAAAACCTAAACATAACTTTCTAGTATACAAATTTGAATCGTTAAATTTTCTTGTAGTGCTTCTTCAAAATCTGGAAAAAATCAAGTAACTCATTTTCATAATGCAAAAATTAGACACGAGATAAATATATAATTAAGGAATTAAAATGAAACATAATGACTTTTAAAGTCTAGTTATAATACCCGAAATAGGCTGCCAAACTGTCCATAACATGATTTGAAAATAGTAGAATCCGAATACTCCGCAAAGTATTCGTTTAACTGAAATAATTATTTGGCTCTCTTTCTGTAATAAGAAAATCACAAAATTATTATAATTAGAATCTTTGCTAAATGTATGATAAGCTTACAATTTATTTAATTCGAAAAACCCATGAATTGATTTATCATATAAGATGGGCAAAAAAATTATAATTTCATTTTATTTTCAAAGCTATTGAAACCGTCATAGTCGTCACCACCACTTCTACTTGTCCATGGCTAACATATGACAATAACCTTAAAACCATTGGTTTTCTTGACTCGACTCCAATATATTATAATCGTGATAAAACACTAGTTTATCAAACACTCAAACTCAATATGACAAGTAAAACATCTCGATGAAAATTTCATATATTTTTCTTTAGTATAAAAATGAACATTCCTTGAATTTATTTTTTTATGAAGTTCTTTGTGCCATTCATAAATGATTTCTTATTTACATGAAGGATTTCAGCATTTCGACAAAAGGCCATCAAGTTCCAAGACTAAAAGAGGATTTGCTTCAAGTCTGTCGTGCACACACATATGCCCTTCTCTTCATATTCTGTATCTCTTTAGAAAAAAATACGAGTCTAACTTGATCATACTCGTGTACAAAAAATTGTCAATTTTCAGAATAGAAGAATTAAAATATTAATAGAGCGAACGAGAAGGGATGGCATGAATCACATCGTTGCTTTCCCAGTAATAGTAACTAATACAGTAATTCAAAGGTGCGTCCAACTTTTACTCAACAATGACGTGTTTTTAGAGCATCTCCATTGCAACAATATGTATTGCGATACATGTGGTATGTAAAATGAGGATGGATAGAAGAGCATCTCTAATAAACTTGTGGATTGAGAAAATTGTGGTTTACGTGCAGAGGATATTGATAAATTATAAAAAAAATTAAATAGAAGATGCTTATAAAATCTGCAGTGTATTCTATGAATTGCTATCTAGGTGGCACAAATATTGAAAGATTTCAAATCTACGAGACATTGATGTTTAATGAATAGACATTCAATTTCAAAATTGTCTCCTATGCATTCTATGGATAGCTATATAAGTGTATTTTGTTTTATTAAAATAAAAACAAAATTACATTTAGATATGTATATAAAATTTAAATATACATAGAAATTTAAAATTTTGCGGGGGAGCATTTTTAATGGAATTTCTGAATTTAGATGGAACTCTAGACATTTTTTTTCCTGCTATGTTAACTTGATGTAGTCCTTGACAATTTGTATTGGAAATGATTTTTTTAGACATTGTCTATATTGTTTATGTGACACAATAATTTTAGCAATCAACGATTATATTAGAAATACTCTAACACACCGTCTAAACATTTTAAAGTGATGTGATAAACTTTTTTAGTGTAATCCACGATTTTATTAGAAATATTCTAATCAATCAATGTTCTAAAAAATGTAGAGACATAACTAGACGTGAAGATCGAATTTTAAGTTTTTTGAATTTAGGTAGCAGTCTCGCAAAGGCGAGATGAGAACGAAACATGATGCGTGACTATGCATAAATACCACATCTCACACTTAGACAAACTACAACCTCCACGTCTGGATAAATTATTTAGAATAGCGATTGTAATACACCTAGAACTAGAACAGAAAATCGCATCACCGATCATACTAATAAATGCTGAATCGCTAATCACATATCCGACATCCCCATCTTAGGCGTTTTTTCTCCAAACCCCGCCAGCAATTGCAAATACTATATACTCTCCGCACCCAACGCTCCCCCTCGCCACGTGTCATCCAACTTTCTCCGGGTCCCACCCCCAACGGCCACTCCACCTCCCCCAAAACGCCTTTCGCATTAAACCTGCCCCCAATTCGCTCTCCCACCGCCGCCGTAAATCTAATCCGGCGATACATAATACATTTTTATTTATTTGTATCTAATTTATTTCGACAATACCCGTTTTTTCTCCCTTTTTTTTGCGGTTACGGATATTGTTGTAATTAATATTTATTGCCGTTTTAATCAGCTTCGTGATCCGCGTCATTACTCTTTGAAGGTTTACTTTTACTCCATCTGAATAGAATAAACAGCTGAATTGTCGATCTAAAAGTTGTGTAATTTTAGTACTGAATAATGATCTAAATTCTTCATTTTTTCGAGTGTACAGAGATTTGGTGATGCTTGCTTGAGTGATTTATCCACGATCATCAACGATTTTGAGAGGGTTTTGGTGATCGACAATTTACGATGTCTGGACCGCTGGATCGATTTGCGAGACCTTGTGAGTAATAAATTGTTTCTTGTAATCGTGTTGACTTTTTAGAAAAAAGGGTTTCAGCGCTTTCTTTCTGTATGAACCAAATGTAATTAGATTTGTATCATTGAGCTTCTGTCTATGAAATTCTTTTGGTAAAGTTTTTTTTGTGACGAATTGTTATTTTTTATTTTTTGCTAATATGGCAGTTTCAGATTTTTTTTAAAAAAAGAAAAGAAATTAGAAGAACTTAGGATGGGATTGAACTTTTCTACTTCTTTTCATGAAAATTTCTGGATCAAAATTGTGGTGTTACTTCTTGAGGTGTGTAACAACGATTGACGACCACTGTCGATTTTTTCGCAAAAGTTTTTCTTGTATGCTTTAGAGGTATAGTTCTTGAAGCCCTCTTCCTTTGATGTTTGATTTTAGATATTCTTGTTGCTGCAGCTACAGTATTGTTTTTGTTTGTTTGTTTCTCAATTGGAAATGCTATTGTATGCATATAACTGGTTTTAGATGGAATGACTAGAATTGATTATTGTGGAGATGCATAGCATCTATGCCTCCATTCATGGAACTAGGTTATATTCTCTTGACCTTGTTTCTGTTTCTCCACAAATTTTATTTTAGAGGTGGAAGTATAAGTTGGCATCTAAAAGTTGTGCATTCTTAATAGACAAATATTGGATTGATTTGTAATGAGTATTAATTAAGTACCAAAATTACCAACTTTGAGTCATGATATGAGATGTATTAATTTCAAAAATGCAGAATACTATTTTTTCTAATAAGATTTTACTGGACTCGTTTAACTTTTGGTTTCTTCTATGAATCATGCTGTCATTTTCTTACTTCAAATGATTTTTAATATCTATATTTGCTTTCCACACGATAGGCTTTGAGGGGTCATCAGGTAGTGATGAGAGAAGAGAAAGAAAATCTGATTTTGAGAATTCCGAGGATGAAAGAAGGACAAGAATTGGTTCCCTGAAAAAGAAAGCACTGAATGCGTCTTCGAAGTTTAAACATTCTCTCAAGAAGAAGAAGAAAAGTAGAAGCAAGAACGATGGTCGAGTCAGCTCCGTTTCAATTGAGGATATCCGAGATGCCGAGGAACTAAAAGCTGTTGATGCATTCAGACAAGCATTAATGTTGGATGAATTATTATCAGCGAAGCATGATGATTACCATATGATGTTGAGGTTCTCTATTCTTCATTCTTTACTACTTTTCTTGAACGCATACAATTATCAATAGAATCTATAAAGTTCATCCTGGATCATTGTGTTGTTAGAATGGATTTATAAGGGAGGTAACTGAAACATTACTGTTGTGTGATTTCAATTCCACAAGTGGACGGATCGTTAATAAGTAATAAAGTGAGAAGTAGAGCGTCGAACCTACGAGGACTAGTTATCAATTAATCAATTAATTTATAGCTCGAGTTTTAACAATGCAAGAATACAGATTTGTTTATGGTTTTAATTCCTAACTATTCTAATTGTTTAATTAAATCTAAATTATCAAGAAATCAAAGTAAATTTGTGACAACGAATTCGAGTTTTACTAATACTAGGATTCACGAATCCACTTACACGTTCCTTAATCAATTATTCGTTTAATCGTTTTAGTTTATAATTACCTTAGATTGAAAATTAGTGATCCTAATACAATCAAAAGCTTTTCTCGATGGTCAATTAATTCTATATCGATATGTAAACCTAATTATCTCTAATTAAGCTTTGAACATAAATATATGCATTAAAATCTCAAGAACACCTAATCGGATTTTATAAAGCATAATAGTAATTTTTATCTATTATTAGACCCTATGTTATTCAATATCATGTGTTTAATCTATATTGAATCTCTCGACTTTAATGTAGATCACAATATATTCTAATGGTGATCAAGCATTAAAATAATAGAAATAATGAATAAAAAATAATCAACCCAAAAGCAATTAATTACTAAAACGATTTTTTTTTAATTAATTAAAAGCGTGAAGTTTCATCGTTCATCCTAGCAATAAGTAAATTAGCTGGACATGATTTCATTAATTATTAAAATTATCAAATTCATAATGTTCCGAAGAAAAAAGAAGAAAAAATAAATAAAATTCGTGATTCCGACCCAAGAATGAAATCCCTTTCTTGATCTTTGATTCTTCGCTTCTTTGTTTCTTCCCAAAATTCGCCTTCTGCGATATGTCTATTCTTTGGCTTTTATACTACCCCTTGAACTCCCCAGGACGTGTGTTTTTGATAGTTGTTTTATCTTGAACTTGAGTTTCATTTCGTCACGAAACTGTCAAGTAGCTGTCGCGTAGAGCCTTGTGATCGCATGGCTTTACCTATTTGGGTTCTGTAGAAAATTTTGGTGTCTTGCGATCACAGCTCTGTATAACCATGCAATCGCATGGTTATTTTGATGGATTTCCTGGATTCTTTCCTTTGATATTTGCATGCCATGCCAAGCCCCTAAGTTTCTTTATATTTATAATTAAGTCCTCTTTTTTTCTGTTTTCGATCTTTTCGTTAGATCGATACTTGAATTTGACTTTTTCCTAAAATAATAAGAAAACAACACGCCATTAAACTGAAAATAATTAAGAGAACTCATAATCGTCCCTTTTTGTGGGCTTAGTTATCAATTACCATTTATATGAATGGATCATTCGCCACATTTTGAATTGGAATATCACTTGAGTCTCACCAATTTGGATGTATGCACTCTTCGCCAGAGGATGCATAGGTATGAAAGTTCTCCACGGCATCACAAATTTTTCCATGAACCACCTGTTAGGATCAGCATCCCAAGCCAGAATCATGTTTGACTCTATTTTGATAATGACCTCCAATAATTCTTCTTCAACAGTGTCTTGTTGTTTATAAAATTAAACCTTTCATCTTTTAGTGAGAAAATATATGTCCATTTTCCTAAAGCAATGTCAACTATATAGTTGTGAGTGATTCAGACTTGAGGGATTGCTTTAAATCATTTCTTGTATGTTGTGTTTCCTGATAGTGGGGGAAAATTAAAGACAATCTGACAGATTAATGTTTCTTTGTAAAATTTTAGTATATCCTTGGAAGGTTAGTGGTCACACTGCTATCTTCATCCTACGTGGATGTGACCTGTTTTACATAAAAATATGACAACGGACAGAAACATGTAAATGTAGCTTTGCATTTCTTTTTTATGACCTCTTGATTCTGTTTTTTGTTTCCCTTCTAATTCATTAATCAATCAATCTTTTTTAAGATTATTGACAAAATTTGCTTGCAGGTTTTTGAAAGCAAGGAAGTTTGATATTGAAAAAGCCAAGCAGATGTGGGCTGATATGAGTCAATGGAGGAAAGATTTTGGTGCTGACACAATTATGGAGGTAATAGACTCGATACTTTTCAAGCTTGCTTGTAGACTTGGCAAATTTCCTGGTTTCTTTTAGTGAAGATTTCCTTTTTGAATTTATGTTTTGTTTTCTGCCAGGATTTTGAATTTAAAGAGTTGAATGAGGTTTTGAAATACTACCCGCATGGTTATCATGGAGTTGATAAGGAGGGAAGGCCAGTGTACATTGAGAGATTGGGGAAAGTTGATCCCAACAAACTTATGCAAGTTACAACCTTGGACCGTTACATAAAATACCATGTGCGAGAGTTTGAGAAGTGCTTCGCAATTAAGTTTCCTGCTTGTACCATTGCTGCCAAAAGGCACATTGATTCAAGCACAACAATTTTGGATGTTCATGGTGTGGTATGTATTGTGCTGTTCAGTTTTATTTTTTACATGTAATGCTCATTGTCCATTATTATTTCGACATGTAATGCTCATTGTCCATTATTAATTTCGACATGTAATGCTCATTGTTAAATTTCAGGGTTTGAAAAACTTTACTAAGAGTGCACGTGAACTCATTATGCGGCTTCAGAATATTGATGGCAATAATTATCCTGAAGTAAGTTTTAAATTATTAGCTTGATCTGTGCTATCAGTCTTTGCAAAGTCTTGGGTAGTGATATATACTGTACTTTCAATTTTTGCAGACGCTCCATCAAATGTTTATCATTAATGCTGGTCCAGGCTTTAGACTATTGTGGAATACTGTAAAGAGCTTCTTAGATCCCAGAACCACTACGAAAATTCATGTATGTCAATATTCTTCCTTTAGTAGTTTGGAAGCACTGTTGTCCTCTTCAAGCGACCGACTGCAACTTGTGAATCTCTCTTTCTTCTGAAATTTATCACAGGTTCTTGGAAACAAATACCAGAACAAGTTGCTTGAAATAATAGATGCCAGGTAAATGGGGTTGAAATCATTCTTATCAGATATGACATTCATCATCGTGCTTATGATGACATTACCATTGAATTCTGTTTGAATGACTCTGAATTTGGTTTGTGGGCTTATGCAGTGAGTTGCCAGAATTCTTGGGAGGAATGTGTACCTGTGCAGATCAAGGGGGTTGCCTACACTCTGATAAAGGGCCATGGAAGAATCCAGAGATACTAAAGGTCCTACCTAGCCTGCGGAAAGTTTTTTATTATTTAACATAAAATGAATGCATTATATGTATTTTCCTTGCCAACAGTTGCGGTTAATGTTGTTTATTTATGAAAATATTGATTGCTTGACATCATGGTGCAGATGATACTCAATTGTGAAGCACTGCGTGCCAGGCAGGTTGTTAAAGTTCTTAACAGCGAGGGGAAGGTCGTTTATGCTAAACCACACTACCCAACGGTATGGCCTTCCGTGCCTTTGTGAATGGTATATTAGATTTAAGTGAAAAGATCTTTGGTTCATTTGGTTATTGAAGCAGGTTAAAGGCAGTGATACTTCTGCTGAGTCTGGTTCTGATGCTGAAGATATTGCTTCACCAAAGGCCATCCGGAGTTATTCACATCTTCGGTTGACTCCTGTTCGTGAGGAGGTACCATTCGGTTCAGAGTATATTTTCACAATTAGATGTTTCAGTTTTCTGTGGTTGGGAAATATAAAATTGGACGTGTTCCTTAATTGAAAACCTCTTGATTTGTGTTAAGTCATTTTGGGCCTTTGCAGAATTTTAAATGTCACTATCATTTGGGAAATTTCATCTAAAGGAACCTTTTGTTGTTATAGTAGGTGGATCAAAATTGACTCTGCATTTTGTAATAGACAATTTCAAGTAATATTTGACTTATTGCACAGGCTAAGGCCATTGGAACACCAACCTATTATGGTAACTTCTCGGGATATGATGAATATGTTCCCATGGTTGACAAGGCTGTTGATTCTGGATGGAAGAAGCAAGTATCCTTTCAAAAGCCTAGTGTCACAAAAGGTTGGTTTCTAAAGTACATAGTTAGAAATTTTTTGATCCGCATTTGTTTCCCTACATCATATTTAAATCAACACATGGTCATCCAATTCCTGCTATAATACGTATCATTATTATTTGGATATTGATGTTGTATCTATGTCATATGTAAATCTCTAGCTCTCCCCCTCTTTTTATCCCTCTGGAACATGGATGCATACATTCTGTAAATAAATGTTGCACCATGTTTGTCGGACATTTGGCACCAAACTGTGATTATTGTCAGTGAGAAATTCATTTACTCTTACCTTTGTTTGCATACATGAGCAGTACACAGTTACACAAATGACCAGAAGAAAAGATAGACAAAATTTATTATTTGTCTATCTATTTTTGCTTACAGCTACAGGTTAGGTAGTTTTTGTTTTCTCTTTTATATTTTTCTTAGTGTTCATTTATACATTTAGGCTGATGTGAATTGATTCTGGAATTTCTGCCATATTGGTGGGAGGTCAGTATCCTTTTCTTGTCCACAAAATTAAACATATGAATCTGATGTAAGATCAGAATGATCCGCCTAGAATGCTTTATTAATACTGGCTTGTTCATTTTTCATTCAGAGATGTTACCCCCACCTGATTCTCAAATGGCTCCAAAAGGACTACATGCTCAGGTTTTGGCTGCTCTTATGGCATTCTTCATGACCCTCTTCATGCTCTTCCGCTCGGTCTCATGCCGTCTCACCAAAAAGCTTCCTGATGCATCGTCACATCGAGAATCAACCATTACAGAAAATGCCTTTGACACAATCCTGAAGGAGGAATTGCGACCACCATCTCCAACACCAGCATTTTCGGAGGGAGAAATGCTCTCTTCTGTACTGAAGAGGTTGGGCAAACTTGAGGAGAAGGTCAATACTCTTCAAACAAAGCCATTTGTAATGCCCTGTGAGAAAGAAGAACTGCTGCATGCTGCTGTTTGTCGAGTGGAAGCCCTAGAAGCAGAGTTAATTGCAACCAAAAAGGTAGATTCTGTTTTAACAGTACTTTTGCAACCAAAATCCATTCTTCTGTGACAGAAATAAATTCAGTACAGTTTTACTCTGCATTGTTGAGGATTTTCTTTTACCTAGATTTCCGTGTTGTCCACGTCTTTCTTTGAACTGATATTGGATTGGATCTTCACCTGGGCAGGCTCTGTATGAGGCTTTGATTAAGCAAGAGGAGCTGCTTGCATATATAGACAGTCGAGAAGAAGCCAGGTTTCGGGTGAGTTAATCTAGTCTTTGATCTAGTCTTTGCTCTTGATATCAACAATAAAAGTTTTAATATTTCTATTATGATCCTTACTCTCTCAAACGTGCACGTGCTAATCACATCATCCCTACAATATCTGAATCGAATTTTTTTTGCACACACAAGCACACACTATGTTATGTATGAGCATTTGTATGCAACATAACTGTTAATCTAATGACATGACTTTGTTTCGGTGTCATGCAGAAAAAGAAGTTTTGCTGGTAAGGTGTAAGTGTGAGAGCTTTGATGTTCCAGGATAAGTTTGGCTGTCAGCGTCTAACAAATATCCTCGATCATACTGAGCTGTTATCGGCTGTGTAAATTTCGTTGATGTTGGATTTCTATACTGTTTTGAGGAAGTGAATTGAGCATATAAACTTACAACTTATAATTGTTTCTGAAAATTTACTGAGGTTTTTGTGTTGATTAATCTCTCTCTCTCTCTCTCTCTCTCTCTCTCTCTCCACAACTACCTTTTATGGCTTTGTTTCGTAAGATAATTGTACGTCACAACAAGTATTAAAGAACAAAAGTAAGTTAGACTCTTCTACTAGAACTGTGTGCCAAAAATATCTGCTAGTGGGAATGCTGAGGCTTATGAAAGAAACAGATCGTAATTGTCGGAGCTTAAAAGCAGTGATGGGAGTCAAGCTCGCCAAAAGTTTCATGAACACAATGTACAATGGATAAACTATGTAGGAATGCACGTGACAACACATAAAATTTTAACTACTTTTTCTTCTTTAATCTTATTTAGAGTTGTCTAGCCTACTAAACGTGCTAGTAACGTACTCGGTTTTTTAATATACATTAGCAGACGTTTGGTATCTGCAAATATAATAAACAGCATCCATAAAAGAACCATAAACCATATTTTCTTACAAAGATTATGGTCTCTGCACTCAAAAGACGAAGAACTTCTTCTTTTTCTTCTTCTTCATGTAGGCAATTAGCCCCTTTTGTTGAATGAGAGTATCCTCGAGTGCCTGCATTTGCATTATCAGATGCATGAAGAAATGTCTCAAGAAAAAAATTAGGAAAAATTAAGGTTGGGCTCTCTAACCTTTCACGTGATGTGATTATAAAGTCATCAAGCTTCAAAAGTGAGGTTTTATGTCTCCAATCTATTTAAATATGTGAATTTGAGTCTCCATATCACTAAAACCGTCAATGTGGACATTAAAATCGCACATGATTTTCACGTGACTCAAAGTAAAAGTGAAAAACCTTTAAACAGCTCAATTTTCTCTTTAATTCAACTCAAAGTTGAGTACGATTTTAACGTCCACATTAACAGTTTCGTCATATGGACAACCCAAATCACAAATTTAAATAGGTTGGGACCTGGAACTTCAATTTTGAAGGTTGGAGACTCATAACTACACCACATGAAAGGTTGGTGAGCCTGGCCCTAATTTCCCAAAACATTATAACATTATACTATTTCATACGGAGATCAAGAGAACCAAATACCTTTTTAGTAGCTGAAAGCTCTTGCTCCAAGACATCGACCCGACTCAGTGCAGCATTAAGAATGTCCTCCTTTTCGGGTGGCATAGCTGTTGGCTTCTTGCAGAGAACAATTACCTTATCTTCTAGTTCGTTCATGCGTTTCATCATGTTGATGTACTGAGTGCCCGAGATGGCAGGTTCTCGCAACTTGTACGTATGTACCTGACCTTTAATAGTCTCTTCAGCCTCATGCATGGAAGTAAAATAGAGGGTGGCATCTACGAGCTTCTTTGGCATGTTGCGTGTCATTTGGACTATGGTTACTACACCCATAACTAAGGTCATCACCCTGATAAAGATCTGGTTGCTAATTCCTTTGGAAGTTTTACAAGTATTGTGCACGGGGACATAATCAACAGCTACAGAGAGGGGAAAACAGGAAAAACCTAGTAAATATATATGTAGATTCACCACATTGTGACAATTTTGACAAGATAATACTGGCTCAAATAGGCTGAAAAACTGACAATCTCAATGTGCATGAAACCAATAATCATTCTTGTGAACAATTCCTTAAGAATGGAAGTCAAAAGTAACAATTTGTCTGTGAGTGATAAGTGTTTATACACTTCCATTTATTATACAATTATTAGTAATTTATTCGAGTATATTGATTTTCCTCATTTTTTATGTCTTAGAAAACAACCCCAAATTTAGAAAATACATTGGCAAAGAAATGAACGAAAAATGATGTTGAACACAGGAAGGAGTGAATTTTTGAGAGCAACACATGAAGATTCATGGATTTCTACCTAACATATTATCATTAGAAAAGATTATCAAATTTAGAATCCAACGTAATTTACATATTTCGATTTAGAGTTGTATATCAAAAGTTACGCAAGTTTGAAGTCCGATCGCCAGTCAGAGAAAAGTGGGGCGCGCTCTAAAGGAATAGAGAGGCAGCGCGCCATTCCATTGTGCGCGCACCAAAAGATGTACCAGCAGCGGCCCTGTTTTGATTGGGACTCGAATTTATAATTTTTAAAGGACTTTCTTGGTATTTTTAGCACAAAATTGAAGATCTAAACCCTTAACTATAAATACATAATGTCTTTGACATTGAAATGGGTAGGAAAAAACATCAATACACATTCTAACACATATTACTCCCCTCTAGAGTTTGGAGAAGCTTGAAGAAGAAGAAGAAGAAGATTCAAAGCCAATATTAAAGATTCAACCTTAATTCCTCGTTTTCATCTTTATTCCTACTTCGGGTGATGTCGTTTTCATTGATTATGGGTTTGTCTTTAACGAACATGCTGGGCTAAATTCATAGCAAGGACGAGCCATGTAACCTAGTTTTTATGGTTTAATTTTTACTATTGGATTTTGACATTAAAGTATATTTTCATGCTTTTGTTTTTGTTTGTTAAATTCAAGTCTTTAAAAGCTTGATTACCTTTTAAATGATTTGTGAACTATAACGAAACCGAGAGGAGATTTACGAGTTTAGACCGAAACAATAAAAACCATAAATTTGGATAGGAGATAGAGATATACTTCTATGGTTTGTGATATATGTGAATTTCCCAATGTTCAATGCATTTTTATTTGTCGTAGTTCACGTAAATATATAGTGAATTCTTATTTAAAAGTAATTTTAACTTTATTCGAGAGAAATTGTCAAATCAATTAAGGAAATTCAATCTATTGCATGAAAGTATACTGTGAAACTCTAAAAAGTGAAATTGAACGAGGTAAACTTCGGTGACATCAGGAAGTCCTAACATCTCAAATTCATTGATTCCAACCAATTCTCTTTAATTGCTTTCAATAGTTTTTGTTTTGTTATAATCACCAAACAATTGAGTTGTTAACTCGTTCACATAAGTAGTTAGAATTATTAGGTTGAAAATTAATAATATAGCCCCATGGGATAAACAATTTATTCATTACTATATTACTTGTCACGATATCATATACTTGTGATTTTCACAAACATTGAGTAAGATACAAAGGATTGGACAAGACTAAAAATGATTGAGAAAGAGGAGTGACAATTTGTGAGTTGTTCTGTCTACTAATGTCGAAGAGGAGTGACAATTTGTGAGTTGTTCTGTCTACTAATGTCGAATCCAACATACCAAACATGTCATGAAGATATTACACACAATTCATATATATAGAATATCCTGACTAGCAGTGATCCAGGATTTGTTAATTCAAAAAATTAGAAGTGTGATTATGTACCTTCAGGAGCAAATTTGTCAGTTTTTGCTGCTTTTGGCCAAGTAGCATCCACGGCTTTGCCAACCACTGGGACGCAGTCCTTAGGCTGAATATGCATAAATCAAGGTGAATATTTTATTTCAAAATCATTAGTTCAAATGACTAATAATGTAGCAAAAAGTTGCAGTTTTCAAGTTACTTAATAGTACAACATCAAATTAAGCCTCTTCACAATAAATTTGAGATCGGCTACATGAATCTTTTTCCATCACCGTGTTCAGTAAGTCACTTAATAGTAGAGTTCCGTTACAAATTACTTTTTCATGAACGTGGGAGACATGTGGGTTTGCTGTGTAGTCCCTAGTAACCTTCGGAGAATCTGTTTCCAAGCTGAAAGAAACGTTTTTCTTCACATTCTACATGTCAAAGTTTACGGTCAATTAAATATCATAATTTTAAAAGTAGGCTGTAAAAGCAAATAACAAGAAAAAGGCAGATGTGCTGAAAGATTGCATACCTTAGAATTAACATTCTCGTCTTGAGAAATTGTTTTCTCGTCCATAGCTAGAATGGCAATTTTGTGTGAGCATTTATGCTCTCCATTACGTACCATCTATGCAAACGGATTAATCAATGATCTTAAGCAATTCCATCATTAAGAGTTCTTAATTATAAAATTAGAAGACAGAAAAAGGAAATCAGAAAGTGAAGATAGATTTTGATGAAATAGATAACCTTAATAATCTCCGTGTCATTCCAAGGGCCCTTATCAGAACGCAGACAACCGCCTTTGTCTGCACATGTGCATTTACCTCCCAAGAACTCTGGTAACTCGCTGATACAAAATCAAAACAATAGAGTGCTGTTATAGAAGTTTTAAGAAGTATGCAGGCAAGTTGCAGCCAGCATTCCCAAATGTGGGTAGTGGCCAGGCAAAAGGACCGACCATGGAGCGCAAAGTCATTAATAACTTTTCATTTTTAAATAAAAATAAATAGAAACAATGCTTGTAAGGAGTCCTTTAAAACTAAGGAATATAGGTCTTCCATCCACACAAGGAAAATTTGAGTTTTCGAGAAAACCTGTTAGTGGAGGAAGACCTCCTAGGGATAAGAGACATAAGGCTAAATGGAGGGGCAAAAAATGATCTTTTATAAGAGTTTTATGAATAGAGATCTTCCGCGACAGTCTTCTCTTCCTATCACTTCACTTCGCTCGAGAAATCTGATATCACTTAAGCCGGTAGAAGGGAAAAGAATGGGATTTGACATCAAAGTTACAATTTTCATTCCTATTGTCAACAAATCAACCTAGGTTTCTGATAAAACCGAAAAGCCAAATGTCTCTGAATTCAACGACAACATTACCTAGCATCAATAATCTCAAGCAGCTTGCTCAGGTATTTATTTCCCAAAACCTCGAAAAAGAAAAGGTGCAACAAGTCATTTTGCTGAATTTGACTAGAATAAGCAACAATTTGATGTAAGCTGATTATAGCTCACATGAATCTTCGCCGTGGTCTTTGGGTCAAGGAATGACTTGACTGTGTTCCATAAAAGCCTAAATCCAGACCCCGCATTGATGATGTACATGCGACATAGAGTCTACACAGTGTATCAAACATGCAAATGACCAATGAGAATTCCAAAACTATCACGTAAGTGCAAAATATATAATGCAAGAAAAAAGAAGTGAAAAAGGTTCTGACACGAGAAAAAAGAAATCGAAATAGGTACCTCAGGATAATTATCACCATCAATCTTCTGAAGGCACTGAATGAGTTCTCTGGCAGCTTTATTGAAATTTTTCAGTCCCTGAAACATCTAATGAGTATTAGTGGAAAATTGAATGGTTTTGAAGATAGAAAAGTCAACTTCAATAATTTTCCGTCACAAGAATCTTTAAATATTCAAAAGGGTTTCAAAACTGCATTTGATCTAATTTGTAAAAAAGAATTTACTGGTTGCTTTCAATTATAAAGAGCATCCCTGCATACCACTCCTTGTACATCCAAAATGGTTGTGCTCTGGTCGATGTGCTTTTTGGCTGCAATGGAACAGGCTGGAAACTTATCGACTAAGGTCCTCTCGAACTCCTGAACATGGTACTTAAGATAGCGGTCCATTGTTGTGACTTGCATGAGCTTCGCCGGATCAACTTGACCAAGTCTTTCAATGTAAATAGGTCTCCCATCCTTGTCAACTCCATGATGCCCTTGAGGGTAGTATTTAAGGACCTCGTCTTTCTCAGTGAAATCGAAATCCTTACAATAATATAATCAGGGACGAAATGAAAATCAAATGGCTACTAGAATTATGAAGCTTCCCAAATATTAAATCATTTGGCCATTACAAATAAATTTTGTGCAATATTTTAATTTCATCAGTACCTCCATAACTGTGTCAGAGCCAAAGTCCTTTCTCCATTTCAGCATATCAGTCCACATTTGCTTTGTCTTCTCAGTGTCAAATTTCCTGGCCTTCAGAAATCTGTATCATCCACAAGAATGATATAAACCAACTGCTGTTCTCCTGTCTTTCGGAAAAGTCGTTTGCCTTGTTTCAAGAATTAATGTATTGAAGAAATAATATTCTTGTTTCATTCAGTGTCAAGTGTTTCCTCGATACAAATAAGATGAGGAACTAGATTTTTTGAACAGTGATTTGGAATTTGCATACATGGAGGAGAAAGGAAAATGACTAAAATGGCTTTTGGAACTTTAAAATCTTGAACAAGATATCATATTATATGCAAAATGTTATAGTAATGTTATAAAGGCGTCTGAATCAGATCTTGAAGTCAGTGGCGGAGCGAGGATTTTCACGTGGGGGGCGAAATAATGTTGGAGGGGCAAAATAATATATTAAAAATTATTTAAAATATTCTATATAAATCCAGAAAAATTTAAAAATGTTGTTGGGGAGGCCGCCCCTATGTCCCTCCACCGCTGCTTGAAGTTAAAGTGCTTTAATTTCTACTTGCAAACCAATTTTGCATCACAACAGAAATACATCATATTTCAGAATATAACTAAAGTATAAAGTACACCTTAGGATCATATGATAGTCATCGTGTTTTGCTGGTAGTAATTCTTCCAAGATTAGTGCTTGACGAAAGGCATCCACAGCCTTTAATTCCTCCGCATCATGCTCGTCTTCAAGCACTAGAGACATAACTCTACTATTTCTCCTGCCCTTTTTAGTCAACGAATGCCTGAACTTGGTAGAGGCATTAATTGCCTTCTTCTTGAGAGACCCAAGCCTTGTCTTCCTCTCATCCTCAGAGTTTTCCATGTCGACTTTTTCGAGAACTAAATTAGATTTTGAAGAAATGGAATCTTAATCACACAGCGTAATATTAGCCCTCTGAAAACAAAAACAAATTTAATATACAAAACACCCTCCAGCTATAAGAGATTTAATTCTTTACGATAATCTAAACCATGAGTGGATGTTTGGCACAATACTGGATGATTTTAGCTTATTTTTCTTCATAATTATTTCATTAATTATGTCCAAATCTATGCAATCCTCCCTAGCAAACCGCCAAGATGGTCTAAATTCATTCCATCTTCTTAAGATTTCAAAATAAAACAGCTTTTTCTGTATGAGCATCACAATTTCAAGAGTGGAGAATTGGTGAACTTTACAATATTTATATGCTCTTAACATGGACACGAGTCTACTTTTGCAGTCTCTGTGTCCAGGTGCATCTCAATATTTCACGTAAAGCATTTCTATGCAGAGATGAGTTTTTAATTGCTGATATTCATATACAAGACCAGTAATTCGAAAGATTAATTACGCTAAATAACTACGAAATAAAATTTTCAGAAGCGAATGACAAATAGGATATACATGAAAACCACTTACTTGGCCTAACAATACGTTCTAGAGGTCCTGACATACTGTCACTCATGATTGCAGTTTGTAACTTTGATCATGCAAGAAACATATATTTACAAACTCCCAGAAATTACGAACTTGTTGAATGCCTACACATTTACCAAGAGACAAAACAAGCATATTTAAGAAATATATAATTTTTACATTATGGAAATATACATCCAAATAATAAAATAGATGCAGATATGATATGTATATAATTCGTTCTTTCTTTCGGTAATTACAAGGCCTACATAAAACATGCAATCGATTCTTATTCCTGAAATGAAATTGAGAATAATGAATGAAACAAATGAAAGCCATTTGTTTGCTGTACTTCCGTTAACAGATATCTGAAATCATTTGATCTATTTGTTTCCTAACAAAGCAATAAATTACACCAAAAGTAAATGTAAAAATAATGGAATAACAAATGAAAGCCCTTTGTTTGCTGTACTTTCTTCAACAGCTATCTCAAGCTTCATCATTTAATCTATTTGTTTCCCAGCAAAGCAATGGATTACAGAGGAAGAAAAAGTGAAAATAAGGCATAAAATCATTTCAAGGGGCAATGACAAAATTAACAAAAACATACAAACAACCAATATGTACAAATACAATATCAACAAAACCCATAAATCTAGAGTAATATAGATAGGAGTCCATGATCACAAATGCAAAAATGGTGCTAAATTAAAACCCATATCTAAAAAGAATCATTACATGGGCATAGAGATGAATTGTGAAAGATTTCTTAAGAGAGAGAATTTACCATGGGCAAAATATTAGGACTTTGAAAATGAATGAGAGAGAGTTTCAAGTCTACCTTAATTATCCTCACAATGTGAGGTTCTAATAATGGCTGCCCATTATTCATTCCCTTATTCAAAACCATCACCCCATTACTGTTTTCGAAGATAGTAACAAATTCTACACACACAAAAACTTAGGAGAGAGAGAGATTTGACATTTTTTAAATTATGCACACCCGTTGATGGTTGGGGGTTCCACCCAACGTTAACCGACTCTGAGACGTATAAACAAACGTCTCCTTACCCGGGAAATTTTTATAGCATAATGCCATAATGATATTAGGGGTATATTTTTAAAAGGCCTGTTAGAAAGTTTGAAACAACTCAACTCTTTTTAATGTCTAACTTATTTTTCATAGTTTTTTAAGGTTTTTTTTGTGGAAAAAATCTATAATATTCTTACTATATTTTTATAATAACTGAAATGCCATCGACACAAAAGATCCAAAAACTCTCATCTAACTCCGTCAACGACGTAAAATTGGTAAATTGAAGAAACCATACTCTCTCCAATTTCTCTACTCTAATCTTGGGTTTCTTCCTTCATTTTTTGTGGGCGAAGAGAAAGACTTGCCGCCATTTGTTGTTACCGCGAAGAGAATTACTTTTTACTCCATTTGTTGTTGCAAATTCGTCATTGGTAATATATTCTCTTCCCTTTCATTATTTCATATGTGCATGGCATTCTTTTGTGTCTGTTCGAAATGGGTGTTGCAGAATGTTATTCATCTAAAATGGTGGAGCTGGGGGAGAAACTGCATTATTTGTGATTTCTGGAACGTTTGAAACTACTGTGGAACGTTTTAAACTAATGTAGTCTTGTTGAACGACAGGAGTCGTTTTAAACGACGGTGGTTGTTTTAAGATGACCACCTGTCGTTCAAAACACATTTTGAACTATTATTGCAGCGTAGTTGAGGTTGTTTGAAGTACAGAATTTGATTTTTGGATAAACAATTTTTTTTTAGATTAAGTAATCAAAGTTTTAATGAATTGCAGGAATGGAGTCACAATTATGGATCGCTGTATTTTATTTTAGTGAGTTTGTTAGGGATGATCAGGGAAAGTGGAATTGGAAACGGGGTGATAGTCATGTTGTGGATGGACTTGAAATTGTTAATGAGATTTTATATAAAGAGCTGTATGGTAAACTATTGGACTTGTGCAATGTTGACTCTTCTTGACATGAATCGAAGATGATGTTTCTTCTACCTGGTGATGCAATGTTTGTGGAGCCAATCCAAGTTACATTAGACAAACACGTGCACTAGTATGTAGGTCTCAATAAACAAAGTCAGCCTCGTCTCATTTGCGTAACCCGTGTGAGCAAAGGTTCAGCACTGGTTAATGATAAAACTGATGTAGTTGAACTAGGTGAACTCGAGCATGAAATCGAAACGGAGACAATGTCATTCAACAATGTTCAATAACAAGAGAATGACTATTGGCAAGACGTGGAGATACTTCTAGAAAACGATGTACGATTGCAAGCCAACGATGATAATGAAGTAGGATGAAAATGTAGATAATTATCGAGATGGGATGGATATAAATGCAGATGATCAGAATGTCGAAAGTCCAGCTGGAAATTCTAAAAATACTGCCAGCAGCTATTCTTTTGGATCTGAGGTGGTCGAAGACAATCAGTTCACAAATGAAAAACTTCTGGCTTTATCTTTACCTATTACAACGCATGTGATTCCAATGGATGAAGATGTGCCAGATGACAAAGTCTTTAAGTCAAAAAAAATCTGATGTTGGAGTTGCACTTGCTTGCAATGAAGTATGACTTTAAATTCAGAGTGAAGAAATCAAACAACCAGACATACACTATTGTTTGTTTCGATCAAAATTGCAAATGGCGTTTGCGAGCAACGAAGTTCGCACAATATGATTACTTTAAAGTTTGCAAGTACAAACGTGAACATACTTGCTCTCTAAGCATTCGCGGCAATGATCATAAATAGGCAAGATCATGGGTTGTCGGGAGACACACAGTGCCAAAGTTTCTAAACCCCAACACTGTGTACAGACCAACAAATATCATTAATGACGTGCGAAATGACTTCGGAGTAGTCATGAGCTATCGGAAGGCATGGAAGTCTAGAGAATTTGCCCTTACAGATCTAAGAGGTTCACCTGAGGAAAGCTACGCTAAATTGGCCTCGTATGCTCACAACTTGTCCGTTAACAATCCTAGTACGGTAACACGTCTACAGATTGATAGTGATAGCAGATTTCTATATTTTTTTTTGCTCTTGGACCTTGTATTCGTAGATTTCACAATTGCATGTGGCCAGTAATTATTGTAGATGGAACATCGCTAAAAGAAAGATATAAAAGTACGCTGATTGTTGCTACATGTCAAGATGCGAACATACAGATATATCCTATTGCATGGGAAATTTGATTCGGAGAATGATGCATTGTGGAACTGGTTTTTTACACAGGTTAAGGAAGTAACTAGTGACCAATAGGACCTTGTTTTGATATCTGACCGAGGGCAGAGTATCATCAATAGAGTCGAAGCTGTATACCCGAACACGTACCATGGCCACTGCATCTATCACATAAAGGGCAACTTGAGACTGAAGACGAAAAATTCAGATGTTTTATCACTATTCAAAAAAGTGGCGGAGGCCTATACTGTGGAAGAGTGTGACAATTATGTGACTCAAATTAAGAATATATATAAATGTAGTTGGGATTATTTACAGAAAGCAAAGTATGAACCGCTACAACATCATGACATCGAATAATGTGGAGTCAATCAACTTGTTTTGAAGAAAGATCGAGAGTTACCAGTCCTTGGACTGATTGAGAACATCTAAAGAAAGCTGCAAAAATGGTTTTACAAAAGACGCATGATTGCACAAGGTTGCACCAGTACTCTAACTCCATTAATAGAAGAAAAACTCATTAAGAGTCATGGTAAAGCCAGAAAGTACGTGGCGGATCTCATTGATCTAATAAGGTTTGATGTGAGCAACGGAATGTCGATGTATAATGTAAACTTGGACGAGAAAACATATACATGTAGACGGTTTCAGTTAGAGCACTTACCGTGTGAGCATGCAATCGCAGCGGCGAAGGTAAGTGGGCATTCGGTTTATCTATTGTGTTTGTTGTATTACACGACTGATTATTGGAGAGCGGCGTATGCTGAAACAATATTCCCTGTGCCTAATGAAGTTAATTAGGTTGTTCCTGAGTATATCAGGACTTTAATAGTCTTGCCGCCAGTAGTTAAACGTCAAGCTGGACGTAAGAGAACATCGAAAATACCATCTGGTGGAGAGTTTTCGAAGAGGCATAAATGTAGTAGGTGTGGAACAACCGGACACAACCGTCTAAAATGTACACACCAGATTCCAATTCATGACAGTAGAGCAGAAGAATAATGCACGTCTATGGTTTTGTTTTAATTTGTTCTATGGACAACAAATGTAAACGTAATATATTTGATTTATCGTTATGTCGAATGCAGATGTTGTGTTTATGTTGTTTATCTTTATTTTGGACTACATATGTGTTTTTTAGCTGCTTACTATCCCTTTTGTGTGTTAAAAATAGCATAACGACACTAGTCGTTTTAAATAACCATCGACGTTTAGTACATAACAAGTAGAGTTGTTTTGAACGATACTAGACATTTTTTAGTAAAGTTGACGAACCAATGAATTGAACATCTTGTGAAACATATACTGTTATTGAAAACAACCAACGACATTTAATATGTTAGTATAGACGAACATAACAAGTACAGTTATTTTAAACAACCAATGACGTTTAATATAGAACGACTGAAGTTGTTTTAAACAACCACCGATGTTTAGTATAAAACGACTACAGTTGTTTTAAATGTCTATAGACGTTTTTTTTAAAAAAAAACCCTTCGATCATATAGTTGTACATTACTTCAATCGTCAAACTCGATCATGTCGATCAATCAATTATACATTACTTCGATCATTAAACTTGATTGTGTCGATCATATAGTTGTACATTACTTCGATCGTCGAATTCGATCGTGTCAATCAATCAATTGTACATGAGTTTGATCGTGTCGATCAATCAATTGTACATGAGTTCGATCGTGTCGATCAATCAATTGTACATTACTTCGATCGTCGAACTCGATCGTGTCGATCATATAGTTGTACATTACTCGATCGTCGAACTTGATCGTATCGATCAATCAATTGTACATTACTTCGATTGTTGAACTCGATCGTGTCGATCATATAGTTGTACATTACTTCGATCATTGAACTCGATCATGTCGATCAATCAATTGTACATGAGTTCGATCGTCGAACTCGATCGTGTCGATCAATCAATTGTACATGAGTTCGATCATCGAACTCGATCGTGTCGATCAATCAATTGTATATTACTTCGATCGTCGAACTCGATCATGTCGATCAATCAATTGTACATTACCTCGATCGTAGAATTCAATTGTGTCGATCAATCAATTTTTGATCGTCGAACTCGATCGAGTCAATCAATCAATTGTACATTACTTCGATCGTTGAACTTGATCGTGTCGATTATATAGTTGTACATTACTTCGATTGTCGAACTCGATCGTGTCAATCAATCAATTGTACATTACTTCGATCTTCGAACTCGATCGTGTTGATCAATCAATTATACATTACTTCAATCGTTAAACTCGATCGTGTCGATCATATAGTTGTACATGAGTTCGATTGTCGAATTCGATCGTGTCGATCAATCAATTGTACATTACTTCGATCGTCAAACTCGATCGTGTCGATCAATCAATTGTACATTACTTCAATTGTTGAACTCGATCGTGTCAATTATATAGTTATACATTACTTCGATAATCAAACTCGATTGTGTCGATCAATCAATTGTACATCACTTAGATCATCGAACTCGATTGTGTCGATCAATCAATTGTACATTACTTCGATCGTTGAACTCGATCGCGTTGATCATATAGTTGTTCATTACTTCAATCGTCGAACTCGATCGTGTCAATCAATCAATTGTACATGAGTTCGATCGTCAAACTTGATCGTATCGATCAATCTATTATACATTACTTCAATTGTCGAACTCGATCGTGTCGATCAATCAAGTGTACATGAGTTCGATCGTGTCGATCAATCAATTGTACCTTACTTCAATCGTCGAACTCGATCGTGTCGATCATATTGTAGAACGACATAGTTGTTTTAAAATGATTGAAGTCTTGTTGAAAACATCTCTAGAAGTTTTTGAAAAACCCTAGTGCAGTTTACGATGACATTTATAAATACTACCACTTTTATACTTTTGTACTTATATTTTACTTTACTGTATACGATACATTCACTCACTCGCTGAACGACTGTTAAAAAAAAGAGTTCATGACGTAAAATCTCGTCGCCGTTCGCACGCAACTATATTATTGAAGTTCCACACTCTAACTCCCACTATCAAGAAGTAGAGTCAGGTTACAGGATTGTCATAAAGATTTCAAATCTCCACTATTAGAATTTTTGTCAAATTAATTTCAAAATTAGGGGTTATTTTTGTAGTTGTTTCAGAAAATAAAGTGTGTTTGGTAAAGTTGATTTTGAAATTAAGATTTTTTTAGGTAAAATCACAATGTCTCAATGTTTGAAAAGTTGTGGGTTTCAAACATTTGTTGACATTCCATTAAGAAAGTCTTCCCAAACAGACTTTTATGATGAACGACAGTAGATGTGTCAATCCGAGTCACCTGACAAGCCTCAATAAAGCCCGGTGACGGCCCACATTAGAAAAAATTCGCGCCACGATGGGTTGCAAGCCAAGTCAACCCAGCCCACACAAATTGAATACGAGCCCGGTCCACCCGTCGGCCCACTCGGATCGAGCCCATGTGGGCCGCGGTTCAACTCAGTTCGGACTACATGAATAAAAAATTAATTAATTTTTTTTACTAAAAAATATTTAGTTACCTTTTGTAATTTAAAAAAAATGTTTACATATAGTAAAAAATGTGTTAAATTACTAAATAAAAAATAAATGACAATGATAAATTTACATTTGTTAATTTTTTAATTCAATTTCTATTTTTTTTATATATTTAAAAACTAAAATAGCACGCATCAGTCACTTTAAACGACTCTCTGCCATTTATTAAAAGAAAATCAAAATAGGTTAGCAGTTAAAGGTCGAATTGTATGGGCTGTGAACAGCTCGTCCGGTTCATAGGCTGGCCCGTGGTTCGACCTCTTCGACCCGTGAACGGCCTGCGGTTCAGCCTCCTTGGCCAGTAAACGGCTCGCCCGGTTCACGGGCTAGCCCACGGTTCCAAGTCGAGACAGGTGGGTCGATGCAGATTCGGCCGATCGGCCCGTCTTGACACCTCTAAACGACAGTGAGTGGTCCACAATATTCTCATTTGTACAAGTTTACAGGGTATTTATTTCACACGTGATTGCATTTGTCACTGAACGACTATATGATGTTACAGAACGAATGTCATTGTTCTAAAAAGTATGTGGTCTTTCTAGAACTATACCTGATGTTTCACTAATTGATTGTGTTATGTTATTTGTAAGATGGAGTATTTTGTAGACATAAATTTTGTAATTGAATCTAAGGTGTCATCGAGATCCACGCTACCGAAAATTGATATAGTAAATGATGCATTAGATGATGAACACAAGGAGCTATTCATCAACTCATGTTTTGGGAAGTTGTACAATGTGAGGTCTATGCAAATATTTCTAAAGCTAATTCACAACTTGTTAATCATGAGGGTACGTTCAGAAAATGCAGAAGAGCTTTAGTTTTGTTTGGAGAATGAGCAAGCTGCCCGGTTCTCTTTTTTCGAGTTTACGCTCGTGACCGGCTTTAAGCCAGGAGATGAGGTTGAGTACAAAAATAGGATAATGCAGAGTGGACGGTTGTTTGAGAAATACTTTGGAGATGGGGATAAGATCACCTCTAGTCGTTTGTATGAAGCATATGACAATGAGGAATATGATATGAACGACAAGTACAAGTTAGGACTGACATGTATCTATGAGTTAGTGCTGAGAGCCAAAGAACTGAACACAAAAATAGATGGTCACATATTGGATTTGGTTGGTGACTTGGAATTATTCAATGAATATCCATGGGGGCGGAAGATTTATGACCTCACAATGCATGCATTTATGAGAAGTTGGGAAGAACAAAAGGAGAGGTATTCTTTGTGGAGGGTTCTCATTGTCGGTGCACGTAATAGTCACTGAATCTAAAATTTCCATTAAGTGAAAAAATTAGATATAAAAAATTGGTAAGTAAATGACAAGTACATCTATCTGTAGGTTTGGGCATTTGAGGCAATACCTCGCATAGCGCACTTGTTCAGTGCTCAGATGCAGGAAATGAGACTCCTGAGGATGTGCTCGTTGAATTTGCACTTAACACCTGAATCAAGAGACATTGCAGAAGTTTTGGACGATCTGGAGCTACGCATCTGGTGTATATTGCATGCTAGTCCCGATGAGAATGAAGAAGAGTATATGAGATTGTTTGTCTCCGGCCCTAGAAGGGAAGATCCAATCTTCGATGCCTACATTCACGAGGACGGAGCAGACGGTGCTGCTGGAGATAAAGAGCCCAATGATATATTCGAAAAAGTACGAGAGGATGACCCCCTACGCTTTCCAAGTTGCACAGGATGAGCATGATGTACATATACTATAATAAATTAATTGCATCCAATCCTACCACTTGCATTCGGTTGTAACGCTTTGTTTTTGTTATTCTTTGTCATGTCCAGCCAGGTCAATCATCGCCCGCTGCAGCACCTCGTGCACCTTTATAGAGGAGCCGTCTGTGTTGCGAACATGAAAATATGCTGAGGCAAATACTTGAACAAATAAAAAAACTGACAGATCAAGCTGACGAGCTGAAGAGGAAGGTGAACATGTCAGAAGAATGTATGCAGCGTAGCCCACATTTGAATGGAGAATATATGGATGACGACAGATGAATGAATTGGGATGGGACTGACGTATCATTTGGTGATCAGGGGCAGAGGGATGCAGATAAGGCAGATGATAGAGAAGTGGGTACAGGGATAGATGGAACAAGACAGGAGAGTGTGGAGGAGTCGGTAGATGCAGGTGTAGAAACAACGGTGGGGGGTAAAGTAGATGCGGCCGTAGATACAGAGGTCGGGATAGATCGTGTCGAGGATAAAGCGGAGCTCTGGTAGACACAGAGGTCGGGACAACATTGGAGGGTGATCAGGAGGAGGCCATAGATACAGGTGTAGACACAACGGTGGAGGATGAAGCAGAAGCGGCCGTAGATACATAGGTTGAGACAACGGTGGAGGGTTATGCGGAGGAGGTGAATCAACCACATAGGCGGACTACGCGATTTGTTAGATGGAAGAATGTACAATAAAAAACCTAAGGTGTCCTACGCAGGAGTAAGAAGAAAGCCGTAGAAAAGCCTGACGTAGATGAACAACTGTGGGAAACAAGATTTGGCAATGCAATTGATGCTTCAGCGGACGATAAAATATCCAAAATCCTTTGGCCGTCCGCGCGTCATTCTAGATGTCAACTTCTATGTCAACTGCATGCTAGCGATGCTTGAGTTAGATGCAACAGATCATTCGACGGAGCTACCAGAAGGGTTCGACAGTTACCTCGAAGGCGAGTTCCCAAAACATGGTCAGAAGTGGGAAGGGTACACCAATTTATATTTTCCAGTTTGCAGTCGTAGTGACTGGTATGTTGTCGAGGTGGACATTGCCAAATCGATGATGTTCATATACGATCTAGATAGGAGCTGCTCTACGGATGATCAAATTAGAGCTGACTTGAAGCCCATGACAACGATTCTTCCTATGCTTCTGAAGAAAATTAACATTGTCATCGATGCTCTAGCAATAGAACGGATAACAAAAACCTCGAAACAATCCAACTTGTAAGTTTCATATGACAATAAGCAACTGCTCAACTACGATCATCTATTTTAATTTGTACTATTAATATCCAACTTTGAAACTGTGTCGCAGGGGTGATTGTAGTGTTTACGCCATCAAATACATAGAATTTTTAAGCATTGGCAGACTTGCAGAGCTAGTTAACAGATTCCACACGCAAAATTGGAAGAGAAACTGGTTGTTGAATTATACACCCTTGATTGTACTCCATAAAAAATAATTTCTCATTTGTTTTGGTTTTTTATTTTGATATGCTTTTTGTTCAGTTTAATGGTGTTGATATCAAGGTAGGGCAGTTGTAAACGTTGTTTAAGATGTATATTTTAGGTTGATAGCATATTGAAACGACTGCAGTAGTTTATAAACAATGGAGTAGTTTTAGAACAACAACAGTAGTTCAAAAACATGTGTTGTTGTTTTAAAACTCCACTATGTGTTTAAAACATCAGTACTTGTTTTAGACTTTCGTGAACTAACTTTGGCAGATCATTTTGTAAGTTTTATATACTTATGGGATTATGACTTTTGTTGGTTAATTAATATTGTGTTTGGGATTCAATTTGTCAATGGGATTCTATAGAGTTTTCATTTTATGTTATATCTCATGTTCATTGTTATTACATAGTTTTCACTACGACAATAAATGTGTGAAACTCTAATAAGAAATTGATGTTACTATTATCATTGAAAACTGATTTTACATCCATTCAAACAAAACTGTAAAACAAAACCAAAACTTCATCGATACAAAAATACTAAAAAAAAAGCAATACAACAAAACCAACGTAAACATAATTTCTTCAAAACAATACAAAAAGAAAAACTGTAACAACCATTCCAATCAAACTTCACAAGCGATCAACACAAATCATCTTCTCCCTAACTGCTTAATCCCCTCCCTTTAAACCCGACTGCTCAATCTTGTCCTCCATCTCATCAATCTCCAAATAGCGAGAGTAGATTTCATTAAAATACTCATAACGGTGCAAAAACATGTCAAGCAAATCTTCTACTTTCTAATGCGCAACAATATTTGGTGGGTATTCCTGAACTTTCCACTGGCGTTCATGCTTGACAAGAAAGACATCAAATATGCTTTCGTCTAACTGCACCTTAACTGTAACCAATGAAATAAGGGTTGAAGAAGAAAATATCAAAATGATCCCTACCACCAATGGACACTCTTACCACATTGTCAAGGCAGTTTTCATGTGCGAGAGATGGACGAATTGTGTAGCATTAAAATAATCCCGGTGCCTCCGTATAAGAAAATAGAACTGATGCTTCCTGGGGTTGAATTGGTTGGAGAAGAGATCTGTTACCTGCCATCAGTACGATAGAAGTAGACCACAAGAAAATACCAATAGTAGCAAGTAGTGATAAAATAATTGGAAAACATGCGTACCTTATAGCACATAATAGAGCAGCCCAAGAGTCATTAACACATTAGAAAGGGGAAAAGCCTCAGTCCAGGGGTGATCAATCGAATTATTCTTTACCAAAAAATTTTAACACAAAGAGGATGTGAAAAGATTTAGTGTCTCATTGGTTATTCGATTTATTTACTACAAAATGTTCAATTCGATTTATTTACTGCCATATGTTCAGATGTTAAAAAATTAGCATGGTCATTCCAAAACGACAACTGTCATTCCAAAAAGACGACTGTTGTCGTTTCATAACGAATTGATGCAGTTTCACAGATCGTTCTGTACATCTGGGTTTTCCATAAACCATACCTTCAACAGATATCCAGCATTAGAGGCAATTGCATATGGCTAACATTACCCATGAAGTTCCAACTTAGAGCATACTTTACATAGCTTCTGGAAAATTCAATAACAAATAAACAGTATACATCAGCCATACAAATTAGTATTACATTCTTCTTTGTGCCTCGAGGATTCACATGAATGTTGTCGAATTTGAACACCAGTGCCGTTGCAATTTTTTCGCTTCTTTGAATGTGCCTAACGTCGTGAGGAAAGATGGACGTTAAGTGGATGGAGATGAAAGATGGGAATTAAAATCACGTTGAAAGTATGGACAAAATGGGAAAACACAAACTAAACAATTTCTTCCGTTTTTTCCTCCTTAATTCTGGTCAAAGGCCTCAAAAGTCTATTGACTCCTTAATTCTGGTCAAATGCCTCAAAAGTCTATTGACTATTTTCAAAAGCTATTTGTGGTGATTCCCACACGATCTAATCAATTATTTTTAGTCAAAATAAAATTTATCTCCGTAAAAAATTTACGAGTTATTGGTTGAAAGGTTTACATTGGTTAAATAACTCAATTTCTTTTTGTCCACTTATTAAAAATAAAAATAAAAGAACTACATCAAATTATCGAATTAAAAATTTCAATTTCTCATTGCACTTTCAAATGTTAATGCGTACTTACTAAATTTTGAAAAGTTACGTTCCGTTAACCACTTCTAACAATCAATGAACAAAAGTACTCACGTAGTTGATAGAATTCCGCCAACCAATTAAAGCTATCATTCCATGTCATTAAATCGCTTTTTGATAATACGATTTGTACATGAGAAACGTTTAATCATTTATCAAATAGAAATTCGAAGTCAATTCTCCAAAATTCAAACGACAACGCTATCCCACAAATAGAGGTGGCAAAAAAAAGGCCCGGGACAACCGGCTGACCCTTATAACCCAAAATTTGGACAATACTGAAACGTTAAAAAGATGGCCCGAAAAAATCCCAATCCAAAATGACTCAAATCTCCCACCTAAATTGTCTTTTTGAAATATTAGTCCAAAAATATCAATCTTAAACATCAAATTGTTTAATACTTTTAATTGTATATATATAATTTTTATAGAAAAGTTATAATATACTTTTTAATTTTTTTGTAATACATGTTTTAGAAGAAATGTGCTAGTGCATACGCAAATCATACGAAAAAATTTATATTATATCTTAAATTAGTTTAAATTAATAAAGAAAAAATTTTAAATTATGATTCTATCAATTACTATATTTATTTACTTTATAAATTTTATTTTTAACTTATAACATACTTTTTTCACATAAAAGATATATTATTTATATTTCTAGTTAAAAAGAAAATTATTTAAAAAGAAAAAAGAAACAATTAAAATTAGGGTCGTGTTGGATTAGTTCGGTAGCCCAACATCATGACAAGTTGGGCTGCATATTGTTCGCCCATACAAGAATCAGGTTCTGCCGGCTCGAGGCAGTTTCATGTGTGCCCCGACCGGCCTGTTTGCCACCTCTACCCACAAACCAGCCTAACTAAAGACCACCACTATGTCCGCACATTGACTAATCAACCTGATCAAAAAATTAGTTAACCGGTTAGTGGGACCGGTCCGAATGGCACTATTGGACTCGGTCAAAGTCCAAGAACATATGTAATGCCCCGAGACCTCAATTCCAACAAAATTCCATGCTTTAAAAATTTGATGCAAAAAAACTATACATTCTTAAAACTTAGACATATTTGACAATTTGTCTAGGGATGACAATTTGACCTGTGCTCCGCCCCCCGTCCCGCTTTGAGATGCCCCGCCCCGAACAATCGGGTAATAGGGGCGGGTTTGGGACAGAGAAATCTTCCCCGCGGCGGGTAGGTACAGAGTTGACCCGCCCCGGACCTGTTCCGGACAGATTTATTTATTTATTTATTCAAAAAATATGAAACTTTAAAAACAATTTTGCTGAAAATGGGAGTGATGGGAATTCAACCTAGGTTGAGAAAATGGATTACAAGCCTTAACTCCGCCTCGGACCCGCTGCGGAGCAGATTTATTTATTTATTTATTTCAAAAAATATAAAGCTTTAAAAACAATTTTGCTGAAAATGGGAATGATGGGAGTTGAACCTAGGTTGAAAAAATGGATTTACAAGCTTTAACCACTACACCTCATCTTTGAGTTTGACAATTTTCGCTTTGTTTAATAAAAATATGATAAATAATTACTTCTTTCTAGGATCTATCCCCAACAATTAATCATATTCAATTCCTATTCAAACTTTCCCAAACCCTTTCAGTTTCCAGTTCCTGTGAAGTCGCCTTTTCTCCCATAACTACAAGCTTTTCATGTTGATTTCTTCTAGCTCCTATAATATATTGATTAAGATTTCAAGGTTTTGGGTAATGTAATTCTTGAATTTTAGTTTTGTTGATCTTTAGAAAGATTTCATCCTCTACATTGAAATATCCAAGTTTTGTGGTAATTTAATATACTTATGATTTTATTTATGTTTTCCTACTAATCATTCATTTGTATTTTTTACACTTCTGCTATAAATTTGCTTTGCTTTTACTATCAAGATTAAAATTTGTTCCCCCTATTTTTGTTTTTAGAAAAGCTTGTAGCTCCAGATTTGATTGTTAGTTGTTCAAAAAAAATTAATCGACATCTGGTGGGGCGGCCAATATAATATTTGTTAAACTACCATCAAATCTGTCTATAATTTTTGTTAAACTCCTAAAAATTTAATTGAATTTGAAAAGTTATAACATATAATATTAAACACTTGAATATAATCTCAACATCTTTCATTCAAGAATAGGGGTTTTGAGTTAAAAGGACTTGTCAAACAATAAGTTTAGTAAAATAAGTCTACTTCCACAATGTTTTGGTAAATAGCCTCCCCCATTAAATAAAGCATAAAAAATATTACACAATATCCAAAATACCCCCAAGTGCTTAAAACAAAAAATACCCTAATTTTTTCATTTCATCTTTCGTTCTCCTCTTTCTCTCTCTAGGAAAATCATTCCAGCCATGTCTCTCTCTCATCACCATCTTCATTGCACTTGTTCTACCTAGAAACCCAAAAAATCTTTATGTTTGTCCTCTTTCTTTGTCCATTGTAATTTTGAGTGGTGTGTAAACTTGTTAAATTATCTACATTTTAGATTTGTAGTTAGAGAAGATAAAATATATATACTAATATCAATTGCTGCAATTTTTGGCTCAATTTTCGTTCTGGTTTACAGCATTGTTGCTGATATATGCATTTGAATAAGAATCTGCCATAACGGCATATATGCCGTTATCTGTGATCTATAACGGCATCCATGCCGTTATCTTATTTTTCCACTGTCATCATGTATATAACCTTGGACCTTTACAATATTGTTGCTGGTATATACATTTGCCTAAGAATCTGCCATAACGTCATATATGCCGTTATCTATGATCTATAACGGCATCCATGCCGTTATCTTATTTTTCCACTGTCACCATGTATATAACCTTGGACCTTTACAACATTGTTTCTGATATATGCATTTGCCTAAGAATCTGCCATAACGTCATATATGCCGTTATCTGTGATCTATAACGGCATCCATGCCGTTATCTTATTTTTCCACTGTCAGCATATATATAACATTGGGCCTTTACAGCATTGTTGCTG
The DNA here is from genome assembly GCA_030279155.1 of Forsythia viridissima. Classification (NCBI taxonomy): domain Eukaryota; kingdom Viridiplantae; phylum Streptophyta; class Magnoliopsida; order Lamiales; family Oleaceae; genus Forsythia; species Forsythia viridissima. Next base: position 18,794,300 of record CM059045.1, on the reverse strand, counting down.
ATATATGCATTTGCCTAATAATTTGCCATAACGCCATATATGACGTTATCTATGATTTATAACGGCACCCATACAATTATCTTATTTTTCCACTTTCAGCGTGTTTATAGCATTTAATGTGATAACTTTCGTTAAATATATGTTTGTTTTAGTGAGTTAATATGTGAGGGCATTAAAAATTTAAAATAAAGACAAGTATGTCGTTATTCACAATGTATAACGGGACCAGTGGCATTATCTAATTACTGACTATCACCATCTACCTAGCATTGGGTTTGATATTTGGCTTTGAATATAGAGACTAGTTAAGTGCTATTGGACGTAGGTTAGTAGTTAGCACTCATCTATAACGGCAATAATGCCGTTATGGGTACACTAAAACGGCATACTTGCCGTTATGGTCCTAAAAGTTCTTATCTATTGTTCACTTCAACATTGAACATCTTATTTTTGATAAAATCACTGTAACAAGTTAGTGTATTAGTTTCGAAGTTATTCCAAACAATTTAAAAATATAACGGCAGCAATGCCGTTATGGGTACACTAAAGCGGCACGCTTGCCGTTATGGTCCTACAATACTAATTTCTCGCTTAATTCGGCCATAAAGATGTTATTTTTTAACAAATAAGCTAATATGTGTCATATTTGTTATAATGACCTTAATGATACTTAATTTAGTTGATTTGATAGCAAAGAACTTTAGTATGTGAAAAGAATTCATGCATATTGTGTTCATAATGGAGAAGATGTCATAGAATAGTTTTAGAGGTAGAGAGATTGCTTATGAATCAGTATAATAACTATTCTAACATTGAATAAGCATATAAAACGCTTGAAAAATATTTGCGAAAGAGATTTGAAGCATAACGTGACATGTGCCGTTACGGTATCACTAGAACGGCACGCCTGCCGTTATAGAAACTACTTAAGTATTTCTGTATTCCGAAACTCTCAAACATCATATTACTGTTCAAATGTACCTAAATTTACTACTTTAAGAAGTTAGAACCTGTTCGAGTTCATTTATAGGCATAACGTCATGCATGTCGTTACGCTATCACTAGAACGGCATGTCTGCCGTTATGAAAACTACTTAAATATTTCTCTATTCTAGAACTCTCAAAGATCATATTGCTGTTCAAATGTACCTAAATTTACTATTTTAAGAAGTTAGAACCTGTTCGGGTTTATTTATAGGCATAACGCCATGCATGTCGTTACTGTATTACTAGAACGGCATGTCTGCCGTTATGAAAACTACTTAAGTATTTCTCTATTTCGGGACTCTCAAACATCATATTGTTGTTCAAATGTACCTAAATTTACTACTTTAAAAAGTTAGAATCTGTTCGGGTTCATTTATAAGCAAAACGTCATGCATGCCGTTACGGTATCACTAGAACGACATGTCTGCCCTTATGAAAAATACTTAAGTATTTCTATATTACGGAACTCTCAAACATCATATTACTGTTGAAATGTACCAAAATTTACTACTTTAAGAAGTTAGAACTTGTTCGAGTTCATTTATAGGTATAACGCTGATAAGTGCGGATTTTGCATTTATTTTAGATACTACAATTGATATTTGTGAGTTCTTTCAAGTATTTTACTATTTATTTATAAAATTTGGAGACTGAAGTATAAAGAAGCAAAAATATGGAGGACGTGTGCTACAATTTATGGAGGACTTATCCGAAATAAATAAAAAAATTCAAGGACTGAAATCAGTATTCCACAAAGTTTAAGGACTGTAATTGTTATTAGTCGAGATCAAAACCTCAATCGCATGAAAATTTGGTATTTGTGATCGCAACATACCCATATTTTTAGCAGAAAAGTTTTGAGTTATTCCATGTGATCGCAAGACATAAAACCATGCGATCGCATGACAATTTGGTAAGTTGCAATCACATGGGCCAAATACCATGCGATCGCAACATATCTATTTTTTTAGCAGAAAAGTTTTGGGTTATTCCATGCGATCGCATGGCACAAATTTTCGGCGCTCCGCATTTTTTGTTCCGCATTTCAGCGTTTTAGAACTTGTTCTGGTTCATTTATAGGCATAACGTCATGCATGCCGTTACAATATCACTAAAACGGCATGCGTGCCGTTATGAAAACTACTTATGTATTTCTCTATTCCGGGCCTCCCAAACATCATATTGCTGTTCAAATGTAGCGATATTTACTACTTTAAGAACTTAGAACCTATTCGGGTTCATTTATAGGCATAACGTCATGCATGCCATTACGGTATCACGAGAACGGCATGTCTGCCGTTATGAAAACTACTTAAGTATTTCTCTATTTCGGGCCTCCCAAAAATCATATTGCTGTTCAAATATAGCGAAATTTACTACTTTAAGAAGTTAGAACCTGTTCGGGTTCATTTCGGGTTCATTTATAGGCATAATGGCCATACATGCCGTTACGGTATCACTAAAACGGCATGACTACCGTTATGAAAATTACTTAAGTATTAGTGGTCAACAAATAGTAAGTTGTAAATCTTACAAAACGAGCTTAAATTATAATATAAGCTTAACCAAAACTCGACTTAATTTAGAGAGAATTTGTTTTCTTTCCCAGTAATTTCATAAGACAATTAAGGTAGTCCAAGCCTTCAACATTAACAATAGATTATAAAAAAACAAAGAGTCCAAATTTTCTACCATTGATTAAAGAACTACAAAAAGATGAAAGCTGTTCCAATAAGCAACAAAATGGAATGAAAATTAACCTAAATTATGACAATAAACCATAGCACCAAATTGAGCAATCTATCAATTTAATTTACACCCCACCCCTCATTTAATTTACACCTCCCCCACCCCAAACAATCAATTTCCTTTCTTCATTTTCCCACTTATTTATACACCACTCAACGTAACAATTTTTTTTTTATTAGAATACACATTTTTTCCTCTTCAATAGAATACATATTTTTCTTGAAATTTGGCCAACATAATCGCTTTATTTACTTTACCCAAATTTAGCCAACAACAAACGTTTTCAATCACTTTTGTTCTCTAAATTTATTTTACCAAATTTGTCTTCTATTTATTTTTTTTTTTCATATTTTTCAAATGTTAGTAATAAATTATTATTTTATTTTTTATTTTGGTTTATTTGTACAGATTTATTTTTTGTAATTTGCGAGTTAGTTGTAACATTGTTAACAATTTTTTATGTTTTTAACAATTTGCACGTTATTTTATTAACATATAATGTACGTTTTAACTCTCGTCGTTAATTTATTATTTCTATTGTAATATTACTTTCTTCTTTATATATGTAAATTATCAATTGGAGCAAATTTATTATACACACTTTATTTATTTTTATTTTTAAATAAAATTTAATTTGTTACTCAAATATAAATTAATTAATTAGTCTCAGTGTAATCTTAATAATAAAATTAACATTAACTATATTATTTATTATATGATATAAATAATATATAACTTATATATTATATTTTTAAAAAACAAATACAATTAATATAATAATAAAAAATTTATTTTTAATTTAATAAATTTAATTATATTAATCATGTGGATATAAATTTGGTGGCAAATAAATAGGTTGTGATTGAAGAAAGTAGGGGGTTAGAGTATAAATAAATAAGGGGAGGGGATTAAAGTATAAATAAATGAGTGGAGGGTGGGGGACATTTGTAATTTGTTTGGGTTTTTGCATGGGGTGGGGGGGTCTCACATAATGTCCAGATTTTTTTTCCACGTGGAAGAAGAGAGATGAAAAAAGTGTGCAAAGTGGAGAGAGAAAGGTGAGTACATATATTTGGAATAAAGTGAGGAGATTTATGTCATTTACTTATTATTTAATTTTTGACATTAAATTTATTTGTTTATTTCTGGTCAAAGGCTATTTGTCAAAATGTTTTGATTGCAAAGGTTATTTAATGGTATTCCCCTCAAGAATATAATAAATAACTTAGTTGGCCAAACTTTCGGTTTCCAATAATTATAAAAATGTTTACCAGGAAATACATGTCAACATAGCATATACATTTAAACAAAATATATTATATGTTACAATCCTTAAATAGGAAGTTGCAAATTGACTCTTAATAAGTTTCTAACAATTTTTTGGAGAACCTTTAAACAAAATTAATTTCAAAGTCTTAATGTAGCAACATCATTCAACTCAGCAAAATAAAATGTTGCAGATTTTATTGTTCTAATAATTTAATAAATAAATAAAAATGTCGAAGCATCGTGTTGTAAAAGATGCAACATGGTAGGCACAAATTATTAAGGAAAAAATGTCTTTCCTTTACTTGAAAAATAGAATATACGTTACTGTAAATTATTACGGAAGCATAAGTCTTTTTAAAAAGCAAAAAGTAGTAAGAATTTGGCCTTTTACATCTTTTGATCCATCATTGAACATTCTGGCCAACTCCATTCAATCCGTCAATCAATTATCTGTAAAAATTTTGAAGGTAGTATGAGCATAACATGTATACTCAGTAAAATACATGCTCAAATAAAACGTAGTAATAACATGGACATGAAATATGCACCAATTTACTGTTATTTTTGGTTGGAGCAACCCGACTTATTAGAACCCATTATTAAGACTTGTCTCTTGGTTTATAAGTTAGATCTAACACTACAAGGATTTGAGCATAAAAATATGTCTTACCATGATTGCTTGGACTAAAAAAAATAGTGAGAAATCCTTCCACCATTTCTTCTCTTTTTCTATTCTTCTTGCAAAATATGATATAAAAAAATAATTTTGGAATGACCAAACAAAAGGAGAGAGTGGCCGATCATCCTAGGCCTTTAAAGATTGAGAAAATGATAAATTTAAGATTATATTGCCCAAATAGTTCCTAACACTGTCCAATAATACGTATAATTTGAGTTGCGTCAAATAAAGTAAAATAACTATTTTTGACCATTTTTGGTGATCAAAAAATTATGAAATTGAATTTGAAATGGAAATTCTCTAGATGTGTATAATCATCGTCTCGAGTCTAACTAAACTTGAAATGGAAGTTCTCTATAGTTGCAATTCTTCATTGAACTTTTTCGTAAAATTGCAAAGCTAGCCCAAATAAATTAGAAGACACTATTTCTCATTAATTACTCTTATAGAACAACATATTCTAAGCATTAAGAAATAGCACAAATAAATATCGAGCATAAAAAAATTTGGGCTATTACAACCCCTTTGACTCAGTTTCAATCTCAAAAATTAGAGTCCTTAGCTCAATTTATTCAATATAATAATATTAAAACAAAAATCAAAGACTTGAATTTGAATTTCATGTCTTACCATCACTTTTGTTGTTGATTGCTTGACTTGAACGAACTTGGAATCAAAATGAACATCTTCTAACTTGAAAAGTTTATTTGAGATTGAAAAGATGAATTCTTGTTTTGCAAAATAAATAATTTCTTCTAAAATTCTTTAAACTAGAAATTTGGAGAGAAAATTGTTCTAATATGTGAAATATAGAAGATGAAAAAATTGAATGCCAAAAATGAAATGAAGTGGCTGGTCCTATGGAGCTTAAAATGTGATGATTTAACCTTAACTCTGAAATTGAATTGCGATATAACCCCGAACTTCATACCACCTTATTAACTCTTTTAAATATTTAGATTAGATCAGCTTGCTATAAAATCTGATTTTGACTCTAAAAGATTTGGAAGTACAACGCTTCCTTTCAAACTATGCAATAGATTTGTAAGTATAACGCTTCCTTTAAAACTATCTACTAATTCATAAATCTGATTGCGACAAACACAGAAATATACAGTTGACCATTTTCCCACGGTTGAAAGTTACAAAATTGATATTGTTGCATTCCTCGGATTTTTCTACATCAAAATTCATCACTTAATGTCCAAAAACTTTAACTCGCCTAGACTACCTCGAACAAAGTCTAAGATCTTGAGAAAATCCCAAACGGTCTTCAAATGTTCTCAAACTGAACCAAATATTTTCTTTCACTTAATTTCAACCCCAGAAACATTATTTTTGCTTGAAAACCCTCAATTTATAACATTTTTTCAAAATTTCACTTTAGTCTATGAATTTTGCAAAATTGCTAATTTGTCTCCAAACTTGACAAAGTTGCATCAATGCCTCTAAACTTCAAATACCATCTTACGATCATCCTTAAAACTACACTCAATTTTGAACATCATAAACATGCAAATTTTCCTGAATTTCAATTTAGTACTTAAACTTTTCAAATATTGTAATTAAGTCCTAAATTGCTTTTAATTCCCCAAATGACTAATATTGCCACTAATAAATCTTAAGTTCATCATTCCCTCAACTAAATCTAATTTCTAAATCCGAATCCCCTATCATTTCTTGGTGGAGGCCTGATAACCACACTAGGATGTGAATGGTGTGTTGAAAAAAAAAACTAAATCTAATTTCTCAAATTTTCATTTTTTGGTCCCTCAAGAATTGAAAGAATTCCAAATTGGTCTTCGAGTTCTCAAACTTTCCATTTAATCCACACTTAAAGATTTGGAGTATTACATCACGTATCCCTTAAAATTATTTCGTTCTCGAAATTTGCCTTAACTATTGCATAACTATAGGTCTATAACTCTGATGTCCTTATCTAGTTCTCATAAAACATCTATTAAATCTTAACTAGATACATTACTTTAGTTCATAAAACTTGAACCTTCCTATATATCATTACTACTATGATTCTTAGTAAGTCAGATTTATTCACGCGTTCGATGACTTTGAGCTAATGACATGACTTTGATTTGATATATTTTTTAAGAGTAGAGACGTCGAAAACATCATGAACTGCAAGTAACTCTAGAGGTAGAGCTTGTTGATAAGCTACATTTTTCTCATTTCTCATCATTTCATAAATCATAAGGACTTACCAATCTTGATTAGAAATTTCATTTCTTATCGAAACGTAGCACTTCTTTCATTGGTGCTACTTAAAAAAAACTTTTTTAAATACGAATTACAAATCCTTCGTACATCAATCAACATAACTCTTTTGCTGATCCTGGACCCTTTTAATCCTATCACGAATTTTCTTAATAGTCTGAATATTGAACTATCTTTGATCCAAAATAATTGATGTTCACCGACTTCATCTTAATAGGTCGGTGACTGCACTTTTGCCTATATAACACTTCATAGGAAGTCATTCCAATAGTCTCCTAATAACTATTGGTATATGTGCTCCTAATTTTCTCATAGATCTAATACAAATGCTCATAACATATTCTTATGTATCTAAATAGTTTGCTCAAATTTACCGTCTAGATGTTAAGTTGTACTAAACTTTAGCTTGGCATCCACTGGGCTTGTATAAACTCTTTCAAAAGTTTGATGTAAACTTCCGATATCAATTCGATACTATGAAAACTAATAATCCATATACACACGTTCCATTGACATATATTTGAGCCAATTTATCCCAAAGAAAGTCATCCCCACCCATAAGAAGTAAGCTTACTTGATCAATCCATTAACTATGACCCAAATAACATCATTTCCTTTAAATGTCTTTGGAAAACCCACCACGATAGCTTACATTCCATTCTTATATTTGTAACTTATTTAAAAGTTCTAAATGTTGGGGTGTTTTGTCCTCACTTGTTGACACATTAGGCACATCTTAACTAACTCAGCTATGTTTCTCTTTATGTTTGTCTACCATAACGTACCTTTCAAATCATTTTACATATTGGTACTGCTTGGATGAGCTAAGTCTGGTGTAAAAGTGGATCTTCTAAATTTCCTTCTTAAGATCATCTTGATCAAGCACACACAACCTACTCTTGAAAAGTAAAACTTTCTTTGACGAGAACTCGTAATCTTGTAACCTATCGTACTTATCTTAGTCTTAACTCATTGCTAAAAGAAGTCACTATCCTTAGCTCATTTGATTCTTTCTCTAAGTGTCAGGTGGACCATGAGTGTAACAATTCTTGTTGCTACATTAGCTGGTGGCACTATTATCCCGAGTCTCAAATGATCTTTGTTCCTACTAAGAGTCACTACTTGTCCAACTACTTTTCTACTCAAAGCATCATCAACTACATAGGCTTTTCGTGGATAGTTGTAAATCTTGCAATCTTAGTCTTTAACTAACTCACACTATCAATATTAGCTCATTTTAGCTCCTTCTGAGTAAATAAATACTTCGAACTCTTATGCATTGGATAATTCTTCTCATAATGTTTTAGTAGTCTTGAAGCATAATAAAGTACCTTGCTGATGCATAAGTACTAAATTCAAACATTGCTTACATGCATCACTAAAAATAAAAAAGCCATATAGTTCTTTTGAAATAGTCAATACTATGTCTGACTAGTTTTTTGTTTTTGTTCTTATAACTCTTTTCACACTATCATACATTCCATTCCTTCTCATTTAACTGAGTCATTAGAAATATAATCTTTGAAAATTTTAAGTAAAATACCTACTATCTTGCCAATCCCATAAAACTTCTCCAATATTGTAGGTTGTGCCTCAACTTTCACTTGGCTGAACCAAAATTCATACTTCTTGAATGTGGCATAGGATTGTTTCATTTGCACACATATTCCTTTGCGCTCTTAGAAATAAATTGAGATACTAAATTTATCCCAATAACTATAGAATAATTGGTTCATATGATCTATGAAAATTGTTGGTGCACTTATCCACCTAAGTGACATAACTAGAAATTCTTAGAATATGTTTGTTAGTACTTATAATTATTTATAAGCTGATCAAACTTCATTTTTATCCACACGAAATATATGACTCACAACTTTTATCTGCTTTTTATTCATACATTTCATACGATCAACTGCTTATAATCTACGAAAGTATCTACCAAACATACATTTAATGTCCTCAGCAAATTTTTTAATCACCATATTCGGAACATCACTTGAAGATAAATTTATCTCGATTCAATCTTTGAGAAAACTTTATCACTTTATAGCTTATTAAATAGATCATTAATTCTAAGAAATGTATTTGTTCTTTCTAGTGATACGATTCAACTTCCCATAGTCGGTACACACTTTTATCAACCATAAATTTTTCATCCCAAACAATACTAGTACATCCTAAAGTAAAATGTTGGGTCTGAAGAAACTCTAGTACATTAATTCTTGAAATTGAACCTTCAATTTGTAGTTATATCAACGTCATATCAACCTTTAAATTATTGGTGGAGGATTGGTCATTGTGTTGCTCGAAGATGGTGGACCATTATTAATTTTTTGTTTAAAAAAACATTTAGTAGTTTAGCTTTTGATCTGGTAGTACATTGTAAAGCACCAAGATCTCAATCCACGTAGTTAACTAACTTATTAACATTTAAGGACTCGTAATGTTGCCAACAAAACCTCAAGCTTTAAAAATTTAATTAAGAAAACTATGCATTTTAAAAAAAAAGTAAATAGCACTAGAGGTTCCGAACTTTTGAACGTTGTAACGATACGATCCTGAACCTTTGTTTACTAGTAGCCGGAGTTTCGAACCTATGAAACGTTAGCGCCTGAAGTCTTTTTTTTACAGAAACCGTCAATTTGACCGTTAAATAGTTAAAATTTTGTTAAATAGACCGTTTTATCTTTAAATTGAATGATTAAAAAAAAGAAAGAAAAATAAAATATAAATTACAACTAAACCCCAATTAACAAAATGTAAAACTAAATCCCAACTAACAAAATCATAACTACCACAATTCAGATCATCATACTCGTCTCTCAAAACTCTATCAAAAACAAATATATTCAAATTTTAGTGACTAATTCTTATAAATCTTATGGTCAAATTTCTCCATGTCAAAGCGGTATATTACTTATAAATTTTAGTGAGTACTATTGTAAAAAAAAAAAATTATATGGCCGCTTTAAAATTTATTGACCATTTAACAAATTACACTCCCTCGCCACTAGAGGTGGCAAAATTGGCCCGGCTAGCGGGCCGGCCCATGTAGCTCGTATTTATGGGTTGGGTTGGGTTGGGTTGGCCCGGGTCTAAATAAAATCGGGCCAAGATGGCCTGACCCATCTAACCCGGGGCTAGTTGGGCTGGCCCGATTTTGATTTTTTTTTTTTGATTTATTTGAATTTTTTGCTGCTTAACACTAATAACTCATTTTGTGAATAGCTCAAATACATAATTCAAATAATATCAATCTAAAATAGTCTAAGTCAAAGTCATCAATAAACATTAGTCCAAAAATATGAGGATCCAACATAAAATTGTTTAGATTTAATTTAAGTTTAAATCCAAAATATATTTGGTGTGACAAGTAAATTATTTATTTTAAATTTACTTATAAGTAAATCTTTTAATTTAAGCCAAACATGCTTATATCTCAAACAATAAGACTATCATGCGTTTAATATTTGTATTTTTTTTAAAAAGTGTCTACAAATAGTTTACAATTAACAAAAAAAAATATTATTTTGAAAGAAAATTGATGTTTATCTATTAACTAATACATGAGAGCTTCAATTTTATAAATTAATCTCTTTAAAAATCTTAAAATATATAGTCTAAATTTATTTAAGATTGTATTTGATATATTGTATTAGATTGTATAAAAAAATTATTTTAAAAAAAGAAGAAAATAAAAATAAATTGGGCCAATGGACTAAATTAGACTAGCATATTTCTGATCGATACAAGCCCAGTCCAATTTCATATGTGGCCCAAGTTGAAGTGGCCAACCCAATTTGCCAGCTCTACTCGCCACCCCCAACCTGAAAAACCTAGTGAACCTTTGACTTTAAAAAATATAACGCTCATAATACACATTGACTCTTGTCCTTCGCGTTTTCTTCACTTCTGCTCCAACAATGGCGGCTTCAAATCTCCACTCTCAAACCCCAACAATCCATCCCACAAAATCCCCTTTAAATCGTTTTCCCATAAAACCCATTTTACCCTTCAAACTCAAGCCCATTTCAAGAATCGCCTCTCTAAGCATAAGGGCAGTTCTGTCCACTACCGAACCCAAAACCCAGAAGCTCCAGCATTGTTTCACGAAATCTGAAGATGGGTATTTGTACTGTGAGGGAAATAAGGTTCAGGATGTTATGGAGGTTGTGGAAAAGCGGCCGTTCTATTTGTACAGTAAGCCTCAAATTAGTAGGAATGTTGAGGCATATAAAGAGGCTTTGGAGGGTTTGAATTCAATTATTGGGTATGCTATTAAGGCTAATAATAATCTGAAGATTTTGGAGCATTTGAGAAAATTGGGATGTGGGGCTGTTTTAGTTAGCGGGAATGAACTCAAATTGGCTCTCCATGCTGGTTTTGATCCCACAAGGTATTAAAATTATGCTCTGGTTAATTCTTATGGATTTAGTTGCTAATTTGATTGTTTATCTATTAATTGATTTGAGTTTGTGATGGAGTATAATTTCAAGATTTCACCTTTGTACTTCTTGAACTATATTGAAATGTATTGTTTTACATGATTTGTCGAAATGGGCTGGAAATGGTGAAAAGATAGTTGGAGAATTATTCTTTATTTTAGTTTTTGTTCTTTTCTACATGAAGATAAGTTTCTGGTGTATGTCCATACTGCATATTTAGGAACACTGCTTATTCTAATTAGTGGTAGTTGGTGCAAGAACACTGTCATAAACTTTTCGGGAATTTCATCTGAGTATGTACTTTCTTTAAGCAGTCATTTGGCATAAAAAATTGTATGTTTTTTAAAACTTATTGAAGACATCATGTTAATTTGAAAAATATAAATTTGTGTCATGGATAATTTTTTATCTTCTTATTATTTCCATGAAGTCACTCGAGCCTTGTTTGGCCATCAAAGCTCTGTTAACTGCGCTAAAAAAAGTTGGATTAGGGCACAAACAGTTTATTTAAGCTACCATGAGATAAACAGATAAATTGTTATAAAGAAAACAAATATGATATGTGAACATTTTTATGAAGAATGAAAGAGACCAGCATAAACATCTTAAAGCACAAGAGTTGCAAAAACAAGAAACCCACATATTAAGAGTGTACAAGTACAAACGTGGAAAGCTAAGGCTCTGTTCTCTTTGGTTTTCAACCTGTTTTCCGTTTTGTGTTTCTGAAAATAGTCAAAACGTGTTCTTTTTGCCATTTCCGAAAATGTATTTTTCAAAACACTTAAAAAATTGCAAAAGAAATACAAAACGACATTTTAGCCGTTTTTGCATTTCCTTTACAAAACTTGGGTGTTTTCCAAAACGGCCAAAACATTGCAAAGGAAATACAAAACGACATTTTAGCTGTTTTTGCATTTCCTTTACAAAACTTGGGTGTTTTCCAAAATGGCCAAAACGCGCGTTTTGGCCGTGGAGGTCCCCGTTTCGAATCTTGGTTGTGCCTTTTTTTTTTTTCATTTTACGCTGGGCAAAATAATGATGATTTAATCATTTTCCGCTTTTCTTTTACAATATGCGGTTCTTTTCCAAAGTGGTCAGAAGCGCGATTTTCTAGCAGTAGGTCATTGGTTCGATTCCTCTCTCCTTTTCAAGTTTTTTAAATGTTTTTAATAGTTTTTAAATATTTTTGATTCCATAATTAAGTGTTTTTAATAGTGTTTAAATGTTTTTAAATGTTTTTAATTCCATAATTAAATGTTTTTAATTGTTTTTAATGTTATTCATTGTTTTTATTGTTTTTTAAATATTTTTAATTCCATAATTAAATGTTTAATTGTTTTTAATTGTATTTAAATGTTTTTAATTCCAAGTTTAAATTATTTTTAATTGTTTTTAATTCCAAGTAAGTTCAAATTTCTAAAAAATTTCAAGTAAACGTATTTTCAAGTTTTCTGTTTTCAGAAACAATTTTCGAAAATTCCAAAAAGAACGCACTTTCAAAAATCTCAAAATAAACACTCAAAACATAAAACACAAAATGAGTTCAAAACTCAAAACACAAAACTCAAACGCAAAGAGAACACTACCTAAGCTTTTAGAAGGAAGTGCTTATGGATATTCTCCACATACCTCATAAGAAACTGTATAATTGTGGATTTGTTCCAGAGGGATCCAATTTTTCACTAGAAGAAACATCGAAGAAAACAGTCAAGCAAGTATTTTTGTCGAGGCCACACATCTTCCAAGCTGTAGTATTTCCCTGCCCGATGACTGTGTTGGCTACAGTAGGCCCTTTCTGCAAGGGTATCACAGATAAGTTTCAAGCTAATAACAGTGAATGTTTCAAGACAGATCCTAGGCTCTGAACAATACACCATCAAATTTCCAGCTATGTTATAAGATGCCTAACAGGATTAGTTGGCCAATATTAAATGAACTAACCTTCTCCAGTGACATGCATGGACCAAGGATACCATGGATTTTAATGTCCTTTGAACAGTTGATCTCAAGTGTGCCACTGAAAAGGAAAAACAGAATCACATTAGAAGGAAAAAACCACCAAGGTTTCAGAAGTGGCACAAACAACTCAAGAGAATACAGAAACTCACCTTGTTTAATCTGTTCTCTTTTAGGCTTTCTAATTTTTCCAAGATTTACCTCATTCAACTCCCATATTTTTCTGAGTTAGTGTTTTTCAAATGACGAGGTGGATTAAAAACTCTGCGTATGCCCTACTCTTCCTCCTCGTCTTCCTCTCTTCATTTGCTATCATATAGTCTATACTCTTACAGCCCACTAGAAAGAGAAAATAATGATAAAGAAAGAAAAAAGATTTCACTGTGTCCAGTATCAAGGAACTCATTTGAATGAAAGCCCAAGGGATTGTTCCCCATTTTCAAAAATGCATTTGAATGAGTACTTGGAAACAGAGTGACCAAAACTTTCATCCGGAACTACAAGTCTATCAGTTCTTTCAATGGCCACCTTCACCTCAGCAATCCCAACCTGAAAACGCACTTTGCATTGTCATGATTTCCCATGAAAAAAGAAAGAAAAGATTTGTAGAGAGACTGTTTCAAGTAAATGGAGTAACTTCTATCACTCTGGCATTTTTCTATACAATGTCTACTATTGCTTCCTACAAGATTCTTGACTTTGTTGACTCTGTCAACATTTTTGAACATAAGAGAGATGCCAATTTTTAAAACAAAAGCGATAACCAAATATTGTCTTCTCAGATTTGCGCGCACAAACTCATAAAAGTTGGTTTAAATGGGACAACGGGGCTCCATACACTAGGCCTGCAGCCCACTATTTGACACTTGATATAATTTTGAGTTTCTTATTTTAATTTTGCTTAAGGCGTGATGTAGTCTAATGATCTGTTCAGCTTGAAAGGTGATCTATCAATATCTTGTGGCAGGTGTGTCTTCAATGGGAATGGAAAAATTTTGGAGGATCTAGTCCTAGCCGCCCAAGAAGGTGTTTTTGTAAACATTGATAGCGAATTTGATCTGGAAAACATTGTAACTGCGGCAAGAATTGCTGGGAAGAAAGTTAATGTGCTACTACGAATTAATCCAGATGTAGATCCTCAGGTATTAAGAGTGGCTTCATATAACACATAAAGATACTATATCATATCAAACTGTGAAATTAATATGTTACACTTTTATGTCTTTTAACAGTCAAGGACCAAAGTTGATGTGGTGTGATACGGTCAAGCTATTGCTCATTTACTTGCATCCTTTTTTCTATGTAGGGATGAAAAATAATATGCTGTTATAATTAAATTTTGTTTGAACTGTTGAATTGTTTATGCCCTGGTGATTTAAAATCTCAAAGATAAGTCTAAGAAGCCAAATGTCAGACTTCGGTAAAATTAGCGTATTGCTTTGAATATACAAATAACATGGTGCATTATTTGATTTTATGGGTTAGAACTTTAAATGTAATAGACTTATTTCTCTGTTCTAATCCACAAAAGAAAAAAAGAATCTAATTAATTTAGCCACCACACCATCACAAATGCTCCCTCCCCTGGCTGTGGAGGGAAGGATATTGGCAAAAATTGGTTTAACTACCAATGTTGTTACACTTTTATGCCTCAAACACGTACTTCATCGTTTTCGACTTGAGAAAAGAATGCTTCAATCTTACGTTGGTATTCAGAGAGACATTTTTATTCTAATTAGCACGGGTCAACCATTGCCAAAATTTTTCGACCTCCATTGCTGACTTTATTATGGACTTGTATGCTTGCTTTCAGATGATCTTCGTCAGATTTGAAGCTTGGCTTTACAAAAACCTGATTTTTTATTGCATTAGTTGTAATAATTGTTCATGGAATGTAATTATCAATTTGCATCTACTGCTTGTGTGAATTAGGTCCATCCATATGTTGCCACTGGGAACAAGAACTCCAAATTTGGTATCCGAAATGAGAAGCTGCAGTGGTTTCTAGATTCCGTGAAGGCACATCCACAAGAACTGAAGCTTGTTGGTGCCCACTGCCATCTCGGGTCTACCATTACAAAGGTATTCTTCTTAAAGTCAACTTTTTAGGGCTCAGTTGTTCCTCATGAATATGACTTTGTAACTCTGGTAGTTTATTATTTTAAAATGTACCTGAAAGAACTATTTTGCACTTGCTAGATTTTGTATGTTTTAGTTCTAAGTTTTTAAGTGTGCACGCCTTTAGATCCATGTTTTTGTTGCCAATATCTGCCTATCCTAACTCCTAAGAAAAAGAAAGAAAAACTAGAAGAAAAAAGAAGCATTGTTTTCGCTTTCCAACACATCAGGGGAGCAACTCTGGCTGTAGCATTTAACTAATTGAACCAAGCCTTCACTTCTTTGTTTGCGAGCATTTCCTTCTGATCCATGTGTCTTTATCTTTTTTCTCAAAAGAGTAAACAGTAGTAGTTTTGATGTTTTCTTTTTCTATTTCTGCATAAACCTCTTTTGTGTTTTTGGGAAGAGGCAAATTAAGTTCTGTGTATCTCTTTCTTGTCTTCTGTTGGTTAGTACTTACTCCTGTTCTCAGCTTTTTTGTGCAGGATACATTGTTCTCATTGTCGACAATCAAAAATCTTTTGTATTTTGAATAATAATACATGATAACTATTGATTGTTGTTCCAGGTAGACATTTTCAGAGATGCTGCAGTCCTAATGGTGAACTACATCGATGAAATTCGAGCCCAGGGCTTTGAAATTGATTACTTAAACATTGGAGGTGGTCTAGGAATTGATTATTATCATACTGGAGCTGTCCTTCCCACTCCTAGAGATCTTATTGATACTGTAAGTACTATAACTGTATATATATCCAATCATTCTTCATGGCATTTAAATCAGTGGGATATTTCATTCAGCACCAATTCCTTCTGCACAAGACGTATTGACTCATCTTCTCCCTCCGAAGTTTTTTAAGAATGCACGTCTGGAGGGGTGAGTCTCAATGGCTAGTTGTCCTCTATGATCACAGACGTGTATTGTACGTGTCTGATGTGCAAATATCTGTGCCCCCTTTTTCTATTTATTTTTCAGTTAGATGGGTATCTTTTTGACATGCAAATGGTGAGTCTGGACATGGTCCCTGGTTGCTTTTAAAAACCAAATGTTGGACAGGAAGGAACATAATTAGAATGTCAAATCCCTTTATATAACTGAAGCAGTTGACAGCTGGCTTGCACTACCTGGAGAGTTGGTTACCAAACAGTCAGTTAAGTTGACTGTTGATTTTGCCTCCTTAAAAACCAAAAAATGAAAAAGAAAAGAAAACAAGAAAATTGAAAGAAGAGAAGAGGAGAGGAGAGGTTGCAAAATTTTGGCCACCTGTCTTCCATATTGTTGGAAAGTCGATTTTGCATGCTGGCATTGCTGCTGGGACCTAGACAATTTTTTTTCCTAGTCGAATTGCAAAGCAGGTTTTGTTTGTTTATAGAATCAAATGGGACTGTTTGTTTGGCTAGACTAAAGAATGCTAAGGCTAGTCCTTGGACTACACTTTATTTAATGGGATTAGATAGGAAAATTAACAATCTTTTGTCAAATTTTTTTTTACTATCTAATCCCATTAAATTCATTTAATGTTTTAAATATGCGAAGTATGAAAATTTGTAGGGAACAGTTATAATATATTGAAAATAAAAAATTTGTGGGGAACAGTTATAATATATTTAAAATAAATAATTTTCAAAATTTTAATTTCTGTTAAATTATGCCCCCATTGGATCGCAATCCTGGTTCTGTCCCTGGATGTTCTTTCTTTAGTTTGTTTTCCTTTAGCTGAGATGTTTATACGACTGGATTGGGTTCTGTTTTGATGGAAATGGTGCTGTTTTTTGGAATAATCTTTACTGGCTTCTGGACACATTGAGTGAGACGCTAGGATACAGTTAGAAACATTTCCTAGGTTCATAACATTGTTTCATGGATGTTTTCTGTAGGTTCGGGAGTTGGTTATTTCACGGAATCTTAATCTCATCATTGAACCTGGAAGATCACTTATTGCAAATACTTGCTGCTTGGTCAATCGTGTCACTGGAGTCAAAACCAATGGGACCAAACATTTTGTTGTGATTGATGGCAGCATGGCGGAACTCATTCGTCCAAGTTTATATGGAGCCTATCAGGTAAGGTTTCTATTACTTGCAAACATTTCCGCACATATTTATAGGAAATATATAGCATCTAAATGATTTTTTATTTTTCTGTAACTTGTGCATAACTTTCTCCATTGTTGCAAAGCAATAGTGAACTTCCGCTTCAATTTTTCCATTTTTGTCTTAAATCCTCCACATGATGACTTATATGTGAATTAAACCAATGTCTTATTAACCAAGAAAACATCATGAAGTCAACAGTGCCCCATAAATGATTGATGAACTATTGTGGCATGTTTGGTAGGGTGGATTGAATAATACTTGACACTATCAAGAAAGTAGTCATTATACTGTTTAGTAGTGTGTACCAAACACGCACTTATTGTAATTTATTATATCTCGAGGTTTATTTTATATTTCTTTTCGAGCACAGAGGTTCAATCAGCTTGTTCCCTAATGCGATGCTAATATCCCACAGAAGTAAATTGCTCCACTTCTTAAAGGTTTCAATCGCTATTTATTGTTTTCTTGCAAATACGAATATTCTAGTGTAATGAACACACTGCTAAATATCATTTGATTTTATAATATATTCGGCTCGCTTTCAGAGTTTCACTGTTTCTGATCTGGATAATTTTGAAATGAATGAGTTTTGACTGCAGCACATAGAGCTGGTTTCCCCTTCACCACCAGATGCCGAGATTTCCACTTTTGATGTTGTGGGTCCTGTTTGTGAATCAGCTGATTTCTTGGGGAAGGACAGAGAACTACCCACGCCAACGAATGTAATGTCTTAACCTTTTTACTAAAAATAAGGGACAATATGATGTCAATATACTCATTTAAATTTTGCTTTCAGGGTGCTGGCCTTGTAGTTCACGATGCAGGTGCATACTGCATGAGTATGGCTTCAACATACAATCTCAAGATGCGTCCACCGGAATATTGGGTTAGTGACATATTCTTGTCCCGGTTGTCCTTGAAGTGATTTATGTTCTTATCGTATATAGTATAGTGACCTTGCATATTTTTCATAGTTAGCTAGGAAACTTTGAAGACAATATACCGAACCACTCCATTTTCATGAAGTAGTGTGGTGTTGATTGATTCATTTGACGTACTTCATCATGTCGACCCGATTGAGTGCATGTTAGCGTATTATGTTTTGTCTGTGACTGTGTTGGGGTGGGAGGGGAATGAACACATTAGACTAAATAGGATTAGACATGATAGCTGACAATTTTGTCATGTCTTTCTCTTTTAATCATGTGTATTTTCGTCTGACTCAACGTATTAAACATGTACTTTGTTTCTTTGCTTTCTATCCCACTTCTTATTTTTTTTTCATATATAAGCAATCTTAGAAGACAAAGTACCCAACCCCCACACCATTCTATTCAACATTTTCACTATAAGAGCTGAAAATCCGTGGTTCTCTTTTTGCATTGTCCAATTATTATTATGATTTTTTCAGGTCGAAGAGGATGGAGTGGTAACCAAAATCCGGCACGGGGAGACATTTGAAGACCATTTAAGATTTTTTGAGGGCATTTAAGTTATTGTATTGTTTAGAAGTCATTTTCACCATTTTCTTCATGCAGGGTAAGAATCTTTGTTGTCACTGCCAATAATGCTCGACTTTATTATCCTTGTGCCCTGATTATTGTGCATCTGAATATTTTTGGTGACTGTTAACGTTTCTGGAATTTATTTGCAAACCATAAGAATTAGGCACGGTGATCGAATCTAAAATAAAAACAAGTCGAATATCACTGTGATTGACACACTATATGACAGGGAAAAGGGAAAGGGGGCTTTGTATGAGTTCTGACCAATCCATCTGCTTTCGAGCGATGTAACACTCCATGCGAAAATTATGTAAATCTGTCATGTTTGGATTCATATAGATATACACCCTACTTTGTTGGTCTATGTTCTCTTCGGAATCAAGCTCGAGAATCAAATGGTATTCCTGCACTTTTTACCAGACCCTTGTTTTAACCGGCGTACATTGAACTTGCAGCTTTGATAATGATTTGCTCAAAGGCCACTCCCATGGAAAGTGAATTGCTCCCTTATGGTTTGATTGATTTGTAGATAAAATTGTTTATCTAGATAAATATTATCTAAATAATAATTAATTGGGGGGTATACGGACCGATTCATTGTAGCTAAAAATGGTGACAGAATTTACAAAAATATGGATTTGAGGTTTTACAAAATACCATAGTTCGTTTGAATGATAGATTTATTATTATTTTGTTTGGTTTAGTTAGGTATAAGAATAAATAGTCATTGTTAAAAAATTAGTTTTTGTAAAAAAGATAATTCTACTATTGTTCTTAATTAAACAAAAAGAAGTAGATAAAACATGGGTAAAAAAAGACAAATCTACTCTTGATGAGGCATATAGATGGTACGTAAGCGGCAGTGGGAAGTGGTGATTATTTTATGATGTAGATGTTCAAAAATAGATTTGTTCTATATTAAAAAGGGTACGTTTGTTTTTTAAATAAATGGGTGAATTTGTACCCGAATAAAAAAATTTGTCCTTCTCTCTTTGAAAATAAAATTTATTTTCATTTTTTACTTAAATTTTTATTCGCATGAAAGTATATCTAAACATCAATTTTATCCAAACACTATACGATAAATTATCTTTAATAATTGATCGCATACCAAATGAATCCTAAAAATTACTTATTTTTTGATTCCTGTTTGTGCCTTTCGACTTCATTAACCCAAAGACTTTTGAGTTCCTCATAACTAAAAGCAAAAAATTCTAGCTTAAATATCTCTCAGAATTTAAACCTGTTATGTCCTACTAGTGTCGACACCTTCTTTCTTCACTAACTAAATCTTCTTCTTGTGAGTTCCATACCACCAAAATGAATTTAGTTTAGAATGCGATATCGGTACCAAGAAAGCCAATCCCTTTCGAGAGTCACTTAGCCCCTTTACATCTTCTCTCAAAAAAGATGCTGTGCGGGCAAGTCGATCGAAGTCAGAGCGGGGAGGGGTAGACGGACTGGTATTGGTGGAGGCTTTAAGCCTACTATATTAAACTATTAAAGTAGAGTCCAAAAGCTTGAGAAAAGATAGGCTTTTGCCTTGTTTACTCAGAGTTCTTTCTGAAACAGCTTGTGCCAAGATTTATTTTCACCAGCTTATTGACCGTTGCTTGACCGCCGTCTTCGAGTTTTGGGGGAGCAGATTGGAGTTTGCGTGTCTCGGTAGGAAAGAGATCACCGGAGTACATCACAAGATCGTCTTTTCTTGCTGCCATGGGGTCAACCTGTGAACAAGGTAAACCCAATGGGAACCCCTTCATTCCATCCAGTCTTACTATTCTTTTAGGGAAATGGAAACTTATCTTCTGTTCCGTGCGTGCAATTTGCCTTCCATATTACCTTTCACGTTCGAGTCAAGTTTCAAAGATGTTTCAAGTTAAAAAATATAGTTAAACTCGACTCATCCAACTAGTACCAACCTCATTCTTCTTCAATAACGTTGTCCACCATTCCTTTTGCTTTGAGTTCATCGTGGAGAAGCTCAACCAGATCCTCCAATGCCAAATCAATCTATTCATTCATCTGCTCTCCAACTCGTTTTGCTTTGCGATACATTTTTCAGTTTTGAGTTTTGAATTCATTTTCAGTTTTTAGTTTTCTGTTTTGAAGTTATGTTTTAAGATTGTTTAAAACGTGTTTAGTTTGTAAAATATTTCTCAAAATAGAAAAGTGTAAAACAGAAAACTATTTTTTTAAGAAACAGAAAACTGTAAAACATATTTGGTTCGAAATTTTAAGAAACTGTTTTATGATATTTTATTTATGAAAAAAATTTGATTATTCTTTAATATAGAATAATTTTATGTTAATGTATTATCAAGTAATATATACATTTTAAAGTTGGTGAATTTTACAATATTTTTTTCCCGCTATAAAAATAAAATCCAAACAAATAATAAATTGACTTGGCAAAAAATAGTATATAAAAAAATAAAAATTAATAACGTGGGATTTTTTTTATATGTTTTCATTTAAATAATTTTTACAATTTTTATTTAAATAACCAATAAGGATTTGAATTTTTTTTTTTTAATTTTTAATTTTAAGAATTTCATTTTGTTAGAATTTTATGATTTTAGAATTTTTATTTAAATGCTTATTTCCTTTATTTGAGTATTTTTGGTATTTTCACTAAAAACACTTAAAAACGTAAAAAATTTGTTTGATTGTCATGTTATAACTTATAAATTTAATCTTGTTTTCAAAATTGGATTTTCAAAAATACAGTAAACCAAAGACATCCTAAGTGGTTTGTAATTTTAAGATACTTTTCTGCTAGAGTGTTGAATGCACAAATGATGCAATAAAACATATGCACTCGAACATAGCAATGCAGGGTTTAGTCGATCTTTGTGATGCACAGTGAACACTATAATCCTCTCGTCTTTATAGACAAATAATAAATTGACTTGACAAAAAATAAGAAATAAAAAAATAAAAATTAATGACGGAGATTTTTTTATCTGTTTTTATATAAATAATTTTTTATAATTTTTATTTAAATAACCAATAAGGGCTTGAATTATTTTTTTTTTAATTTTATTTTTTAGAAATTTTATTTGAACGTTTATTTTCTTGATTTGAGTGTTTTTGGTGCTCAAAAACCCGTTTTGAGTTTCATGTTATTAGTTTAACTTTGTTTTTAAAAAATGCATTTTCAAAAATACCAGACCAATTTTTTTTGAATATTTTATAAAATTGAAAACTAAAAACAAATTTCAAGGTAGTTTTCTGCTAGAATCTTGAAGACACAAAGGGTGCAATAAAACATATGCACGTGTACAATTAGGTTCTCCACACATAGCAATCCAGGGTCTAGTCGATCTTTGTGATGTGTAGTGAACACTATAATCCTCTCGTCTCCACAACTCAACAAAAGTCTGTCGATGAAATTCAGTAGTCCTAATAATGTTATTTGTTGTGTTTTCTTTGATTGAACGAGGTTGATAGTCTGGGCATGGCTTCCATAGCTGGATCCAAGAAACCTCAAAGCTCGTTAATCCACCCTCCTTAATAAGAAAAAGATTTGAGAATTATTTTCTGTATATTGATATTGAGTACTGAGTGTACAAATATACACACGATTGAATACTATCAGATTATTTTCTAATCCCTATAAAATAGCAACGATTGAATGCAAGAAAGGAAACTAAATAACAAAGTTAATATACAATATTTACAATATTTACTCTCCTAATTTGTGCAGCGGTCTTCAACATTCCCCTCCAAGTTGGAGTGTATGTTAATTACACTCAACTTGCCAAGTAGCAATTCAAATTGTGACAAACCCAATGCTTTGGTAAATAAATTAGCAATTTGATTATTGGTTCGTATATGTGTCGTTTTAATCAATCCTTCTTGAATTTTTTACGAACTAGGTGGCAGTCAATTTCGGTGTGCTTTGTTTGTTCAGGAAATATTGGATTTGAAGCAATGTGTAGGGCAGCCTGGTTGTCACAACATAACATAACAGGTTGATCATGTTTAATCCTTAAATCATTCATAATATTTTTCATCCAGGTGATTTCACAACATGTACTAGCCATAGAGCGATATTCTGCTTTAGCAGTAGATCGAGCCACCGTTGTTTGCTTTTTCGTTTTCCATGAAATGGGTGCTTCTCCAAGAAATATACAATACCTTGTTACTGACCTTCTTGTATCCTTGCAATGAGCCCAATCTGCATTACAATATGCCTTCAATTGTAGTGTGCTAGTGGAGGATAAAAGAATACATTGTCCAGGTGTTTGCTTTAAATATCTAAGGACTCTATGCGTTGCTTCAAGATGAGGCATACATGGCTTGTCCATAATTTGACTCAAAACATGGACCACATAAACCAAATCTGGTCTAGTGATGGTAAGGTAAATCAATCTTCCCACAAGGCGCCTATATGATGAAGGATTATTCAAAAGATCTCCACTGGATTGTGTAAGAGCCAAGTTTTGATCCATTGGTAATTTTAATGGTTTAGCTCCAATGAATCTAGTATCTTCCAGTATCTCTAATGCATATTTTCTTTGTGAAAGAGAAATACCTTTGGAAGACCTTGCTACTTCTATACCCAAGAAGTATTTGATGTGACCAAGATCTTTAAGTTTGAACTCGCTGGATAAAAACTGCTTTGTTTTCTCAATATCTTGTATATTGTTACCAATCAAAATTACATCATCAACATATACAAGAATTGCCGTGAAAACGCATTCGTGGGATCGGACGAATAATGAATAGTCTGCCTTTGATTGGTTGAAACTAGCAGATTTAAGAGCGGATGAGAGCTTCAAAAACCATTGCCTAGAAGCTTGTTTCAACCCATATAATGATTTGTTGAGTTTACATACTCGAGTCTCCCCCTTTCATCCGAATCCAGGTGGTAGTGACATGTACACATCTTCATCAAGGTCGCCATGCAAGAACGCATTGTTTACGTCAAGTTGGTGAAGATGCCATCCTTGAATGGAGGAAATGCTTAGCAAAACTCGAACAGTAACTAGTTTAGCAACTGGGGCAAAAGTTTTGCGATAATCGAGTCCTTCAATCTGGCTATAACCTTTGACAACCAAACGAGCTTTGTAACGTTCAATGGTTCCATCTGATTTTAGCTTGATCTTGTAGACCCATTTACAACCTATAGGTTTCTTTCTAGGTGGAAGAGGGAGAAGTTTCCATGTATTGTTTGCTTGAAGGGCTTGAATTTCAGTATGCATGGCTTGGTGCCATTGAGGGTATTGCATAGCCTGTAAGAAACTAGTTGGTTCTTTGGTAATGGTTAACGCGGTTGTAAATGTCTTATGAAAGGAAGATAATCGATTATATGAAAGGAAGTATAGGGTGTACCTAATTTTGTGACCACACTAGAGGCAGATGTGGATCAAGTCTGGACGGGAGAGTCATTTCCACATGAAATCTCAAAGAAAAGTAGGTGGTTTGGTATTTCTAGTGGGGTAACGACGCATGGGAACATCAACTGGCTCATTGTTTTGTAATGTTGGGCTAGTAGAAGGATGGGAGTAGTGGTGAGTTCATTATTTTTTGGTGGAGTGGATGTTGTGGTTTCTGCGGGACGACGAATAGGATTATCATAAAAAATTGAGTCTATGGGAGGAGGAATGGAAGGACTCCCATTGGCAGCGGAAATATGTTTAAAAGGAAATTCACTCTCGAAAAAAATACCATCTCTAGACACAAACACCTTCCCAAGTTCAGGATCATATAATTTATATCCCTTTTTCCCATAAGGGTACCCAAGAAACATACAATGAGTGGCACACGCATCAAATTTTGATGGTTTTTGAGCATGTGTGGAAGCAAAACATAAACAACCAAATACTCATAAGTGTAAGTAATGTGGTTTAACATTAAACAATTTCTCACAAGGTGTTTTACCTTGTAAAAGTGGTGTAGGCGTGCGATTTATAAAGTATGTTGCAGTTAAAATGGCATCCCCCCAGAATCTTTTTGGAAGATGAGCTTGAAAAAGCAAAGCTCGAGCCATGTTTAATAGATGTCTATGTTTGCGTTCAGCCACTCCATTTTGTTGTGGAGTATCGACGCAACTAGTTTGGTGAACAATACCTTTGGACAAGTAATAAGTTTTAATATGAATTCAATACCATTATCACTACGCACAATCTTAACTTTGGAAGAAAATTGGGTTTCAACCATAGTGATAAAATTAATGAGGTGACTATGAGTTTTTGACTTATGGTTCATCAAGTAAACCCATGTGCATAAAGTCATCAACAATGGTGAGAAAATATTGAGCCCCTGAAATAGAAAGAACATGGTAACCGCCCCAAATATCAACACAATTCAAAACATGATTTGCTAGATTTGTACTCAAGGAAAATGACAATCTAGTTTGTTTTGCTAATGGACAAACAAAACAATTATTTGCATCAGAATTTTCATGTTTATGTAAAATAGGAAACAAAACAGACACTTTATTTGAAGGATGTCCAAGACATTGGTGCCAATATTCAGAAGTAGATGACTTGATAGAATTGCATGATGATTTTTGAGATTGATCGAGGTAGTAGAGACCCCCTCGTTCAGTTTCCGTCTCAATCATCCTCCCCGAGCGTAGGTCGTGTATCATGCAAGAATGAGTAAGGAACAAAATAGAAAAGAGAGAATGATGGGTAAGTTTGCTTATGGAGATAAGATCCAGATGAAAATTTGGCACACACAAAATAGTATCAAGAACCAAATTAGAAGGGAACACTACTTGACCAATATGTGTAACAGTAGCAAGTGAACCATTTGGTAATTCAACTCTTTTATTTTTGACAACTGTCCAAGTTGTAAGTAATTCATGACTACAAACAATATGATCAGTTGCTCCACTATCAAGAATCCATGTGGTTTTCTCACCTTGAAAAGAAAAACATATTGCCTTACATGAAATATCATCATCAATTGAAGGATTACCAACATGATTTTCCATGGAAGAGTTGTTTTTATTGAGCATGTTTAGGATTTGTTGCATGTTCAGGATTTGTTGGCACTGTTCATGAGTAAAAGAAAATGAATTAGAAATTTCCTTCTTCTCTGTTTGTGGATGAACCGTTGATCGGACTCCGATTTCTTGAGTTTTTGGCAGAAGTCGATTGTGTGACCCTTCCATCCACAATAAGTGCATTTCAAATGTGCCCGACAGTTTTCAGTACTATGATTAGCTATGTCGCACTTTCCACACTTTTGGTTGCCATTTTTCTTGACTGCGAATGCTGCTACCTCAGATTGAGTTGTGCTTTTTCCAGCTGATACATCATGTTGTTGTTCATGTCTGAGAACAAGAGAATACACTGTGTTCACTTTTGGTAAAGGATCGATCAACAATATCTGCCCGCGTACAATCTCAAATAATTTTTTTAATCCCATAAGCAATTTGATTGTTTTCTGTGTTTCTCGATAGGACAATTCATCTTTCATAGCTCCATAGGTACAAGTTGAGATGGGGGCAGAGCACGTCTCTTACATCCCATAATGCCTTGAGTTTGCTAAAGTATGAACCCTAAGGGCATGGTTCCTTGAACACAATCACGTATCTCATCTTCAATGTGAAAAAGTTGAACACTATTTACCTGAGAAAAACGCTCACGCAACTCTTCCCAAACTTTTTGTGCTCCATCACAGTAAAACACGTTGGCGGCAATTTCTTTGGAGACGAACTCAGCAACCAAGTTTTGACAAGATTATTACAACGAATCCATTGCTGCAGTTCATCGCTGGCATCGTTGTTTGGTCATTTTATGGATCCATCGACAAAGCCATATTTGTTTTTCACTGAAAGAGCCAGAGTCATGGAGTGGTTCCATGTGCTATAGTTGTCTTCTGTAAGAAGTTGTGGAACAAGGAATAAACCAGGTTGATCTGAATGGTGAAGATATAGTGAGTAACTGGGATTATCAAATGTGAATGCCATACTCGACTGAATTGGCTTCTTTAAGTTGTCTTGGTCTGCCATGATAGAGATAGAGAAAGGTGTTTGAAAAACCTAAAGCTCTGATACCATAATAAGAAAAAGATTTGAGAATTATTTTCTGTACATTGATATTGAATACTTAGTGTACAAATATATACACGATTGAATACAATCAGATTATTTTCTAATCCCTATAAAATAGCAACAATTGAATGCAAGAAAGGAAACTAAATAACAAAGTCAATATACAATATTTACTCTCCTGATTTTATGCAACGGTCTTTGATACTCCTATCTTCCAATTCAAGACTGTAATTAATATCCTCAACCACAAGAACCGACCTATTTCTAGTATCAACCAGCAACTTCCGAAGATCAAAAATCGCATGAATATTAGTTAATTCCAAATCATATTTATCAAGTTGAGGTCATTCGCCATGGCTGCAATCAAGCTCGATTTAGCCGTACATGGTGGCTGTATAACAAGTACTCGTGTTTCCATGCATTTCTGACTTTCTTGTAGAAATCCATTGTTCGAAGGCATTGATTGAGCTTAAGATTTGAATCCATGGAGAGTATATCAAATATTGCTGGATGATCGAAATTTATGGAAATCCATGTATGATTATCACCGATGAATCCACGGATATGCTCGTTGTTCAGAGTGTGCATTTTTAGGTTTTTTTTTTCAATTCATATATATTATTGGAGTCGTTCAAAGTGAAATAAAAGTAGGTCCAATACCATATGTTTATGTTTTTGTGAAACTGAAGCTTGAAATGTTGAATTTTCGATTGATGGCTATGTTCTCCGTCGACAGCGACGGCGACGGTGACAACGGGAATGATCGTTGGACTCGGGAGTCTGCTATAGCTTATCTCATAACTTGCCTCAATTTGAAATTCACCCCATTGAATTTATCCACAATTTCATTATTCCTAGACATTGAAATCCACATTTTAGTCCATTTATCTGGCATTTGAACCATGAATATGTTGGTACAAAGCGAGATTTTGGCCCCTAAGTAGATTTCAGCGGCCTTATAGACTTGATTCTTTACATGCCGATTGTGTTCTTCGATTATTAAAACAAATTCACGGGGGAATTATTTGAAGAAATTTTGAATGCTATAGAAAAGATATTGTTGAGTTCATCTGGTAGAAGGTACGAGTCGAATCACCAGTGAGAGAAGAGCTAGAGATTTAATAAGACCTTATGAACATATTGATAAAGTGATGTATGCCAAAACAAGAAAGAAAGTTCTTAAAAATCGTTTGCGTCTAAAGACTATAATTCTAAGTGTTTAGTGACTAGTATTTCAATGTTGTATTTTCTTAGGTCATGGTGAACCTTCATCTGCATTGAACCGTGAGAATTTTATTGAGATGGTAAAGGCATTTGCAAAAATAAATACAAAATTTGGAGGAGTTGTATTGGTTAAAGCTCCTCAAAATATCAAATACACTAGTCCAAATAGATGTGGCAATGCTCGACTCGGCTTGTTGCCCACCTTGCTCGGCTCGTCCTTAGAATGGGCGCTCAGTTTTGCCCATTGGCTCGTGGGCCAAATGAGCCGAGTTAAGGGGTCCACGAGCTCGGCTAGTTTTTTTTTTTTCAAATTTAAATATTTTTGGAGAATTTAAAAATAAAAAGGAAATAAACTATGAGAATTTTTTTCTGTTAAAACCTAAAAGTTGAAAACTCTTCTTTTCCTGGGTGTGAGATCCGGCTACTTTAAATGTAGACAGCGTTAATATTGTACACGAACAAATTGTTACGTGTACAACTTTTTGTTAAAGTAAGATGAATGAAATATCAAATATTTACGCAAACAATACTTACTACAAGTTCAAGTACTATTATGTATTCAAGTCTTCAAATTCTTTAGACATGATTTTGTCCATTCTATCTAGGATCCGAAGTTCGGCATCCTCCTAGTCCTTCAGACACAGTAAGCTTTCTAATATGTCGGCTTTAAGTCTTGACATGAAATCAGACAGAACTATACCACATGCACTAAAAACTGACTCCAATGCTACAGTTGATATCGGAGGTTTTAGTAGAACACGTGCCATACTTGAAAGAATTGTGTATTGACGTCCATTTTGTCTCCACTATCGTAGTATATCAAAAAAATTTCTCTCTTCATCATCTAAAATGCTTAGTATGTTGTGTGCGAAATACTTAGCTAATTCTAAAGGTATATCACTAGAAAGGGAAAGGGAAGAAGCAAAAAAAGAATCACTATCATATTGACTATCCCTAACAGAACTAAAGTAACTCCATAAGTCATTATCGTCAAGTGATGACAAAGCATGTGCTGGAACAGAGTCTGACGTTCCTAACGGCTTTTTCAACGTAGACATCATACATTTGGCATAAAGTTTTTTCTAAATTACCATACGTTAGTGGATTTTTGTACGTTAATTTTATTGAAATTGCCATTATAGTTATTTTCGTACCCTTTAAGCTAAGTCTGAGATCCATAGTAGATGTTAATAGAAATAACATAAGCAAATCTTCTCAATATTTTCTAAATTTAGCTTCCACCACATATTTAATATTAGAAAAAATAGCAAAATTCTTATACTTATTAAAATTGTTATCAATATAATAGAGATGATTGGAAACTAGTGGAGTAGTCGGATAATATACACCTAAACATGTATTCGTTGCGTCAAAAAAAACTTTCAAATTTTTTTTTTTAACAAGAGCATATATTTCTCAATTATATATTTGCAAATCATATTCTGGACCGTGTGAGTGTCGATTGTCATAATTAGGGACGGCAAAAATATCCGATCTGTCCCAAACCCGATGAATACCCATTCTGAGTGGAGCGAAAATTCTCGATCTGTTAGTCAGCTGGGCGGATCGGATCGGAGCAGATATATGTGATTTGCCGCGGATCTTGGGGCGGATTGAATCGGGTCCCGTTTAAAAAATAAACATAGGGATTAAATAATAAAAAGATTAAAGATTTGGGGCAGGGGATGAAATTGAAATTTCAAATTTCCTATACCTAATTGATAATTTGATATTGTCTTTCACTTCCACAATTCACAAAGTTCCAACCCACAGAAATAGCTGCTTAGACTGCCCAGTTGCCCCACCTAAAAAATAGCCGTCCACCACCATCAGCCGAAGAAGTACATCCGAGAGAAAGTAGAGAAAAGAACGAGAAAAGAAGAAGAAAGAAAAAGAAAAAGAAAAAGAAAAAGAAAAAGAAAAAGAACAGCCCTAACCCATTTTTGTTCTTCTTTAAGACGTAAGCAATTGAGTAAATAATTTTAGATTTTCTAGGATTTAATTAGTAGGTTAAATTCACAGATTACTTACCTGAAAAGATTTTTGCAAGGTTTTTTTTTCAAGATTTTCTAAACTTTCAACTGCCCTTGTAAGAATTTTTTTTTTTTGGGTTTGATTTTTTTGGAAAATTATATGTAAAAAAGTTGTTTGCTATGGATTTTGATGGGATGATTGAATGTGGATTTTGTTGTACACAAATCCATTTTTCAAGAACTAATTGCAGGGATTTAAGGGTTAGGGTTTCTACAAAAATGTATATATATAAATTTGTGAATTGGAGTTGGCCAGTAATAGTGCAGGTTGGGTTTTGCAATTAGGAAAATGGGAAAAAGAAGTAGAAAGTGATAATTACACAAGTGTCGGCAATATTAATTTATGCGAAACCCGTAATTGCAATTGATTTGTGGTATGATGAGTGATGATCATCAAATAAATTCTTCTTCTTTTCCAGCATGAAAGCCCTAACATTAATTAAAATAATAAATCAAATCAGTGAGCAAATAAAATGCATTAATTTGAAAGCTATAGTTTTCATAAATTTCCGGTTTGATACTAATATTTAATGCAACATTTTATTTCTTAATTTCTTATTACAGGAAGGCATTTCTGGTTCCAATATGACCACTTTTGGTTCATGATTCCCTGAAATTATGAAGATGATAAACAATTTGTTTTTTTTTTGTACATTTTAGAGTATTCGACTTTTAATTAAGTAATTGATGTAGTTTGTTTCTCTTGGATGTTTAATTAAGTAATTGATGTATTTTAGAATGTTGTCTAAACCCTATAGTAAAGTAATAAAGTTTGTTTCAATATTTTTAAAATTTTTTAAATGACAATTGAAAAAAAATGGATCAGTATGTGGATCAGTGCTGTGATCCGCCCCGATCAATGACTGATCACACGGATTTGGATATCTTACAATTATTGAGGATCGGATACAGATCAGGCCGATCCGATTTGAATCGGCCCCGTTGCCATTACCAGTTATAATATGCAGTAATGCAATCTTCATACCCTTCAGAAGATTCAAGAATGGGATATGTTGAATTCCACATATGGCCTACATTAATGCAAAAACCTTTTTCTTGAAGTCCATTTTCAACACATAGAGCACTAAAATTATTTTTTAGCTGGTGAGACTGTAATATAATTAATAACATATCTAATTTTTTGTAATTGTACATTTATGAATTGTAACACATCGTTCAAAATTAAATTAGAAACATAATATACACAACAAATGTGAAATAAAATACCATCAAATTCTAGATGGACATGTTAAATTAATTTTTTAATTACAATATTGTTGGGGTCGACATTGTCAAAAGTAAAAATACAGATCTTTGTTTCGAAATTAAATTCACGTAAAATATCTAGTAAAACATGAAAGATATTAACTCCATTATGAGGATAGTTAATTGTTCCAAACTCCATTACTTTTTTTATGCATGATCCAATATTTATCAATGCAGTATGCAGTTGCAGCCATATATCTTTTTTTATTATTACCGGTCCATAAGTTCGAAGTAAAAGATTAAAAATCAGTATAATTATTAATATAATTTATAATATCTTCTTGTTTTTTCGAATAGTATTTCTAGCAAAAGATACATACCTGAGTTGGAGATATTTTTGTATGAAATTTGTGAAATGGGGATTTTCCACCAAGTTCAGTAGAAACTCAGTACTTGCCACCAATTGCGGCATTCCTTCACGGAACATGCTGTCTTGTGAATATGCCCAATTATTTACATCGAGAGTACCACTGGAGCCGGCTTCGAGAGATCCAAACTGGAGTTGTGCCTGATTTAATTCCGGCCCTTCGTATTTGAACACACACTTTTTAAAATGTCTGTTTAGATGGATCATGTCTATCCCTTTTTACCACGCTTACTTCTCTTTACAGTGTTTACACTATGCTTTGTGTTCAGAGACTCGGTCTATTAGTTTACCAGTAGACACCAACTCAAAATGCTTTCACCACCTAACCTTTTTATTTTTTGACTTTTAGTTTAGTGCAAGAACTAGTGGTTGTATTTGTATGTGTGTAGACATCTTATTGAATGTCATCCAAATCAATCAGATAAGTGCTACCATACTCATCAACAATATCGCGAGGAAGTGAAATGTCATTAACACCACTGAAATCACCATCACTTTGATTGTAAGTCATTTCAAATAAATTATAAAAAAAAAGTAGAATATATAGTAGAAATTTAAAAATGTAGTAGAAGAAGTAGAAAATTAGAAATATAGACTAATATTAAGATAATGAGATTTGAGATAAATAATTATAAACTAATATTTAGATAATGAGATTTGAGAATTGTTGTTGAATTTGAGTATATAATAGATTAAGAGATTGATGTGTGAAAAAAATTAGTTTAGATGGGAGAATTTATAGGGAAAAATTCTAAAATTGAAAAAAAAAAAAAAGCATCAAACGGTAAAAAAAAAAAGTGACCGTTGGACACCACGAGCGACAAGCCACTTGTGGAAAAGGGCTTGTGGGCATATCCTTGACGAGTCGGCTTGTCTTTTGTCGAGCCGAACATGCTTGGCTCTTTGTTTTGGGCTCGGCCCAAGCTCGGCCTCGTCCCGTAACAAGCCGAATTCCATTATGGGCCAAGCCTAGATGGGCCAAGTCAGAGAGCCCACGAGCCCATTTACCCCATCCAAGTCCAAATATTCAAAAATAAATTTGTACATGCCATTAGAATATGACAGATGATTCGTGAGGAGTTTTAAGAATATTTCTTTTGTATTCTTGTTGATGAAGCACAAGACGAAACTAAAATAGAAAAAATGGACATTGTCTTATAGTTTGTGAACACTAAAGGTATTATAATAAAACGTTTCCGTGCAATCAAAATCGTTAGTGACACAACGTCATTGAATCCTAAAAATGAGATACGTGATGTTCTTGTTTGTTACAACCTTGAGGTTCAAAAAATTAGAGGGCAATGCCATAATGATGCTATTAATATGCGTGGTACTTGGAAGGGATTCCTATCGTTATTTTTTACATGATGTCCATATGCGTACTACATCCACTGTTTTGCCCACTGACTACTGATATTGGTTTATGCAGCCAAGGATGTCGTTTGTATTTGAAAATTCTTTTCAAATTTGGACAGTGCAGTAGCTTGGAAGTGGGGGCAATCAGATTGGTAATTTGCAAAAATCAGACTCTACTCACTAGAGTTCACATTATGAATTAGTAAGGAACTTGATAGATATGTACGCCCCAACTTGCGACGTACTTGAGTATCTTAATGTCCATTCTCTAAATAGAATATCTCGAGTTGAAGTTCATGGTGTTTTATTAAACCATTTCAACCTTTCAATTATTGTTTTCCTTGCATTTAATGCATAAAATTTTGGGACTCAGCGATGTTCTTTGTCAAGTTCTTTAAAAAAGATCTCAAGATGTCCTCGGCTGCTATAAGATTTGTTTCCACCACAAAAGTTGTCCTTCAAAAATTTAGAGAACATGACTAGGATTAATTTCTTCATGAAGTGAAATTTTTTTGCTCAAAAAATGATGTTAATATATCCGACCTAAATTCTTTTTATAAGATTGGTCGTCCTCGTGAGCAAGTTTCACTTGAACATCATTACCACTTCAATGTCTTTAATGAAACAATAAATTTTCAATTGATGGAGTAATATATAATTTTTAATGAGCTCTCATAGAACTCCTTTCTCTCACTGTTGCTTTGGATCCTCAAAATTCTTTTTAAGTTCTATCGTGGTGAGTTTACACAACAAGAGATTCATTCTTTGAAGTTTGAGGTGCAACATTATGAGTACGATATGATCAGGGATTCTCAGTTTCAAGTTCCTTCACTTTCTGAATTATGCAAACTCTTGGATGTAAATAGAAGGTTGAAAAGTTACATTATGTTGACTAAATTGATTCTCCTTGTACTGATTGAACATGTATTTACGGTGACTACGAAGATAACAATTCGTAGCAAAATGGAGGATGAGTTTCTTGTTGATTGTATGACAATCTACATCGAATGATAATTTGTCGAGAAAATGGATATAGATTTTATTATAGATGAGTTTTACGCTGTTAAAACTCGATGGACACAAGTTCACTAAGTAATGTCATAATTAGACATTTTTTATTATATATTAAAAAAAAATTGTATATTGACTTGTTTTAAGTTTCAGCTCCCCCCAACATGATTTTCTCGATCTGTCCATTTGATGAGACATCAACCACTTTTTTCTTTCATATAGAAGGCAACCCACCACCATTTGTTTAGTGCTTCATCACGTGACCGATACAATACTTAGTATGATAAAATTGATTATAACTGATTAGGCCATGGTTGTCCAAGTGCCGATTCGACCTATCTCGAACCCCGAGATTGCCCACTGGCATTTAGGGACATGTTGGGTATCTCAGTTTGGGACCCACAAAGGTCTAAGAGATCAACCTAGAGAGATACGGAGAAAGTAGGCATAAACCGAGAAGAACAAGTTCTTGTCGTTGAATTTTTACTATGAGGAGTACTGATTTTGGTGCAAAGATGAATTCACTATAGAGACAACATTTCGACGTAAAAATAAGAACGAGATTCTTATTCCTATTTGCTGAAGATTTCAGGTACATTCATATGGATGGAGGAAGACCAAGACTGGCGTGTTTGGTTCCATTCCTGTACAATTCAAAATGACAAGAAATGAGGGAAGCTTACTTAGTTGCTTTTGATTTTGATTTTTTTAATGCTTTGTAATTCCAAAACAATTGGTACGATTGTATTCTGTTTATTATAGTGAATTATTTATCCGTGGCATAGGACCGTGGATGTTTTCTTTCAGGATTTACCACGTCATATCGTGTGGTCAGTATTTAGAATTAATTTGCATTATTAGAATGATTTTGGAATTCTAGAAATTGGCATATAATCAGTTCATTAGGCAGACTTGATGTATTGGTGAAGTGGCTCAGTAAAACTAAAATTTCAAATTAATTAATTTTAATTAGTTAGTTAATCAAAAAATAACTTTCAATTTTCATATTTCAATGATGTAAGATTTTATTTTTTCACATTTCCTATGCAAGAAAATGGCTCGTTTGAGCCTTGGAATTCGATTGTTCGTCTTATCTTTACACAAATCAAATTGTTTGATTGAGCTATTCCGACTTTAATATCATATTGAGTTTTGAAATTCCGTCTTATAACATCAATAGAATCCAAACGTTTGTGCGTAGTTTACTATTTTCATATTAACTGGCGTAAAATTTTGTCCTTCGCACTATAAACCAGTTTATATTATGGTTTATATCTAAATTTCCAAAAACCAAATTGGTAATGTGGCATCGTTCATATGTGTCTAAGAACAAGAATTTAGCATACTATTCTCCATAATATTACACTTTTCTTAACCACTCACAATATTCCATTCTCCCTATCTGTTAATCTTAGTCTGAAATCTTTCCAAGGCTTCTATTAATTTTGTTAAAAATTTTGTTAAAAAATTGAAGTCAAAATCAACAATTAATTTTAATCACATTTTATAGAATGGGTAATTAGCACAAAACGTCCCTACTTATTGAAGTCATTTTACAAATCATCCATACCTTCTAAATTTTGGTATTTTTACCCTCACATACTCTATTTCTTGCGCACAACGTCATTTTGTCCAAAAAGTTGCCGTTATCTCACCTGACCAACACGACTCGTAATACAACTTAAGGGTAAATTAGTCCAACAACATTTTTCACTTGTCCTCCCGCCTTACTGTTCAAAGTCATTAACGTTTGTGCACATTCATGTATAAGATAAGGAAAAGAGACTATTTTCAAGTCAAACATAATGGCAAATCGATGGTGCAGATGTGGAATTCAAATTGAGATAAAGACTTCGTGGATGCAAGCAAATCCTGGAAGATGCTTCTTTACATGTCAACGTCGTCGGGTTAGTAATCATAACCTCAAAATGTGTAATTATATGTTGCAGTTGTTTTTTGTTCTGAAATGAGTGTTTCTTACAGCAAAATAGAGGTTGTGGCTATTTTACCTAATGCGACCCACCCATGTGTCCAAGATCTGTAGATATAATACCTGGACTGCTTAGATCCAGGAATGAATGTGAACAACAAGTGCTCCATTTGCAGAATGAGAAGAGGATGTGCTATGTTTGGAGCTAGTTTTTCAGTTTCTTTCTAGGCTTGTAGTGATGTGGGTACTCGTGTAAGAATGTTGTTGTAATACTGCCTAAATTAGAATCATGGTTCAGTGGTGTAGAACGCAGTGGTGGGATTGATGTAATGCTGTGCCTCGTTAATTTTGATGTGTAATTGTCGTTGCGAAAAACATCCCTACCTGTGCATAACGTCCCTATCTTTTGGATTAAATTGTGTAAATTGTCCCTATATTTGGGTTTTTAATGTGCATAACATCCCTACCAATTTTTAAATTCATGGTAAACATGCTCACCTAATTGTATTATCAATTGTCAATGTCCTTGCTTAAAACAACAAATCAAGAAAACAACAGTAATCCACAACAGCAATCCTAATTAGTACGAACATCAATCCATGATCATAAAATCTCGTTTCTCTAGCAAGCATTAAATATGATTCATTGTCAAAATACTTTATTGTCGTCACAAACAACAAAAAGCTGTCCCGTAAATATTTAAAAACAACAACTGTGCAAAAGGCTAACAATAACAAAAATTTCAAATTTGTCGTATGCTAATTTGGCACTGGTGGTGCTGCCCCTTTGCATCTCCTCTTGTTGTGGCCACGTTCACCATACTTTGTACATGTCATCACCAGCCCGATTCGTCTTCCTGGAACTTTTCCATCACTTACATTGCTATCTGCAAATTTTGTATTCCGTGAAGACTTTCTTCCACTCTTTGCTTGGCATGATGATCCCTCTTCATTGGCCTCCTTTCTTCTAGACTTTTTAGGATTTCCATCCTTTTTTATGTACACGGGTGGAGTGAGAGAGTTGAGACCGGGGTTAGGCCACGACTTGGGCACCGTTATGGGAGAAATTGATGGCGTATATGTCATCATGTATGCCTCCTTCTTGTAGATGTCGTCCATGTAATTTATGACCTTCAGGCTCTTCGAAACTACAGATGCAATGACATAGCAACAAGTGATCCCAGTTAACTGCCAAGAATGACACGTACAAGTCTTTGCTCTCAAGTCAACGACATGGAGTACATCTCCTGCATTATGTTTGACTTGGAATTTTTGATTACCTGAATAATCTGCCCATTCCATTCTCGCTTGTCTACTGTTCTTCTCAAGAATCTTTTGGATTCGAGGACCTACTTCTGCTGTCCACTTATCACATGCCTCCCTCTTTACAACAATTCTTTTAATCAAATACACCCTGATTTTCTCTAGCATTGTCAGGATGAGTTTTTCTCTTGCATTTACAATCGTGCTGTTGAATGATTCACATAGGTTGTTGAGGAGCATATCGTAATTGGTCCACTCTCTAAAATGAGATTTGGTCCAATGAGATGTTTAGATTCTAGCCATCCATACACTGCCGGCTCTATATCCAACATCATTTGCATATGTTCAAGCCACTATGTCTCAGTCGTAACTCTAGTGGCATCCCAAAGACAGTTCTTTAAAGCCATTCTCTTATAAGTTGCACTGAAATTGTTATAAAATGTCTCACACAAGTTCTATGTTCTGAATGCTCGAATAATGACTTAATTGCACTGACCAATCCTTTTTGTTTGTCAGAAATGAAGGTCCAACTGTGGTTGTTATTCATGTGCAAATCATCCTTCAACAATCCCAAAAATCATCATCAATTCTTCCAATTTTCAACCTCAACAATTGCATATGCAAGTGGATACATCCCATTGTTCCCATCTACCCCAACTGTAGTTAACAGCTGCCCACCATGCTCTGTTTTCAGAAAATATCCATCTAGACCAATAACCTTTCTACAACCTCGAAGGAAACCATCTTTCAATGGTCCAAGGCAAATTTAAATCCTCTTGAACTCCCCAACATGTCCCTCAACCTGAGTAGTAGCCCAACATTTGTTCTCTTTAACTCTTCACAGTAATCCCACAATATTTTGTAATGATCTACAACACTCTCTCTAATCTTATGTAGGGCCTTCTCCTTTGCTCTGTATACTTGCCAACTTGAGATGTAACTCAAACCATCCATTTTCACATTTTTCATGAATGTGCTGACTGCCACGTTTGATTCAAATCTCCAATCGGATAAATACGTCTCAGCAAATATGTGGAGCTAACTCTGAAGTTCTTGTACACCATAGCACAAGTATATTCTTTGGTGTAAGTTTTGATGACAAAACTTGTCTTCTTATGTTCTTTAGTTGCATACAAAACCCATGGACAGTCTCCATTGCATATTGCTCGTAGTTTGTCAGCGTCATCCTTCTTGTACTTAATCTCCCTATTGTTTTTGACCGAGTGTGCAGTGATAGTAGATTTAAGCACAACTTTGTACTCAAATGTCATACCTAAACAATTAAAAGATGACACAATCATTCATTATAGTGACGTGTACAAAAATGTAATCCAAAGATTCATTATAGTGACGTGTACAAAAATGTAATCCAAAGATATGGATATTTTCGCAAAACTATGTCAATGATAATGTTATTTTTTGCCAAAGTGTCAGAAAGGTAAGGACTGCGACAAGTACTGAATGAAAATGTAGAGATGACATGCGTAGACATATGCAAAATGTGGGGACGTTTTACGCAACTTACCAATTTTGAAGGCTGGGTCTTCCAAATATGTCCGTGGGTTGAAAGCATCAAGTCTAGATCTCTTCCTTGAGCTTGTTTCTGCACCATCTTCACTGTCAACGCTTTGTAACTCATCGGAGTCTACATATTCGGTATTCGAATCCCTAGGTTGTTGCCCATCTATTGTACCAAACTCAAAATCAAAATTTATTGTACGATTGTCATCTTCAATAGTGCATTCATGCTCTTTTTCCATTTCGTAGTCCGACTCAACCAACAAACCTCCATCTTCAATTGCACTTTCTTCTTCTTCATGGGTCTCCACCCCCACCTCCTCTTCTTCTTCAACACTAATATGTCCATCATATCAATCTTCTACCGCAGGCCCTTCTGGGTTGGATTCATCCTCAGCCTGACCATCATTTGTTGAGGTTGTAACCTTATAGACTCCCCATACCAAGACCACAAATCTTCAATAGTCTCATTTAAAAATTGATCAGCCCAAATAGATTCAGGGTCACCCTCTTTGTGTTCTTCAATAACGGGTACATAACATCCTTCAAATGCTTCAGATTCGCCTGTTGATTGCTCATCAACTATGGCAGGAACTCTCTCATTTGGAACGAGTGGCAGTGCATGAGATTGTACTGTACGTACAATATAAACCTCAACCACGATACTCCTACCCCTGTTTCTAAGCATCTGCCTAACATCATCTTCACTCACCAATCTTCTCAACCCCTGCCCCAAACTTCTTGGCCTTCTATAATAAAAATCCAACAACACGTCCGTACTCGTACCCAGTGACCGTAAGAACAACGTTAAGTTGTCTCTTGTGAACCATGCAGGATGGATGAAATAAAAAAATAGCACTCCTCCTCCTTCGTATGCCACATTATTTGACTTGTCATAAAATATGCCTCCATGATGGACTTCAATTGTGAAATAGTCTGTATTGTCTCCTGTAAACACACAGATTTGGCCAATGAAAAATCGAATCAGTAAATATGCAAAAAAACACATTTTCAACTTAGTGTACCACTGATAAACACAAAT
The DNA here is from genome assembly GCA_030279155.1 of Forsythia viridissima. Taxonomy (NCBI): domain Eukaryota; kingdom Viridiplantae; phylum Streptophyta; class Magnoliopsida; order Lamiales; family Oleaceae; genus Forsythia; species Forsythia viridissima. The sequence goes on along the minus strand of CM059045.1, from coordinate 18,754,237 downwards.
TATTATACATAATGACAAACACAAATCACAATTAGTCTGATGACAACCAAAATTCATGTGCAAATCAATAACCATGGTATAAAACAAAACAAAAACTTACGGTAAGTGGGTGGATCATCTTTGGGCTGTCTACAAATTGGATGTAGCATTCTTTCGGTAGAAGAAGATTTGATATGATATCTATAATGTAAACCTATAAATGGAAAAAATTTCCATTATGACTACCGCAATGCAAACCCGCGAAACCCCAAACACCACACACACAACAAAGCCCGGAATTGAAATGTAATGAAGCAAAGATAGGAGATTCGAACTCATCAACCGACAGTTGACGATGGTACGCACATTGCATGGTTGAAATTAGACGAGTTTGTCAGCAAAATTTTGGAAATATATTTGAAACTTCCAGACAAAGGTGCGTTCGTTCATATACTTCGGTTTGAAATAGAGGACAAGTAAAATATGTTGCTGGACTAATTTGTCCTTAAGTTGTATTACGAGTCGTGTTGGTCAGGTGAGATAACGTTAGTTTTTTGGACGGAATGACGTTTTGCGCAAGAAATGGAGTAGGTGAAGGTGAAAATGTCAAAATTTAGATGGTAGGAACGATTTGCACTTAATAGGTAGGGACGTTTTGTGCTAATTGCCCTTTATGGAATCCACAACTTTTATCAACTTTTTAACCACACTCAATTTTTATCAAAATTTATAAAAAATCTAATTTTTAGTAAAATCAAACCAACACTAAATATTTTCATGGCATATCATAGCATGAACTTGTAATTGGTATATTTATGCATATATATCCAATGGGGTTGATTTTAAAAAATCTTTTATATAATTACAGGCGAAAACCGGATCTACAACTCTTCATTGTGGGTGTTCGATTTGAAATTGATTCAAATTTGACAGTACGATCAATTAGATTTAATTTCAAAGGTCAAATTGCATGGTAATTTTAAATATCAGCACAATTAACCATTGATGATCAAATACGCTTCAATCTAACTACTCAGAATGATCTAGTCAAGAGTCACATATTTTATTCAAAGTTGTTACAACCTACCACGTGTTGGGATATTTTCTCAAAATTTGGAAGACATCTAGGTCGACTAAAATTGAACAAGTTTCCAAATCCTGAACACTTTGGTAGTTAAAATTTGGAAGACGTCAAGGTCGACTAAAATTGAACAAGTTTCTAAATCTTGGACACCTTAGTAGTCGAAACTTGGAAGACATCTAGGTCAAATAAAATTGAACAAGTTTTCAAATTTTGGACTCTTTGGCAGTCGAAACTTGAAAAAATTAGGTCATACGTTAACTATAAATTAACGTGATTTATTCTCTTTTGTAGATGTGACTTGAGGGTTTACTGAGAGAAAAATTGTAAGCCTAGTATCTAGTTGTTTTTCTTGTTCTCTTTGTAGGTTGTATAATTAGTAGAAATTGGTATGTGCGGTAAAGCTTAAGATATTATTTTTCTTGAGATACTAGGGGATTTGGGTGAGTGAAATCTTTATGATTGTAAGATTTTCATATGGTGAAAGTTTTTGTAGTTCATAAATCTTTCTCTATCTTTTATATTTTTTCTGTTTCGTTATTTTTTTTAACAAAGAACTTGTAAGAAATAAAAGAATTTGTCTCAATTCCCAACAGTGGTATCAGAGCATCAGGTCGTTCAAAGTGTTGGCGCACAGAGAAGATATGTCTATCAAATATGACGTGGAGAAATTTGACGAAAGAATCAATTTTGGCTTGTGGCAAGTATAAGTCAAGGATGTTTTGATTCAATTTGGACTGTACAAGGCTTTGAAAGAGAAACCAACCTTTATTTCTGACAAAGATACTTAAAAATCCAGTATGAGCGATGAGGTTTGAGAAGATTTGGATTTGAAAGTTGCAAGTACGATACGTCTATATGTAGCAAAAAATGTTCTTGCAAATATTCATGGAATATCTGCTGCAAAAGAACTTTGGGTAAAACTTGAACAGTAGTATCAAAAAAATAGTCTTTCAAATCGGTTATACTTGAAACAACAATTTTATTTTCTGCGAATGAATGCAGGTACAAAAATTTCAGACCATCTGAGTGTTCTCAATGGGATCGTTTTTGAACTGGAGGCTATTGGAGTTAAACTTGATGATGAGGATAAAGCGTTAAGACTCATCTGGTCTCTTCCATCATACTATGAACACATCAAATCAATTTTGATATATGGGAAAGAAACTGAGTTTTGAATAAGTTACAAGTAAATTAATTTCTGAAGAAAGAAAGTTGAGTGGTGGAAGTAATATTTTATATGAAAACTCATTACTTGTTATTGAAGAATGGAAGAAGAATAAAAGAAAAGTATCTTGTTGAAATTGTGGACAACCTGGTCACGTGAAAAAAAATTGTTCAAAAGGAAGTGCTCGACATCAGATACAGACAATATGTCTCTCTTTATGGGAGACGATGATGTCGCTTGAGTAAATATTTACATCCTCGTGGCATGTGCTAGTTTCCATAATAGAGGATTTGTTACTACTAGCGGGTCTACATGTTTGCATATGGGCATTGACTTGACATTAATGCAAGGTGTGTGGTAGAATTGATGTCGATGGCTGACGAACTTCCAAGTAAGTCAAGCAAGAGAGTTGCACCACAATACTTTAGCAAATTTATTTGACATGAGCCGATGAAATTCTTAGAATTTGTTAATTCTAAGTAATTATACTTATATGGTGGAGTATGTTAATTCTCTGTTTTGAGAATTGGGATTGTCAAAGTTTACTAATTTTTTTTAAGTATCGAGATGAAGAGCTATAGAAAAAATGATTGAGTTTTGACTTGTTTTTCATCAAAGTAGATATTGTTGGAATATTTTTTCAAAACTTGGTAGTCAAAATTTGGAAGACATCTAGGTCGACTAAAATTGAACAAGTTTTCAAATCTTGGACACATTGGTAGTCAAAATTTAGAAGACATATAGGTCGACTAAAATTGAACAAGTTTTCAAATCTTAGACACATTGGTAGTCGAAACTTGGACGACATCTAAATCGACTAAAATTGAACAAATTTCCAAATCTTGGGCTCCTTGGCAGTCGAAACTTAGAAAAAAATTAGGTCATAAATTGACGTGATTTATTCTCTTTTGTAGATGTGACTTGAGGATTTTCTGAGAAAAATCTATATGATTGTAACGATTTTTTATATAGTGAAAGCTTTGACACTCCATAAATATTTCTCTATCTTTTATATTTTTTCTGTTTCATTATTTTTTTTTAACAAAGATCTAGTAGGCAATAAAAGAATTGGTCTCAATTTCCAACACCACACTCTATATTACTCGTCTTATTAAAGTTAAATTTATTTTTGTTGAATCAATTGATCTAAAAGTTAAATTGTTAGAGATGATTATATGTATATGATCGTTTAAATATAATTTTCAAACACCTTCTCACTTGTGGTCGGGTTCATTTTTTCTCTATCAAATGCTGACACGTACACAATTTCATTAAATAGGTTGAGGCAAAACTTGTGTTCAAGATTTTGCCTACTCTGATACCATATTGAAGTATTAGATATAAAATAAAAACTTCAAATATTAGAATATATAGATTATATATACACTACTAAAAATCGCCTTTTCACCAACGCGAATTTACCAAATGATTATTTCCGTTGAGAATCAGCAACGGATTATCCGTTGGTAAAAGTGATGACCTTTCACCTACGGTAATCAGCAACGACTTTTCTGTTGGCAAAGGTAATAACGTTTGACTAATAGATTTTCAGTGCCTAAAAGAGTAATCTATAATACCTACGGTTTTTCCGTATATGGTATTAATGAGCATGCCAGACCAAAAATTATTTTGACATTTCCCTTATGGAAGATCCGTAGGTGTTGCGTAATTCATATGGCCAAACAATATTTCGACATTTCACTAATGGATAATTCGTATGTGAAGAACAATTCATGTCACCAACGAAAATTTCGTAGGTCATATTAATCAGTTTGAAAAACTCAAAATTGATTCGAACTTTCACCTACGAAATATTTGTAGGTGACGAATAATTCATATTACCCAAAAATATTTTCGACATTTTACAAACGGATAAACCATAGGTGAAAATAATTCATATTACCTACGAAAATTCCGTAGGTAATATTAATCAATTTAAAAGACCAAAAATTGATTCGACCTTTCACCTACGAGTATTCCGTAGGTGACGAGTAATTCATAGTATCCAAAATATTTTCGACCCTTTAACAATAGATTATTCATAGGTGAAGATCAATTCATATTACCTACAGAAATGCCATAGGTAATCTTAATCAATTTTAAAGACCAAAAAATCTTTTGACAAAATCGACCTATAGCGACGACAATGTCGTCCCTTTTGTTTTGGAAGATGGCGGGAAGCCCACACTTGACAAGTTGGGTCTGGGTCCACCAAGTATATAAAATTAATTTTTTTAATTATTAAAAATTTGCACTATTACCCACGGAAATTTCGTAGGTAAAGGCTTGGGACATTACCTACAAAATTTCCGTAGGTCATTACACATACTTTTACCAACGGAATTTTCGTTGGTAACTTTCAGCGATCTTTAAAATAGCAACGAATTTTCGGTTGAAAATATTCCGTCGGTAGCGACCATTAGGTACGGATATCGTGACTTCAGCAACAGAAAATCCATTTCTGAATGTTGACGTCGGAACCTGCAACGTCTACGTGTCAACAGATCTCTAGTCACTCTTCTGCTAACCTGTATGTTATCTGCACACTCGGATAATCGTTAGGCACTAAGATCTTCGGAGAAAAAGGGTTCAGTGATCGTTGGTACTCCAACGATCAAGTCAACAACCGGTATAAGGATAATACAAGAGGGTGAAAGTAATTAGGTGTGGAAGAGACAAGCAGGCAGAGATTTGAGCAGAGTTTAGGGTGAAATTATAGGTGCAAAAAGAGCGTACCTTGGAACAATCGGAAACGTTGTATTTATAGCGCAAAAGTCCTGATTGATTTAGGGAACAAATCAATCAGATACCCGATCGGATCCTCCTTCCTTATGGGATAGGGATCATTCATTGTCAAGACAATCTCCAAGATTATCTACCTTTTTGAGTTTATCACGTTGCCTAATTTTTAGGAGATTATGATTTGATTTCCTTGTAAGGATCTGTGTGCCAATCCAACGCAATCTGTCTTCTACTAACTCTCTAGTCATTCCAGAATATCGTGCTGCTACCTAGTTATAGTAAATGCGAAGCTCGGCGAGGCCCTATAGATCGGTCGTGAGTGTCGAGGCCTTCCATGGGCCTCGCGGTATTTTAGTTCAAGAATGCTAAGATGTCTGATGGGCCTTCGAGGCCTTCTGAAGATTTACGAGGCCTTCGCTGGGCCTATATGGGGCTTTTGTTGGGCATTTGCTGATGTAGAGGCCCTATCAAAATCAGGTGGTAACAATAGTCCCTCAAGTTTAAGCCTATTATTTATAATAGGCGCGGGACATTGAGAGTGAGAAGAAATTTTGAAAAACAAAATTTTGAGTTTTAGCGGATTCCGTGGAGTGTGGTCTTCGCACACTGAATTATGAATTGAACTTACCCAGTATAGTCCTCCAAGTCCGAAGTCGAACATTTATGACGGGTGAGAGCTTCAGGAGACTAGACCTGTGGTGACGTGTCTGCGGTTGATGTGATCCTGTCAATCAAGACTGTCAAGCCGTGGCCAGGCAATCACGAGTGAGAGAATGTACGTATTTAATACCAATAGCGTATGGCGGATAATAGGGGCACGTACGAGGCGCGTGCGTTCTTGTTTCAAGAGACGCTTAGGGTTCCGTTTCCCGCCCGTCGTTCTGTTCCAAACACAGGTCCACTGGCCAACGGTTCGGATGTAACACGTGGGAATTTGGACGGTGGAGATTGGAATGCCTCAATCTACAAAGTTTGGCGCCCTCCTTCATTATGAGTTCTTTTTGCTTCTGTGCTTGTTGTGGATATTGTGAGTGTTCTGCTGATAATCAGGAAATTCCAAGTGTCGTATTGTTATAAATGCATTTCTGAGGTAAGCACGCCAAGAGTTACTGTGATTTGTTTCATTGTTTGCCTTCGTGATTATTCCTTGGCTCCACGATTTGGGGATTATACCTTGCCACACGTCTCGACGACAGCAGAAGTATCAACTTCCGAGATGGAGGGGGGTTATAATGTCGTCCGAAAACGACGACCCACAGAATCAATCGGATGTTCGGACAAATCCTAGTATTCAGGATGAATCGTCATCATTTGCCTCATCATCCTCATCATCTGAGATCGTAGGAGAATTGAATCAGGAACCTTCAACCGTAAACCCGTCAGCTCCGTCCACAAGTGGAAGGAGGTTTGTCCAACTGGCCCGTCCTCGTGAGAGACAGCGGAGAAGAAGGGGCCGGACGCCGGGGTACCTAAGATGAGGAGGTCGCTTGATAAGTGGGATGCCCCGGCCAGCCAAGGCGATTGACGAGGAGCTCAAGTGGTCGGCTACTGAAGCGTCCATAGCCCGCTCGAGGATCACTGAGAGGGAGTTGGAGGATATACGGTTATTCTATGATATTCCCGCGTCTGTAATACTCAGGGCTCCGGGCCCAGAGAAACGCGCTGACGACCCTCTTGAAGAATTCGTCGCGATTTACGAACCTGCAATATAGCAGGGCCTTCCTGAGGAGGGTCTTGAGATCTTGGAAGGCTTTCTCGCACTCATCAGTCCATTCAAACCTCTTCCCTCCTTTGATGGTCTGAAAGAAGGGCTGGCAACTATCGGTTGCCTTGGATATGAATCGGTTCAGGACCGCTAACCTCTCCGTCAGGCTCGGAACTTCCTTTGGGAAAGATGGTGACCGCATCTCGATGAGCGCCTTAATCTTCTCGGGATTAGCTTCTATCCCGCGTTGGTTGACCATGTAGCCGAGGAACTTTCTGGACGCGACTCCGAAGGTGCACTTCAGGAGGTTGAGCTTCATGCGGTATTTGCGAAGGACTCTGAACATTCTTCTTAAGTGCCCTATATGGTCCTCGACGTTCACGCTTTTCACGAGCATATCGTCAACGTATACCTCCATTGTGTTCCTGATCTGTCCTGCGAACATGCAATTTACCAACTGCTGATATGTGGCTCCTGCGTTCTTCAAACCGAAGGGCATCATCCTATAACAATACAACCCTTGGTCCGTGATGAACGAAGTGTGATCCCCTTCATCCGTGAACATCGAGATCTGGTTGTAGCCCAAGTAGGCATCCATGAAACTAAGTAGCTTATGGCCGGCGGTCATGTTGACCAGTTAGTTGATGCGCAGTTGCGGGAAGCTATCTTTAGGACACGCTTGGTTTAAGTCTAAGAAGTCTATGCATACTCTCCATTTCTTGGTGCTCTTTCTGACCAGCACTGGGTTAGATACCCATTGGGGTAGATTGCATCCCTGATGAACCCGTTGGGTAACAGCTTGTCGACCTCTTCCTTCAGAGTGCCGTACCTCTCAGTACTCAAAGGTCTTCTCTTTTGTATCTTGGGATGCACTTTTGGATCCACCTTTAGGGCGTGACACGCCACAGATGGGTCGATCTCCACCATGTCACTGTGTTTCCATGCGAAGATATCAGTGTTCTCCCGTAGGAACTGCTTCAACTCTTCATTTATCTTTTTCTCGAGTTTCTCTCCCACCTGTAATACCTGTGTCGGTTTCGAGGGATTCACCAGAAATGCTTCCAGCTCCTCGGTCGGGGAGGTAAGAGAGTCCGAGCCAATGATCCAGGGGTCTAGACCCTCATCCAGCATCATTTCCTCTTCCATCTTTTCGTGGTCAACGTCCATTGGCTCCGAATGTATGGTCATCACTGTTGGAGAGACATCTTCGCGCTTCGCCACTTTTCGTAGGGCGTTCATATAGCATGACCTTGCCTCTGTCTGACTGCCGTGAATCTTAGCGACCCCTCCCGACATCAGAAACTTCATGGCCAAGTGGTGTATGGACGTGACTACCTGCAAATCCTTCAACACAGGCCTTCTGAAGACTCTATGGTAGGCAGAGCGGGTATCCACTATCAAAAATTCCATGAACTTTCTGAGGCGGCATGGAGGTTCTTCGAAGTCCACCGCGAGGGTAATCCTTCCTCGCGGGATAAGGTTATCTCCCGTGAAACTGAATAGTGGCTCAGAAATGGCCGTCAGTTCATGATCCACGTCCATTTGATCGAAGGCACTGCTGAACAGAATGTTCACGACACTTCCATCATCGACCAACATCCGTCCTAGTCCATTTTTGGCAATAACCGCACGGACTACTAGGGCATCGCAATGAGGGTAACGTATACCGACCTCGTCTTCCTCAGTGAACGAGATTTGTGGTACTCTTGATCAATATCTATGGACCTACCAACTTTCCAGGGGTGCCTCTTTTGCTGCCTTTAAGTAGTTTTACCGCGAGTTCATGGTGTGCCCTCCGACATAGGGCCCTCCTATGATAGTGTTTATTTTTCAGACCGGAGGAGAAGGGGGCGACAGCGGGCCCTTCGGCCTTCGGCCTTCGGCGGGTCCCTATTCCTGTCATTCCTTCGATCATTGCGGTGAGGTCCATCATCCTTGCATCGAAGATGACTTTCTCCTTGGTTGGGTGGCCCTCGACATCCTCGTACAGATCGATTCTCCTCTCCCTGCCCTTGATTTCTACTATTGATCAGTTCCCTCACGTCCAAGCAGTCTTCCGTGTTGTGTACCCTAGTCCTATGTATGCGACAGAACTTGGGTAGTACTGTTGTTGGCAAGGTGGCCGCTGCGGGCATTTTAGGAAGAGAGACATGGGCTACTTCCGTCTGTTTGAACCTCCTGTAATGGTTATTCAGCGGTCCCGGGGAGCGTCTTCTCTGAAAACAGTTGAAACGGGGTTCAAGAGAGCGTCGCCCCTCCCTTCTGTAGCGATCTTTTCTTTTCCTTTCAGCCTTCTCCCTATTTTCGATCGTCTCTTCCGATCAAATTTTACGCTGAATCGAGTCTACCAGCTGACTGTAGGTCTTTGGTTGACTATTCTGTACGTCTCTCTAGAAGAGAGTGTGCATGTGAAGTCCAGTCACGAGTACATCTAAGGCTTTTTCATCAGTTACAGTCTCGATTTTGTTGATAACGTTACTGAACCTCTTGAAGTAGCTCTTGACGGTTTCTCCTACCTTCTGTCGGATGTCATTGAGCTGGGAAATGTCAGCTATCATCGTCTGATTGCCAATGAAGGTATTGACGAACTCCCTTTTGAGCTAAGGCCTCTTCCGGATGCTCCCTGGCTTCAATTTATTGTACCACATCTTCGCGTCCGATGCGAGTGTGGTGTGGCAATTCTGACACTTTACTATGGGGGATTGGCCTTGGAGCTTCGTCTTGTATGTGTTAATGTGATCTGAGGAGTCGCCTCTCCCGTTATATTTGTCCATAAGGGGCATCCGAAAGTTTACGGGTATCTCTATGGCCTTCATGTAATCAGTGAACAGGAGATTCTCGTCGTCGTCCTGAAAGTATTCTAGCCTCTCCTTCTCCTCCTCGAGTCTCACGTAGCTTTGTTTCGGGTCCTTCCTACTTTCCGTGCGAGCCTCACTGTGTTCACTGCGCCTGCTATGTGCTGGTGGGAGTGGTGCTATGGAGGATCCTACCCCTAGCCTATCAAACACTCTAGCAGTAGGAATAGGCAGTTTTCCCGCGTCGGAAGAGGTGTCCACCTCTGGTCATTCTGCGAGGCTTTCTAAGCAACGTTTTGAAGATTCTGGCCATTTGAAACAGGCGGGGTCATCTTGAGATCGACGGCTTTCCATTGAGCAAGACCGTGAAGGGCTACTCTGGGCACGACTGTGCTTGGGTCTGTGTTGGAGGGGTTGATTCTCCAACAGTTCCAACGCTACCTTCATCCGGGCGTTGTCCAGCCTCTGGTCCTGGTTCTCCTGTTCAACCGTTTGTTTTTTCTGTTGTCTTCTTCTCTTGCAGCGGGTAACGTTTTGTAGGTCTTGAATGCTCTCCTGCCACACATCAGTGTGGTGGGATTCAACTTCCTCCTCCATGGAATGTTCAGTTGCCATGCTTTTCCTGGTAGAAAACACGTTTTTACCACAAGTTTTAGGTTGTGTAACATTTTTCGATTCCCACAGATGGTGTCAATCTGTTGACGTCGGAACCTGCAACGTCCACATGTCAACAGATCTCCATTCACTCCTCTACTAACCTGTATGTTACCTGCATACTTGGACAATCGTTAGGCACCAAGATCTCTAGAGAAAAAGGGTTCGGCGATCGTTGGTACTCCGACGATCAAGTCAAGTACCGATATAAGAATAATACACGGGAGGCGAAAGTAATTAAGTGTGGGAGAGACAAGCAGACAGAGATTTGAGCAGAGTTTAGGGTGAAATTATAGGTGCAAAAAGAGCGTACCTTGGAACAACCGGGGACGTTGTATTTATAGCGCAAGAGTCCTGATTGATTTAGGAAACAAATCAATCAGATACCCGATCGGATCCTCCTTCCTTATGGGATAGAGATTATTCATTGTCAAGGCAATCTCCAAGATTATCTACCTTATTTGAGTTTATCACGTTGCCTAAATTTTAGGAGATTATGATTCGATTTTCTTGTAAGGATCCGTGTGCCAATCCAACGCAATCTGTCTTCCACTAACTCTCTGGTCATTCTAGAATATTGTGCTGCCTGCTAGTTATAGTAAATGCGAAGCTCAGCGAGGCCCTATGGATTGGCCTTGAGTGCCGAGGCCCTCCATGGGCCTCGTGGTATTTTAGTTCAAGAATGCTAAGATGTCTGATGGGCCTCCGAGGCCTTCTGAGGATTTACGAGGCCCTCGTTGGGCCTATATGGGGCTTTTGTTGGGCTTTTGATGACGTGGAAGTCCTATCAAAATCGGGTGGTAACACTGAAGCCACAATTTTATGTAGTGATATGTCATTTAAATCTTGTGTTCAACACTTTTTCCAAATACCTTGTAAAGTGATTTATGAGCATATTAGCCTAATATAGATTATTATTCCTAAGAACCTTTTTAACTTCCACCACCTTTCATTTCTCGTTAGGGGGTGTACCAGATGGTCAAATAATTCGCAAAATTGCTCAAATCGACTGATCGAAATCAAAATCTAATTTGGACCCAAGCCTAAATAGAACCGACCCAAACAAAAATCAGTTCAATTTCAAAGATGGAGTGGGTCGATTAGGGTTGATATTCACCCAAACCGATCAAGTCTGTTTCGATTTCGGATTGGACCCGAAACCAATCCAACCTGACCCACGCCACCATTAAATCTCCTATTGATACATCTTCAATGTGGCATATAATCCACTCATTCTTTTGCATGAAACCCTACTAGTATATGTTGACATATGAAATAACAAGGGCCTAAAAAGAGACTTAAGAAAATTGTACATATAGGCCCATAATAAATGCCCAAGTATATAGGTTTAGAAAATATGTCTGCCAGGCCCAACGGAGGCCCAAATAAATTCGTATATAGGCCCAATAGAAATTGTCCAAGCCAGGAAGGGCCCCAAAATGGACATCGCCCAGATAAAAAACGCTCAGGACGTTGGGCGATTAGAATGGTCAATCGCGGCATAAGAGTAACTGTTCATAAATAGTTTTTCTCATTTTCTTTGTTCCCACGTTGTCAGGAGTTACAAACTTGAATTATCATAAAGGAGTTACAAGAGGTTGGATCATCATGGGGAAGTTACAAACAGTTGGGATCATCATGGGAGAAATGGGCAGTTATTGGGCGACAAGGTGATTGCTTCATGAAGGAGTTACAAGAAGTTAAATCATCATGGGGAAGTTACAAACAGTTGGGATCATCATGGGAGAAATGGGCAGTTATTGGGCGACGAGGTGGTTGCTGGGCGATAAGGAAGAAACTGGGCGATGAGAAGTTTTTATGCAAGATTGAAGGAAAATGTGTGATAAAACCGTTTGACAAGGTATAAAAGAAAGGAGATTGATTGAAGTAAGAAAAAAGAAGGAACTCTCAAAAAACAGAGAAATGTAATTTCATTCCATTTAGTCTTAAATATTTCTTTACAGTGAATTCTAGTGTGCTTGTGCCCCTTGGAGGCATTTCGTTTTGCTTTTTTCATCCTTGGTCATTATTGTAGTCTTCATAAATCAAACACCCCTTGTTGGGACTTTGTCTAAAAAGGTTTGGCGTCCCTTACACATCGTCTGAATCCTTTAATTGTTAGCGAAAAATACACATTCCGCGCGAAACAATTTGGCACGCCCAGTGGGACACTTTTGGTGTTAGAAGATACAAGAGGGTGGAACAATATGCCTCACAAGAACTCAGATAAGGAACCAGCAAGCCAGCGAATTCAATCTGTGATCGAGCGATATGAAGAACAGCAAAATACACCAGCAACGGAGGGACAAAATCAAAGCCGTTATGAACCAATGACGGAATTGAGTCCACGAACCATGCGCGCATTACTTGGCGAACTCACGCAAGATGTCGTGGGACAGGTAAGCTTGCAAAATGTTCATGATATGGAAAAATTTGTTCAAACTAGAAATGTGCATTACGACAACATGGCCAAACAATTAAGTACTTTGAATGAACTTATAACTAGGTTAGTAGGCCAGACATGTCAACCAAATTTGCCAAATATAGGGAATCATTTCCGAGCTAGGACGGTTGTGGGGCACAATTCACCGACAATGAACCCTATAAATCCTAGTCAAGGAATAGAAATGCCTTTTATACCATCGACGTCAAATGTGGGTGGAGGCAACATGGCCAATTTGAGTGGTCATAATGTGGGATCGTCCAACTTGGGGGGTAGCCCGAATGCAAGAGAAAATATGCCAAATATAGGACAAAACGCAACACGTGTTAACGAAGGGGCAAATGTCCAAGTAAATGGCAATAATACCATGAGTAATGGTAATTTGGCCACAAACCCAGGTTTAAACAATAGACCTCAAATGATTCCACCTGTGAATCAACCTATAGGAGTCCCGTACGATCCAAACATGGCCTTAAGAAACCAAATCACCGAGATAATGCAAGATCAGATGGCTTTTGGAATGCGTCCTTTCATTAGGCCAACCTATAGGAAGCCATATCCCGATTGGATAGACCAAGCATATCCGTGGCCTAGGGGATATAAAGTGCCGGAATTTTTACTATTCACAGGTTTAGGAGAGGTCTCAACATTGGAACATGTAGGACGATTTACACTGCAATGCGGTGAAGTAAATGATTATCATAAAATAAGGTTGTTTCCTAGTTCGCTAACAGGGGTAGCTTTTTCATGGTTCATTAATTTACCAGCAAACTCTGTTCAGACATGGCAACAATTAGAACAGTTGTTCCACGCCCAATTCTATAAAACTGAATCTGAAGTCACCTTGGCCGATTTGGCGAATTTACGTCAAATGCCAACTGAATGGGCAGAAGTTTTCCTTCAAAGGTTTAAGACTGCTAGGAGTAAATGCTTTGTGCTCTTACCCGAAAAAGAGTTTGTTAAGATCGCTCAAAGTTGTTTAAGTTTCGACTTGAAAAAGAAATTTCAGGATAAGGAGTTTCCTGATCTCTTCCAATTAACGGCCAATGTGATTAGGTATGAGCGTTTGATAAGGGAAGAAGAACAAATGAAAAATTCCAGCAAAGGGACTTATTATAGAGACCCAAACTTCGACGTTCACGTTGTGGATGAATATTATGATCAAACTGAAATATGTTTGGCCGAATTGATTAAAGGAGATGCTTATGAATGTCCGTTAATAATTAATTCAGGGATGATGGCGAAAAACGAGCCTCTAAGAGATACAAGCAAGAAAGCTAGAACATTTTCGTTCGATGTAACCAAAGCAGATACTATATTTGATAGATTGTATAAAGACAAGCAAATAAAACTGAGTGATAAGCACAAATTGCCAAATCCTGAGCAAGTTAATGATAAAAAATATTGTAAGTGGCATAATGCATGGTCTCATACAACTAATAATTGTTTGGTTTTTCGTCATGTATTACAGGATGCCATCGAATCAGGGTGAATTACTTTTGAAGCTAAAAAGAAGATGGCAGTGGATGAGAATCCTTTTCCGCGGCCACTAGGAATCAATATGTTGTCAGCAGGTTTCAAAAGTGGTTTACCTAAATTCAAATTGGTAGTCGATAATGGAGACGAAGATCTTGAACAGCATCCCAGCGTGTTCGAACGTCTCAAAGGTAAAGAAGTTGAAAGGAACAAAAAAGTGTTGTGTGCTAGATGTAGCAGAGAAATAGATGAAGATGAGGAGAAAATGGAAGTATGGGGGCGTCACAATCATCCAAACGCAACCCAAAATTTCCAACCTATTCAAGGACGAAAGGTATCACGGCCTCCTTTTGAAAGGCAGGTCAGGCCAATGTATGATGGCAGGCCAATGTACAACGGCAGGCCGATGCTCAACAATAGAACGTTCAGGCCACAGCCCCATCGATCGAATGTATGGCACTCATTCCAATACAGTGCGGAAAGGGTGATACCCTTTGATCAAATGACTAGGACACAGCAGAGACGTCATCAGAGAAATTATGGACGAATGATGAGGCAGCAACAAGAAGTGATACGTCCTAAATTGCCCAATTTCTCCAACACTGTTGCTAAAGAAAATCTCGAAGATGAGAAGGAACATAATGCGAACGATTCAACAGGAGAATTACCAGAAGATTCTTCTGGTAGGTCGAAGTTTGAAAGACACAGCAAAGACGAAGATGAAGATGATCCTGGACAATCCATCACCATTCAGTTTGGTCCTTTACCCCCAATATTGGCTAATAATTATCTGCTTGCCAATGAATTTAAAAGCAAAGGGGATGAGGGGCCACAAGACGATGAGAGGGAAGAAGCATGCACATTGGAATGCGAAGGAGAAATCGGGCAAACCTCCGGAGATATCTATGGAGGAGAAGAAGAAGATGATGGCTTGACAGATGTGGAAGAAGAGATTGACTTAGAATCAGAAAGAAGAAAAAGAGGAGTTTCATATAACAAATTGCTAAAACAGCTGTATCAAGAAGGTGTCCGAGAAGTAGATTTGTTGGGCGAACCATCTGGGCGATCTTTTGATTATTACGTGTTATACGGGACGCCCAAGAGGAAAATGAAGGTACCACGCTCTGAAAAGTATGGATCACCTCCAACGATATTACCACCCCCTACAGGTTGGAAGGAAGTGAGCGACATAGAAGCTCAAGAGCCCGGCACAGAAGATCAGTGCGAAATGTTGCACGTAAACCTGACACAGCATTTCGATCCAAAGGATGACGGGGGACAAGAAGTGGAGATAGAGGCGACTGAAAAGGTCATCTTTAAGAAGCCAACGGCCAATCTAACCAAACATTTGAGGCCATTATATGTAAAGGCCCTAGTCAATGGCATCCCTGTAGCCAAAGTTCTCATAGATAATGGGGCCGCTATTAATACCATTCCATCCAGAATGATAAAGAAATTTGCAAAGACAGAGAGCGACTTGATCCCTACTGAAGTTATTCTTACGAGCTTCAATGGCGGGGTGACTTCGGCCAAAGGAGTAATGCCTTTGGACGTGACGGTAGGAACGATCACTAAAACCACAGTATTTTTTGTAATAGACGGGCCGACTAGCTATAATGTGTTGTTAGGAAGAGATTGGATTCATGGAAATCGTTGTATACCTTCGTCACTCCATCAGTGTCTAGTTTTTTGGAATGATAAAGGTGAGGCCGAAGTGGTGCAAGCAGATCATAGACCTTTTGTTACAGAAGCAAACTCGATCGAGAAATTCATGTATGAAGGAAATTATGGGCCTGTAAGAGTAGTCCAAGATGGTGAAGAAACTCGGATCATCGCGCAGAGCGAGGAGCCATTATCAGCAGACGTATTTACTGAAATATTCGATCAAATGAGGCCAAACATAGTGGCCCTTGAAGAGCCAATGATTGGCAAAAAAGATATTCGATAAATGTTGAAGAAGGTATCTAGCCTTCAGGATGTCGAAGCCAAGTCAATGGCTTTCGAGAAAAGGTGCGAAGGAGAAATAAGAAATAAAACGGCTTTAAAGATTTTAAGGGATAAATTAGCAGTGTTCGAGTTAGAACAGAATATTGGCCGAGAAGTGAATAAGGTAGATTGTTTGGATGCAGAAGACATCACTACAAGGAGCTTGGACGACGATGTGATAGGAGTCATGAAGACAGGGCACGCCCAAGCACAAGACCCTTTGGTGAAAGTAAATATTGGAGATGAACAAGAAGATCGCCCAACGTTTGTCAGTCAGATGCTTAGCAAAGAGGTAAGTGACCAGTTAATTGCTTTGTTAAAAGAGTATAGAGATTGTTTTGCTTGGGAATATGAACACATGCCTGGTTTAGATAAAAATTTGGTAGAACATAGGCTACCAACTAAGCCACACTTTAAACCACATAAGCAACCCCCCAGACGTTTTGCTCCTAATGTATTGCCCGAAGTAAAGAAAGAAATAGAACGATTGTTGAAGGCAGGTTTTATAAGGACAGCCAGATACGTTGAATGGTTGTCTAATATTGTGCCTGTATCAAAGAAAAATGGTAGTATTAGGGTTTGCATAGATTTCAGAAATTTGAACTTAGCAACACCCAAAGATGAATATCCAATGCCAACGGTAGATTCCTTAGTAGATTCAACTGCTGGACATGTGATGTACTCTTTTATGGATGGATATTCAGGATACAACCAAATTTATATAGCTGAAGAAGATATACATAAAACTGCATTCAGATGCCCAGGAGCTCTAGGATGTTTTGAATGGGTGGTCATGCCTTTTGGTTTAAAAAATGCAGGAGCCACTTATCAAAGGGCAATGAATCTAATTTTTCATGACATGATAGGAGAATTCGTTGAAGTTTATGTTGATGATATAGTGGTTAAATCATTGAAAGAAGAAAACCATCTCCAACAATTGAAACGTTCATTCGAACGGATGAGACAATATAAATTAAAATTGAATCCGTTGAAGTGTGCATTTGGTGTTAATGCAGGAAATTTCCTAGGATTCCTAGTGCATGAAAGAGGAATTGAACTTGATAAAAATAAAGCAAAAGCCATTTTAGAGGCTAAACCACCTAAGAACAAAAAGGAATTACAAAGATTCCTTGGGCAAGTGAACTTCTTACGACGTTTCATCTCTAATTGTGCAGGGTGAACGAAAGCTTTCTCGCCTCTTCTAAAGTTGAAAAATCAGGACGACTTCGTCTGGGAGGAGGAGCATCAAGAGGCTTTCCATAGCCTGAAGACATATTTGTCAAATCCACCAGTATTAGTTTCACCTATCCAAGGTCGGCCAATGAAAGTTTATATATCGGCCGAGCAGGAGTCAATAGCTGGACTAGTCGCCCAGAACGACCAGTTTGGAGAAGAAAGGGCGATATATTATCTCAGTAGACGACTTACTGTGTGTGAATGTAATTATTCTGCTATTGAAAAATTATGTCTTGCTTTGTATTTTACATGTACTAAATTAAGGGCTTACTTGCGGCCTGTAACTATTTACTTAATTTCTAAAGTAAATTTGGTTAAGTACATGTTCTCTCGTCCTGTTTTACATCAAAGGATTGGTCTTTGGACTTTAGCACTATCAGAATTTGAAATACAGTTCATACCACAAAAGGCGGTAAAAAATCAAGCATTGGCTAACTTTTTGGCCGATCATCCATGCTTGGACGTACCTAAGGAAATCGAATTAGAAGTCAATTCGCTCGAGCTAAAACCCTGGATTTTATACTTTGACGGTTCAAAAACCGCCAGAGGTGCAGGAGTAGGGGTAGTGCTAATAAACCCACTAGGGGTTTGTTACAAGTTTGCTTTCGCCCTAACTGAAATGTGTACTAATAATCAAGCCGAATACGAAGTGTTAATTGTCGGTTTAGAATTATTATTGGATTTGGGGACGAAAAATGTGCTTATCCGAGGTGATTCTCAACTAATAATTTATCAATTGAATGGCGATTTTAAATGCCAAAGTGACTCTGTCATAAGTCAATATGGCATCGCTCAAGAACTCTTGGACGAGTTCGAACAAGTAGAGCTTTAATACGTTAATAGAATGTATAACGATCTGGCAAATGAGTTGGCACAAGTGGCATCAGGTTATTCAAAAATGTTGAATAACGATTCTGCGTGCGAGTACGGAACGATATTGCCTGTACTTCAACGAAGGGCAAAGGGGTTTAATGTGCATTGTATACAAAATGGAGACGCATTGGATTGGAGAGAAGAAATACAAAAATTCCTGGAAGAACCCAATAAGAAGAGCGACAGGAAGTTAAAATTATGTTCACTGAACTACTTGCTGGTTGAAGGAGAATTATATAAGAAACGCTCAGATGGTGTACTTTTGAAGTGCATAAATTTGCAAGAAGCTAAAGTGGTTATGGCCGAAGCACATGAAGGAGTGTGCGGAGCACATCAAGCTGGCCAAAAGATGAGGTGGTTGATCATCAGGAATGGGTATTATTGGCCTAAAATGGGCGAGGTATGCGTTCAGTATGCCAAAAGTTGCTTAGAGTGTCAAAAACATGGCCCAATCCAAAGAGTGCCAGCCAGGGAAATGGTACCTATTATTAAACCATGGCCTTTCAAGTGTTGGGCGATAGACCTGATAGGAAAGATTTACCCACCATCGTCCAAGCAACACACCTTTATAATAGTCGATATCGATTTTTTCACTAAATGGGTAGAAGCGATACCCTTAAAAGAAATTTCCCAAGGAAATGTCATAGAGTTCATTCGTGATCATATCGTATATAGATTTGGGATACCTCAAACTGTAGTGATGGACCATGGAACTTCTTTGAACGGGAATCAAGTGAAAGAATTTCTGAGCGAGTTTGGAATCAAGTTGGCAAACTCTACGCCTTATTACGCCCAATCCAACGGCCAAGCAGAATCGTCAAATAAGGTTTTAAAGAGTATCATAAGGAAAATGATAGGCGAAAATGCTAGAAATTGGCATGAATGCTTGAATAGGGCGTTATGGGCCTATAGAACTTCGCCGCGATCTAGTACTAAAGTGACTCCTTTCCAGTTGACATATGGGCAAGAGGCAATGCTGCCTATGGAAATTAATGTGCAATCGATCAGAGTACGTTTGCAAAATAATATAGATGAAAATGAGCATACTGAACTACTTGTTCAGAATTTATTAGAATTGGACGAACTAAAGTTGAGCGTTTTAGATAGATTGCAAATTCAGAAAAGACAAGTGGCTTCATATTATAATAAAAGGGTTATAGCCAAATGTTTTAGCACGAAAGATTTGGTATGGAAAACAATACTCCCATTGGATAGTAGTAATCAAAAGTTTGGGAAATGGTCACCAAATTGGGAAGGACCATACAGAATTAAAGAGGTGTTGCCAAATGGGGCATATCATTTAGAAAATTTGGATGGTATGAGACACATGAGATCTATTAATGGCAAATATTTAAAGAAGTACGTTCCGTCAGTTTGGGATTTTGAACGATTAGAGGTTTAAACATTAAGGGATGCAATTCTATAAACGAATAGAGCCTTTCATTTTATCAGATAATTTGGTTGCCATAAGTGGCTGCCATTACAAAAGGGAAACTGGATAAAACAAAAGTTGTCCTTAAAACTTTAAAATCCTAACTACATCCTTCCCCAAATAGAGCGCATTTGCTCTCTAAGTTTTTCCCACTCATCGCGCTGTTGAACAGAAGCGACGGATAATTCATCCATAAACCCATCGTCCACTTCTAAACTTGAATAACGCTCAAGTAAAGATTTAGCCCGTTCAACTTCCTGTGAAGCATTGCGCTTCTTGGCTGCCAGCCTGGCCTTACAGTCGTCCATCTTTTCTTGGATTTCCTTCATCTGAGCAGCCAAACTCATCATCAAGGAGTCTTCAACCATGACTTCGGAAGAAATCTCGTTCAAATTGTTTTTGGCTTGATCGATTTCCTGGTGAAGGGATTCCTTTTCGGTCATGGCTGCGACATATTGAGTCTTCTTGACTTTGAGCTCCACATTCTTGGCCAGCAATGCACTTATCTCTTGATGAATGACTTTCAACGATAACTTGAGATCAGTGGGGAGTTTGAGCGAAGGAAGCTCAAGTGCTTGAGCCATTTGGTGGCTTAAATGCTCAAATTTGTCCCGATGGTTGGCAGCACTAGCATGTGAGATATCCATGTCCATGAAGGAAGTATATTCAAGTACTGCCTGCTTTAGGATGTTCATGTTTTCCATGGAGAAAGCACCAGAGGCAGAAGAAGGACGACTGGCCGAAAACGAACGAGCGGCCTGGCTAGCCTTCACTTGTTCCCATGATGTGAACAAGTCCTGAATAGAGCGCAAGATGGTATCAGCATCCTGTAAAGGTAAAACAATTACTTAGTGTTTCTTTGGAAATAAGCAAGGTAAGGGAAATCGAAAGAAAAATTACCTCATCAGTGGTCTTAGAAGAAGAAGGGGGAAGTGTGCCACTGGGCGATTTTACCGCCTGTGAAGAGTCACCCCTATCCGAACGTGATGGCTCAGGTGCAACCTGACGTATTGGTTCAGGTACAACCGGCAAGTCAATTGGTCTTTCTGCAAAAGGACGAGTGATGATAAGTGCTTCAAGAGTAAAGCCATGTCAAATGGTAGAATTCGAAAAATGATTACAACTATAAGCACATATTACCATCCGGTTCTACACCTGGAGGAGAAACGCCCTGAAATGATGAAGATTCTTCAACTGCCTGGGCGATTGAAGCAGCCGGGTCTCCAAATCCCTTTTCAGGCAAATCCACGTCTATGGTCGGCTCGGACGATTGAAGAATTGAAGGGTCGGGCGATGTGGATTGAGAAGTAACTCCCCTCTGGTTTAGAATACAAAGAGAATGTCAATATTCATACTAAAGAGTTCTTTAATTGAGGGAAAATCAGGTTACCTTTCTTCTGCTCAGAGGAGGAGTATCACCATCATCATCACTTTCATCGTCAGCTTGATCTGACGGGTCCGATGCAGGCCGTTTACGGCTAGATGTACCTCTTGAAACTCCAGTATGAGCAGGAGGAGAACTGGATTGAATGGTAAGTGCAGTAGAACGTCTAGTGCGCACCGTCGAAGGCTTTGTAGGGGAAGACGAAGGAGCAGGTTGTTTAACGGATATGGGCACAGCGGGGATAGGAATCGGAGTAGAAGAAGTGGAAGTTCTCGAAGACCCTGACCCCTCAAGTATGTGGAATGCTTGGTTGACATTAGTAGTGAAGAGCCTACGCTTCACCGAAGGCCAAAACTGTTCAAAAAGAGGGTGAACGGCCAAAGTGGGATTGAAAGGAGCCAAAGAAAACCCGTTCATTAAGGAAGCATTACGCTCATCTATAGCTTGGGCCTCCACTTTGGTGATGGTATGAAAACGTTCTTGAAAACTCTTTGAGTAACAAGGAGGAAGGGGCCAAGTTTGGCCAAAACCAAGCTGTCGGGCAAAGAACTGGGGAGCATAGACCTCGACCCCAGCCTTGGCATTGGTGCCCGTGAGAATGTCATGAAACAATTCTCGCCCAGTCAAGTATTGGACCCATACGGGCAAGACATTACTCACCTCGTTCAAACTAAGAGGAGGTTGGACGTAGGCCGGGACTTGATGAATGGAGAAAGGAAAGAACGAGGGAATTGAATTTAAATTATAAAAGAATGTAAAGACGTCCCGGTTAGACATATCAACGGGAGCTAATTGGTTAATAATTAGCCCGTAACAACTCACGGACCTGGGGGGAATTGAAGGAACACCAAGTTGTGGAAAGTATGCTCTCAACCACAATTGAGCGAGCCAAAGAGGCCCACTTCCAGTAGGAGAAGCATTGGTCCTAAGCTGATGTTGAAGGTAAGCCATGCCTCTATAGAAGGCGGCCAGAAACAAAGAACAGAGGTTTAAAGACCTACCAAGAGCTAACTCATGGGCGATAGGCAAATAGGCCATGGAAGGTTTAAGACTAGGAACACAAAGAATGTACCTACACAGCCAAACTTGGAGGAAAGCTACACGCTCTGCATGTGTGGGATCTTTGCCCGTGTTTTCATAAAGCTCTTGCATGCCTGAATAGGAGTCCGTAAACTTCTTATCAAACTTTGGAGCGAAGGAGGATATCAATATAGCAGGAGAGATGGTATCGCCCAGAGGAGGAAGATTAACCAAAGCACCAACATCCCTTAGAGTAATCGACATTGGGCCAAGGGGGAAAACGAAGGTATTGTACTCAGAAGACCAGAAACTTAGGGCGATGGGGAAAAGAACTGGGTCATATAGCGGGGGACGTGTGGCAATTTCCAAAAGATCAGAAATCCTAGCACGATCAAAAAGCGCCTTCGTAGGAGCATGCTTCATCATACGCGCATGCCAGAGGCGGAAGGTGGTATCAGATTTGGGTCATGTGCGAATGCTTTTCTCGCGGATTGGCTTCAATGAGAATGGGTCCAAGAAAGGAGGTCCTTGGGTACAAGGAAAAAATTGGGCTGTGGCCAGTCGCCCAATAGAGTCTGCATCCCTGAACGACGGGCCCAAATAGAACTCGTTCATATCCGGCCTAGAGGGTAGAAGATTTGATGGGTTTACGTAGGGTTTGGTCAGGAGGTCTTGGAAATCTTCGAAAGTAATGCTGTTGTTGGAGGAAACTCTGGACGTCGACATGGTTTCAGAAAATGGACAAGAAGATTGCAAGTGAGACGATCAGTTTGGAAGGATGAGTGAGAGGTAAAGAGAAGATAAATGAATAGTGTCCTTTTTATAGAGGGAGAAAAGGGACAATGATGAGGGCTGGACGTGGTTATTGGTAATGGCGCCTTTTTGGGGTTTATATAAATCGTGCTCTTAGGATTTAGGACTTAAGGCGCCAAAACACTTTCAGAAGATGAAACGCCACCAAGTGAATATGGCTAATTAAATAAGCAATTATGTTAATTAAGCCATATTGGGGGGTAACTGTTGACATATGAAATAACAAGGGCCTAAAAAGAGACTTAAGAAAATTGTACATATAGGCCCATAATAAATGCCCAAGTATATAGGTTTAGAAAATATGTCTGTCAGGCCCAACGGAGGCCCAAATAAATTCGTATATAGGCCCAATAGAAATTGTCCAAGCCAGGAAGGGCCCCAAAATGGACATCGCCCAGATCAAAAATGCTCAGGGTGTTGGGCGATTAGAATGGTCAATCGCGGCATAAGAGTAACTGTTCATAAGTAGTTTTTCTCATTTTCTTTGTTCCCACGTTGTCAGGAGTTACAAACTTGAATTATCATAAAGGAGTTACAAGAGGTTGGATCATCATGGGGAAGTTACAAACAGTTGGGATCATCATGGGAGAAATAGGCAGTTATTGGGCGACAAGGTGATTGCTTCATGAAGGAGTTACAAGAAGTTAAATCATCATGGGGAAGTTACAAACAGTTGGGATCATCATGGGAGAAATGGGCAGTTATTGGGCGACGAGGTGGTTGCTGGGCGATAAGGAAGAAACTGGGCGATGAGAAGTTTTTATGCAAGACTGAAGGAAAACGTGTGATAAAACCGTTTGACAAGGTATAAAAGAAAGGAGATTGATTGAAGTAAGAAAAAAGAAGGAACTCTCAAAAAACAGAGAAATGTAATTTCATTCCATTTAGTCTTAAATATTTCTTTACAGTGAATTCTAGTGTGCTTGTGCCCCTTGGAGGCATTTCGTTTTGCTTTTTTCATCCTTGGTCATTATTGTAGTCTTCATAAATCAAACACCCCTTGTTGGGACTTTGTCTCAAAAGGTTTGGCGTCCCTTACACATCGTCTGAATCCTTTAATTGTTAGCGAAAAATACACATTCCGCGCGAAACAGTATATAAAACCTGAAACGGATAGTATCTTGGAGTTCGACATGGAACCCCTACAATTAGAACATTAGGTATGCAATATTTAATAAGACCAAACAAACAAAATTTTATTTTCTTTTCCTTTTTCATTATTTACGTTCACTACAAGAAAATTGATTTTTTTTGTTAGGTAAAAAAACCATCTTTCTCTGAATTCTGTCCATCTTTTGCAAAAGTTTAATTCCTGTTTTATAGAAGGAATTCAAATGTGCAAATAGTATTGTGACGGTGCACCTAGTGTCTCGGTACGGAGAGAAATAAAGTCATCTTGAAACAATTTTTGACATAAAGGTTCCGTTACCCAATTCACTTTCAAAATATGTCTAATAATTGTGTTTTGATGTTGATACCACCAGCTTATGTTTAAGCAGATTAGTGTAGCATTTTTTATTTATAATGCAGACAAACGTCAAACCCTAGTTACACAATAATATCAGTGGAAAAAGGATTGCCTTTTCATATATAAAATTTATAGACTGGTATGACGAGCTATAAATACTGATAGAACAAACTCTTAATAATTCTGAGGTTATTTTTAATATATTGATTTCATTTTTCATTTTTAGCAATAATTTCAAAATGTTCATAGAATTTCAAACCGTTTATAGACAAAAGGTTTATACGTTAAAAGTAAGGGAATCGGAGTCGGAGATGTGCAATCATATTAGAATGGATAAAATGAAAAATGAAAAAATAATACGTCAACAAGTGAAGATAACATTTGTAATAAAATAAAAAAGAACGTCAATTTAGGTAATTAGGTCATTGGACTATGGCTTATGCATATATAAAGGTATTTTTATTTATAAGAATTATGCCATTTAGTATAACATATATTAAAGTAGATCAAACTAATATGACACGTTGCATTAGAACTTTGATTAGGTGTACAATAAATTAAACAATTCATGTAGTCCATTTTAAATTTAATAGAAATAAATATTTATTATCTATAACAATTGACGGTGTGCTTATTCATTTAGCTAGGCTGGCTGCATATAATTAAGAAATAGAATCTTTGGTTCCAAACGTGTCTTAAATTCTTAATTATCTTCTTCTAATGGTTTTTTTTTTTTTTTTTGAAGGTTATTTCTTGTTAGTTATGAAGTTGCATAAATACTTAAATTAGAGTTCTCCTTGTTAGATTTCCTAAGTGGGAAATTTGCATCCAAGTATTGCACCCCCACCCATTTCTTTGGGGGGTGGTGGTGGTGGGCCCTCTCCCTCTTGTGGGGTCAATGGATTCTTCCTTAGTAAGTAAGAAAAAGCCACGTAACCACTGCTTTCCTTCTTGAAAACTTTTGCCTAATTTTACGGAAGGTTTGACTTCGGGCTAAATAAAACTTATCTTGAGACGGAGAATACGTATAGAAGATCAAGATCTATATTTCATGTGCCCGAGACATACTCTACATCTTCATATCATCTTATGACGATTGCATGTGTACATTTCTCCATCATGATCAATGGTCAAATTCGTATTCTATTTGGAAGAGATAGTGTGAATTTATTATTTTGCTTCAGACTCGAAAAGTTGGTATCGTTTTTTGAAGTATAAATCCAAAAGATGGTGTCCACACCTTCATATTGCTCCACTTGTTTTGGTCCACCAACTTTGAAGTTTCAAATTAATTCATGGTGATACACTCACGGCCTGTGTTGTGATTTTCGAGGTTTGAAGTGAATTTCACAAATTAGACTCCTAAATTGTATTATATATTCAAAACTCACAAGTCTTTTACAGAATTAAATTAACTTAAAACTAAAAAAATATAATAATAAACATGGACCAGAGTAAACCCCATTTGATTTTGGGCCATATTTGCACAAATTTTTTAGAGGGCTAACTTCAGTAATCACAAATATTTGTTTTTAATAAAAATGGCCCTCCTTCAGTTTTAGGTCCGAGATGATTACCCCATTTGCCTCCATCCAAAATCGGTCCTGGATACACCCTACTCAAATCTTTAGTATCTTAGAGTTCACTAAGGTAAAAAATTAGTTGGTAAAAGAAATTTTAGAAACAAGATCACGAACCAAAAAAAAAACTTTAAGAAGATAGTCATGAGTTGGTCGATTAAAAATGATAAAAAGTCTTAACAAGAAGGTTGTGAATTGGTCAATAAAAAAAAATTACGAAAAAACCATTAAAGAAAAAGATCGTAAATAAAATTGTTGATGCATCATGACTAATGGAAGATTTAGGAAAAACTAAACGGAAATTTATAACTAAAGAAAAGTGGAAGATAGTGTTGATAATAAAAAAGAAAAGTAGACATGAACAAAAAGTAGATTAAAGTTGTGGATTATAATAAATATGTACATAAAAATAATGTTTGATCAGCTTATAAGTATTTATAAGCACTGCCAATATGAATAAATAGTGGACGAATTTTTTTGTTATCAAGGATTATGTGGAGAGTGAAATTTGGATTGAGAAAGGAATTTGTATATTTTTCTGCATATAAATTACAAATAAAAAATACAGGAAACATTCTATATTCAATTTAGTATGGGGGGAAAAAATAAACTCAAACAATTAAAAAATAATTTAATAGGATTTATTTTTATTTTTTCTGGTGATGCCAATTGTCTGCATTATGCAACCTTTGTGCTTGTAAAAGTGAGGATAAGGATACATGAAAGTGAAACCTAGTTGTTTATATTAAAATTGACTTGTTTGAATCTACTATTTTATTTATTTATTTTTTTTTTTTTGTGTAATGGTATATTTCAGTCTTCTTTTGCTAAGGTGGTGTTTGGTACGAAAGAAAAATGATTTAAGGGTTATATTGTTGATGCCAAAATTTGTCATTTATTTTGCTTTCGCCTTTCGACATATTGGGCAAAATGCAAGTAACATTAGACAATATTAAAAGAATAAATGACAATTGAATTTGTTTATTATTGCATTGTTATATGATTTTCGGCATATTTTGTAAAATTAATTAAATAATATTGAACAGTACTAAAGAATAAATAGATATTGAATCTTTTTTATCATTGCATTGTTAAATATATAATGCCGAGTGCATGTAATGAGTTTTGAGATTCCTTCTTAAAATGTCTATTTTGTTCAGAGGAGTAGTTCAAAACCTTATATATCCATTATATATATTTTTGTTACGATTTTATCATTCACATGCCATCCAAGATAGCGTCTCGTTAGCTTTAGACCAGTCGAATTGTTCGTTTGAACTTTTCGGTTTTAATACTAAGTTGAATTTTGAGATTTCATGTCAAAAGATCAATCTTGTTAAGAGAAATGTCCTAAATTTTTGTGTGTTGATTATTATTTTTATATTTAAGTGAAGTGGAATTTTATCCTTAACAATATGTTCCAGATCAAGGATCAATGCCGACTAAGAACTGATTCAATTGACAAATATAAAACAACTTTCTGTGATTTGCTTTATAATTGGGTTTGCATCAAAAATTGGTATTGTGGCATAGGAACATATGTGTCTCAAGAACATAGAATTTAGAATACTATTCTTCATAATATAACTCTTATCTTGACAATTCAGAACATTCCATTCTCTGTAGCTGTTAATGCTTTCATGGCATATCATATCGTGAACTTGTAATTGGCATCTATATGTATATATATCAAAAAGAAAAAAATTCATTTTAATAAATCTAGAAAAAAAATCATTTTAATAAATCTTTATATTAGTGCAATCGAAAACCTGCAACAAAACCATGTAAATGGTGTTGGAATGATACGAACAAAGTTTCACATTGGTTAGACGTGAGATATATAATGGACTTATAAGGAATTAAACTACTTCACCTAATGGGTGAACATTTTAGGATAGAACCTCAATTCCCTACAAGTGGTATCAGAGCTAGGCCTCAAATTCAGTCGAATGAAGGTGGTAAGCCCTAAGTTGGATCACGATAGATGGAAAATTCAATGTTGGCTCTTAAGGCGGTAGTGCTCATATAGAAGAGTTGGGTCTTGATAGAGCATGTAATCCTTCCAGATTTGAGGAAAAGAGATGAAAAGACTACTCCATTGAAAGGAGTATCGAGAAGAAATCGTACTTCGTTTGAATTTGAGAATGTTGGGAATGTAATAACAAAACCTCACGTCAATTAAATATTTAGTAAATGATGAGCTTATAAAAAATTAGATTATTCCACTTAATGAATTAACCTTTTAAGATTGAACTTTAATCCCTTACAATATACATATATAATTTTGAGTTTCGACATACAGAGAAAAAGAGAAAGCACAAGATATATATTCCTACGTTGTGAAGTGATTTAAAATGACTTGTGGAATCTACATATATACCATGAATCATATTCAATTTCAACAGTAAGATCACATAATATTTATAAATGTACTTAGTACAATTGAGTATTAATGGTTAATTACAGATTTAATCCAACGACTTAGATTAATCTAAAACCCACCACTTAATTCATTTGTCGGAACAAAGCGTGAGTGCATAGTGCCACGCTTAATTTCATTATACTAGGCTTAAGCTTAATTAAATTTACACTCTTTGCCATTATAAATTGATTTATGGACTTATCTCGTTCTAATTTAAGATTCTTATCCTCTAAAGCCTTTTAAACTTCCATCATCTTTCATTCGTCTATTGAATATTTCCAATTTTCCAACGTGGCATTCAATCCACTAAAACTCTTTCGACAATTTCTCCAAGAAAGGACCGGAGTTAGGTATGGAGTCCTACCAATTTATAATACCCGAAAAATAAGATT
This sequence comes from Forsythia viridissima, assembly GCA_030279155.1. Lineage (NCBI taxonomy): Eukaryota > Viridiplantae > Streptophyta > Magnoliopsida > Lamiales > Oleaceae > Forsythia > Forsythia viridissima. The sequence goes on along the minus strand of CM059045.1, from coordinate 18,725,588 downwards.
GTACGTAGGTGACATAATATTAATTGGCCTCCAATAAACAAAAGGGCATGTAAAGAAAATAACGCAAAAATTGTACAATCAAGTGGTGCTATCGAGCTCTAGTAACTATAGCTCGAGACGATTTTCAACTTACTACAAGTGAAAAATTATTGGGAAACTAATATTGGAAAAAAGGGTAGCTAAAATGCTAATAAAAAACTCCCATGGTTCTAGTCTAATACTTTAAATACTCACATCACTCATAAGTATGAAAATCAAAATGATTTTGAGTAAATCTTTCTTTCAACTTTGTTTAGTTTTGAGACAGACAAAAAGGGATTCATAAGATCTAATTATTTTTCCCTCAAATTCCTTTGCTGGCGAGCAATGAACTCCTCAACTGTGCGCCGGAATTCTTCGCTACTCATTTCATCCTCAGCATAGGAAAGATTCATCTGTTTCTTACTTTCAAAAACGAGTTTTCTAGTCTGATATCTCGGATTATGGCTATGATTTACACTTTTCCGGCATGTTTCTGTTGTTGATCGCCTGAATTCATGGCGGTTAGGCACATCTTGGTGCAGCCTTTCCAGGTTCTCTGAATGAGTTCTATGGATCTTCCTTTCCCTGGAAATATTTGCATCAGATGTTACTTTTCTTCCTTCATGAGTGCTGCTGATTTGCTGTTTTTGCTGATTGTTTCCACAATTCTTCATATATTCGTCGTAAAAATCAATCTTGTAGCTGTTTTTGTGGCCATCTTTGGCTGCAAACTGTCCAGATTGCATCAACAGAACGACGAGTATCACATTCCCTAGGACGAAAACAAACCGGGGACTAATCAAGGTAACAGAAATTCCCCGGAAATACTCACCAGATACATTAAAAACAAAAGTAAACTGAGTGGAAAACCTGGTAAAAATGATAAAAAATATACTCAGTTCTATGAACCTAAACATGGCTGTGATCTTTTGGAGCCTACGATATCTCGAAATTGCATTGGCCTTCTCAACTTTAATGTTGTTGTGAAAGTTGAATGAACCCATAACACTGAATTGGATTTCTTGTGTTTTTCTCTCTGAGTTTATGTGAAAATGGTGGGGTTTCACTCAAAAGGCCTCAGTTTGAACATAGAGAAGAGGCATATTTGCATGGATCATACTGTATTGGAAAAGGAAATTTAGAGAGAGAAATGTAATGCAATCTTTTGGAATGGAAATGCCTTGTGGATGTTATGGTATTTATAGGGTTATAAAAAATATAGATTCTTTCATTCTTTGTTCTTTTACTTTACTACTAAAGACTAGTGTTACTGATTTCAAAATTAGTTAAAGTTTAGAAAAGTAGGGTCTACTGTAGACCATTTCTTGTGGGTAGAAGCCACATATCCAGATTTTGTAGGAAATTGAGGTTATCCCTCAAAAAGTTATAATTAGTCTAATTTATTATAAACTCATTATTTACTTTATGTCTAACAAATGTGTGACTTTGTTCGTATATTTTTAATAATATCCCTTCAAACGAAGTATTATGTGTTCTCGACCCATTTCAAGGAATAGATTATTCATCTTTCTTTCTCAAACCTGGAAGGATTACATACTTTATAAAGGCACAACTCTTTCACCGTGTAAGGGCCACTGCCTTATGTAGGCACAACTGTCTTAAGAGCTAACTATGAATTTTTTCATCCTTCACGATCCAACTTAGGACTCATCATCTTTGTTCGGCTGCAATTGACAATTTGTCTACACTACGAGAAATAGTAGCAACAGTGACGACAAATAACGGCGACTATTATGTCGTCACTATAGAATAGCGTGTATAGCAATGACAAACTCATGTCGTCGCTATAGCGTAGTGAGACATATAGCGACTACATTTGTCGTCTCTATAGATAGATTTTGTCGTCTTTTTACTTTAGAAGATGGCGGGAAGCTTTGCCGCTTTTTTATTTAACTATAGCGACGACAAAATCTACATATAGTGCCGACATTATCGTCTCTATATGTGGGAAAATGGCGAGAAGCTTTGCTGCTTTTTTATTTACCTATAGCGACGAAAAAATCTACCTATAGCGACGACATTGTCGTCTCTAAAGGTGGAAAGATGGCGGGAAGCTTTGCCGCTTTTTTATTTACCTATAGCGGCGACAAAATCTACGTATAGCGGCGACATTGTCGTTTCTATAGGCGAGTTTTTTTTTTTGAAAATCTTAGGTGTGGAATCTTATTTTTCACTAATATATATATATATATATATATTGTAAAAACAAATATAATCACAAGAATTCATTTGTCTCTAATGGTTTGGTTGTATCTTCACAACCTTTAGGTCAAAGGTTCGAATCACAATATATAATCAATCTAGAATAAAAATGTTTAGCAAATCGGGTCGGGCCTTCGGTGGGTCGGGTTTCAAGCCCATAATTGGTAATTTGGGTCAAGGGTCCACCAACTATATAAAATTAATTTTTTTAATTATTAAAAATAGTTGTCGCTAAAGAAGCTGCGATTATAACGACGACAAAATGTCATCGCAATAAAATTATACCTACTAATTTATAGAGACGACATTTAGCGACGACTTTGTCGTTGTTGTAGCATTATAGCAGCGACTTTTTGACTTATAGCGACGACAGCGTTTTTTTTGTAGTGCGACTATTAACTCTATGGTAGAACAAGTCTGCACTAATAAATTTGAATGAGTAGTATTATGTTATAAAGAGTATGATCTACCATTTCTTATGGGTACTAGAGGCAAAAATCCATGTTGATATCACAAGCTGCTGGTTAAAGCAACATCTCAACTTCAATTATTTGATCATTAGAGCATTAATTTTACTTGTAATGAAGACAAACAAACCCTATTTACATGCTAACAAGTGGAAAAAGATTTTTTTAGACAATATCATACAAAAAGAAAGTAGGGTCTAGCTATCATTTCTTATGGGAGATATTGATACTTAATAGCATCTCAACTTCAATAATTTGATTAGTTGAAATCAAATTACACTACCTAGAATGAAAAAAATAATTTGTAGTTTGTATTGTCAAAAAAGAGTCATCGCAGTAATTTCTAAAATAAATTTTTTATTGTTAAATGTAAAATTTCTTATAGTGAATTGGACAAAATAGTGTTACATGAATTATGTGTGATAAGAGATTGCTACAAGGTTATATGTCAGATTTATAAAATAGATATTCAACCCACTTGTTTGTAGTAGTAAATGTTGTGTTTAATGTTGTTAAACGATAAAATATCCACAAAGTAAAAGTAATTGAATTGTAGATATGTAATTATCTAAAATGAAAATACGAATACACGATGACAAGTAAGGGTGATGCCAATTAAAACAAATGACGATTAAGGGTATTAGAATGTCTTATGTAGAGAAAAAATAATTTTCATAATTAAGTTTTAATCAATTGAAATTAAAACTCATTTTATTTTTTTAATAATTAAAGACAATGTCGTTATACTAAAAAAAAAAAGACACTTAGTTTTTCTCATTCAATTTTTTATACTAAATCTGTCTTAAAAATATTTAAACCTAATTCAATTTTTCTTTTTAAATTTTAAAGTTCAATAAATACTAAACTGACAGTTAGAGGGTAGGGCGAGTGGCGAAGAGTATGATGACGGAAAGTATGATTAAGGCGAATAAAGTGTATTTTATTTAGCTTTTATATTGTGCTCCTCGTTTCTTGATGGAGTAAGTTTATATTTTTGCGTCTTTAGTTGAAAGTTAGTTCGAAGCTTCTCTTAAATATGTATTTTGTTTTATTTATGTTTTTAATAAATATTACACGTTGAATGGTTTAAAAAAACCATATTTGATAGTTTAAAGGGTCTTTTCTTGATTTGACAAGTTCAATTATTATTTTCAAATAAATAAAATAAAATAAAAATCAATCATTCTCCTGCATGGAAAATTTGCATCCAAGTGTAGCATCTTCATTGGATTCCTCAAACCCAACCCCCTCACCCACCCACTCATCCCCCAAGTTCCCTTCTTTTTCTTGAGTGGAGTGAAGAGTGGGAGTGGTGGGTCTTACTTCTTAGGGGGTCAGTCTTCTTCCTTACAAACTAAGAAAAAGCCACATAACCACTACTTTTTTTTTCTTGTAAACTTTCACCAGAAAAACCCAACCCCACCAATAATAATGGGGTGAATTATTTTTGCTTGCGTGGAAATTAAATTTTTTCAATTTTATTTCGTTAAAGAGACCCCCTAAAAAAGCTTTTTTAAATTTAATTTCGACATCCAATATTTTATTTAGGTCCTAATGGAGACATAAATATGTTTCTTCTTTCCTAAAGAAGACAACACACACTGTTTCTTTAATATTCCACTACCATTTGTTGTGACAGATGCTTTGTCACGTGACCGGCGTCCTCCTTTTTATTTGCTTGGCATTTGTCGTTGGATAGTTGACTAAGACTTGGTCAAGAATCAGTTAATAAAAGAAATTTTGAAAATTGTTGATGTCAAAGAGTGACTTGTTTTTATATATAGTTAGAAAATGATAAATTTAGTCGATCATCGAAAAGTTTTCGAGGTGCAACAGTTGAAAACTCTCCGATGCTTAAATTAACAAGGTCGGAATATATTAGAGCTCCAGCGTATTTTTCAAAGAGAATTGTGAAGATTGCATACCTTTGTGATTGGAAATGACCCTGTTATATAGTGGTTTGAGGAGCTGACACCACTCCCAGTGGCTTCAATCAATTTGTGACGTGGCATAGAAACTTGGGCGACTCAAGTGCTTCTCCTCATCGGTTGTTGAGGACGGCACAACATAGTAATCATTACCTATAGGCTAAGTGTCGAGCTTAGGATGTCATCAACAGTGATGATCAGTTAATTAATTAATGTTGCTTCTTGTTTGAACGTATTCACTTGTAAGGATGATCGTTACTTCTTTTCATATTTCTTAATAATGAAGCCTTTCGCTCTCCAGCCAAGAAGTTGAAGTTGAAGTCGGGATGTTGATTTATAACTAGCCTTCGCTCTTTGTATCCCTCAGATCAGTTTTAATTAGCTCAGAGGAGATGATGTATGATGAGGTAGGCCTGTTAGGGACCAACCTTTTTGCAGCGAGCCCTCGAACTTGGTAAATCAATATATTAGTTACTCTCTGTTTGATAAAAGATTAATTCGAACTGAAATACATATTACCATTTACTAGTGAAATGGATAGTAGGTATAACAAATACAAAAACAAGAATAGATTGTATAAGGAAAGGAAAACATATTATAAAAGGTTGTGAATTGATACATAAGAGATCTTAGGAATTTGGTCCATAGATCGAAAAACAAAAGAACCTTGAGAATAAATTTGTGAATCAATCCAAAATATATAAAGAATACAATGGTAAATCAATATATAAAAAAGAAAAGATCGAGTCGATTAATCAGCTTTGCCTTGTTGATAGGTTAAAGCATAGCAGCTCGAGAACTCACATACTAAAGATACAGTATTCTTAACAAGAGTTAACGAAAGAGGCTAATTGTTGTACCATGGACCTGGGAAGTCTTGCTCCTCTTCTAACTCCTATGGAATTTTTTAGGAAAAAGTCTATGCTCCTTACTAACATTCTGTTTTGATGAGGTGTCGAAAATGATCGTAATGAAAAAATAAAATAAAAATCTCTTAAAAGATCATGTCATAAAAAAAATGAATTTTTGTTTTCTTTTAGACGATTGAATATGTGGACTAATTTGTTTATAGATTCCAAGCCTTAGAGAGAGATTGTTGGTGGAACACTCAAATGGAGTTTTATAGTGGAAGAAAAATGCTCAAATAGAATAAATTATAGAGAATTTATTAGAGATAATCCATCTCTTGTGTAAATAACCTTATCTCATGTGTAGATAACATTAATGTACATATCTTCTCAAGTGTAGATAATCTTGTTGTAGATATTTATCACTTATTTTATAAAATTCAGGTTGATATGAGTATATAATTCAACAAAATGAATGTACGCTGAGTTTTTCAAATTCACTTATGTTTTTTCATTCTATACCAGAACAACACTTTAACGAGAAAATCATTGTCAAATAAAATTCTCTCACAACTTCCACCATAGGCGACTCAAATAACACTAATTTATCTCAACCCGTTGCCATCCCTGCTCTCACAAACACAACCAACTCTTATAGTTCTCTCATATCTATCAATATTGCAACTCAAATTTCTCTCAAATCAACCACCACAAATTACTATTCCTAGAAACTGCAGTTTTCATAGGATACGATCTTATGGGAATTATTTACTATAGAACGTGCCATCCATCTACCATTACTGAAAAAGGTATCGAAACTTCAAATCCTTACTTTGACAAGACCACCTCAATCTCAATGCAATTGTTGACTCTCTTTTCTCTTTCTATCATTCTCTTTATTGCATCCTCCACCACTTCACATCAAACATTGACAACACTTGCCACCACATTATTTCCATCAATTGTGCTCATGACAATACTATCACATTTGACGAACTTCATGAAATTCTCATGAACTATGAATTATTCATCTTTCTTAAAGCTACCAAATCTTCCTCTATTCTTGCAAGTGCAAACGTGTCGATGGAATTCTTCTTCTCCTATTCGTTTTAGGTGAAGGACATTTGTTTGAAAAAGTGCATGCACCAGGGATGATTAAGGATGGTGTGTATGAATGGCTCGTTTATCACCTATGTTCCTCGCCTTTTCCATATTGAAAGCTACTTCTTCTGCCTATCATCATTGGCTGGGCCACCCGTCCACTCAAATTTTACAGCATCTTACTTCGAATAATGTAGTGTCATTGTCTTGTTCTAAGCCTGAGTCAGTCCTTTATAACGCATACAAATGTACGAAGTCTCATAGAATTATGTTTTATTGTCATCTATTACAAGTTCTTTTCATTAGATGTTATTTAGTCCAATGTTTGGAGATCACATATTGAATGAATAGATGAAAATAAATACTACGTATTATTCATTGATCGTTTTTCAAAATAGGTGTAGCTTTACCCTTTTAAGTGGCAATCTGATGTATATGACACATTTTTACGCTACAAAGCTTTAGTTGAAAAATTCTTTCGTACTTCAACCACTACACTATACACTGATAATGGTGGTGAATATCAGTCTCTAACCTCATTTCTCTCTGCTAATGGCATTACTTATCTCATGACTCTTCTACATACACCGCAACACAATAATTTTTCGAGCGTCGACACAGTGAAACTGGTCTCGCTTTTCTTCGCTATTCTTCTATTTTTGTTACTGGCATTATGCATTCACGACTGCACTATTATATCTCATAAATCGATTACCCACAAAATGCCTCTTAATGAAATTACCGTTCAAAATAATTTTCAAACACCCACTAAACTACTCTCAAACTTTGTGTCTTCGGTTGCCTCTGTTATCCTTGATTATGTCCATACAAAAAGCACAAACTTGAGCTTTTCTCACTTCTCTGCATTTTCTTCAGTTATTCTCTCTAACTCGAAGTGGGTATCATTGTCTCTAAGCATGTTGAGTTTGTTGAATCCATCTTTTCCTTTGCCTCATTTTCAATATCTCGACCTTAATTGCCTCATCCCTCCAACATCCTTCCAAGGGTGCCACTTACAATACCTATCTCCAGTTTCAAGCGACCAACACCTTAAACTAATGTCCATGTATCGCCACATTCAACAGGCACAATTATCCTGATCGCTTGAGCACCTCTTAGGCTCGTACAAGCAACATCAAACAGAAGCAACAACCCCACTTTTGTTCTGTCTCGCTCAAGTGAAATAGCTTCTTGCTCAATTGAGACGGATACCCATTCATCTCTATTCTAGCAAATTTTAAGGTATAGTCATACACACCATCCTGATGTTTCCCATCCCCATCATGTTCTTCTCTGCTACAAGTTCTGTCGCCTCTCCATTCACAACCTCCCTAACCTCCATTGGCCATCAATACTCATACTCTGATTATCCGGGCTACGGACAATAGCTGAAAACCAATTCAAAAGCTTAACTCTACAATCATCTCAATCCTTCCACTGAACTCGAACTTACCTACCCTGGTAAAGCCCTTCAAATTCCTCAGTAGCTTGTCACTGAGACTGATGAGTTTAATGCCTTAATTCGCAACAGCACTTGGTCTTTGTTCCCTCTTGATCCATCTCTTAATCTAGTTGGTTGCAAATGGGTATATCGTATTAAGTGCAAAGTCAATAGCTTGCTTAATCGCTACAGAGCCTGCCTTGTTTCTAAAAGATTTCATCAATGTCCCGCCATCGACTACACTGAAACCTCCAGTCCTGTTGTGAAACCTATTACTATTTGTCTCGTTCTTAGGATCTTACTATCCTCTAATTGGCTTTACACATTATTTTTAAATTTTTTTAATTGTGTAAAAAAGTTACTTTTACATGTTGAATCAATACTATGCATATTACAAAAATGTAACAGATAATAAAAAAAAATACACTTTCATACATTGAGTATTGCTTCTTCTTTTTTTACGACGCCTAATGCCCTGCAATAACATCAACAAAAAGCTAGGAAAGTTCAGATAACATTTAATTCATCAATAATCACTAAGAAAATATGAGAAAAGAAAAAAAAATGGTCGATGCATAAAGTTCAACATCAACAAAATAATTAATTATTTCATCTTTAGATGTAGAATTGAAAATGCATTTGTATTTCACATATTATTCAAGAAACCAAATCATGTTGCACACATCATAAGTGTCTACTTTGATACATAAACATAAAAATACATGTATATATAAATATATGCAATCTTTCATTAAATTAACGTACACATAATATTGAATTGACCTTGAAGTTTGAGATAATCAACAAGAAAAATGAAAAAATAAAATTAAAAGAGCATTTACATATATTTTGATGAAAATAAGATAGAGAGTGGGAGAGACAGTGATGATTCAAGTTTGAATTTGTATAGAAGAAATATGAAACAACTTATTATTATAAATGGACGTTGAATGAAAAGTCCACATTTATAATTGAATGGATTGAAGAATTTAGTAAAAGAGTCCAATGAAGGGTATTGCTATAACGTTTTAAATATAACTTGGACAAAATTGTCCATAATTTGATTCTCATCTCATTAGAATTTTAATACATAGTGCTAAAATTATTTTTTTAGTGCTTATATTATAAGTTGTTAGTGAATATGTGGATAAAAAGTGAGTTGTAAGTTGTAGATCCTATGAAATGTGTGAGTAAACATTATGTTTGACTAATTTGATCAACTGAAATTATAATTTAATCATCTCCAAACATAGATTATAAATAGTTGAATTACGAGAGAGAAATTTTATTTTAGAGTTATAAATAACTATAAAAGGAAATTAAAAAACTAATCTCAATTACTTAAAATAATAATAATAATAATATTATTATTATTATTATTATGAAACCCTTCAATATTTTTAACAATAATATTTTTTTGGGGTATAATTGTTAATTCATCTTGGCATTCTAGAAAATGGGACAATGGCTGGGCTTTATTAGGATGAGTTTAAGTTCAAATGAGCCACATCTGTAGGCCTCGACCTCCAAGTGTGCTTAGTTTAAATAGATTATCCAAGAATTAGTGTCTTGAGTGGCAAACATGCCTTTCCAAGCACTTAAACTAAACTATCCACATATTGAACTATTATTTAATTCATAGTTAATCACTCTATCTCTCCCTAGATCTTAAAAGCAACCTTTGTACTTGTAAAAGTGAGGATAAGGATAAATGAAAGTGAAACCTAGTTGGTTTTTATTAATTGACTTGGTAGATTCTATTCATTTTTTTAATGTGATGGAATATTTGAGATCTCTTTTGCATAGGTGGTGTTTGGTGCTTGTGTTGATGCCAAGATATGGTGAACTTGATTAATTCGACACTTTTCAAATGAAATATCTGCAAAGCAATAAAGCGTCGTAAGACTTAACTGTCGTATATGGATAGTTGTAGCTTATTTTATACTTTAATAATTAAATCGGATTATGTAGTGAGTGAACAATTTAATAGAAATTGGATAACCAAAATGAACACAAGGTACTTCCTTGGATGCACACCATAGTTGTGGAACTTAAATGGAATGGGTTCTTTTGAACAATCAATCAAATTAAGCAGTCGAACCCGACCAATATTTAGGCCTCCAACTCTTGGCCTGGATAATCTGGTTTGGTTTGAGCTTAATAACTATACTTTACGAAATGACTTTAGTATTACGTGGTGAAAGGCGTCTACATATATATAAGACTGTCTATCACCTTTAATCAATTCTGAACTGGTAAAATTGAAGTTGTACTCTACTTTTGTGACTCAAACTTGCTACATTTGTCACTTCACTACACAATAAACACTTACAAATTGATCTAACATCATTTTTATCCACACATTCTGTAAGACCCACAATTTTAATCTATTTTTTATCTATATAATCCGTAAGACCTACTTCTTATAATCTACAAACAATTTTACTAAACAAATATTAATCAGCCACAACAAGTTAGGAAATTGAGTTGAAAATAAATTTTACTATATTTCATTTTCATATAACATATGAAAAATTTGTTTTTATCATTACACATCATATCAAACAATGTTTTAACAAAGGCATTTAAGTGTATTAATTCCCTATGTTTTCTCGAATTCTATCACACGGTGGATCAAGAATATTTTGAGTTGGATTCCACTTTTACTATGTGCTTTTTATTTTCTTTCACTTTTTTATGATTAATTATATTACTTTTTAAGCATATTTTTATATTAAAATAAAAAACATATGCTTTTAAATGACTATAATTAATTTATTCTAGTATTTAGTAGCACAAAACATGGATGCATGCATGAAAAGGTTGTATATATTTATTACTTATAATGTTTTTGGATAACATTATATATATAATAAGATAAATATTTTGTTATTTTCAAGGTCGCTTTGCTGAACTGATTTGAATTTGATTTACCATTCAGATCAAGTCGTACCAAAATCCGATTTCTTGTCGTATCATTTGTGCTTAGAATACATACTTTAGAGTGAAAAGCATGTACATATTTCTAGCTTATAATATATCCGGATAATTATTTTCCATATTACTCATTTATTAGTGGAAGAGCCGAAGAAGACACAAAATGTGTTTAATGTGGACTTCAACATAAAACATGGTTTTAGTATTCTAAACTTGGTTTTTTTTTTTTTTTTCCATCAATTTTAGAGGGTTTACAATATTGAATTTCTTTTTGACCTTTGACGTGCATTTAATTTTTATTTTTATTATTTTATGTGTTGGATTATTCTTCATAGTTGTATCTTTTTTTAACTATAAAATTATATAAATTATCTTAATCGTTTGTTTAAGAACTCAATTCAAATAGATTATGTTTGATCTCTTCCTTAAATAAACACGACTAAGTTATGAAATCTAAAAAAATTCGTGATTATAACAAACAAGATGCTCAATCAATCGAGTGATTCTCCAAATACAAAAACTAACAAGCATCCTTTAAACGAGTTGGGAAAGGACATCGACATCGCCTTCCCGTAAATGGTGCCATCTTTATATGAGGATATAACTATACGTCTTTCTTTTGTGTCCTAGTTGGCTCACAAAGAAGCTGCTGAAGAATATTGCTGGATCATAGTCACGGCCCAATAAATGTTAAACAGTCCACCATTTTTAGGGCCTTGCCTAGTATGAATTTAAAGGATTCATTACATAAATGTCTTAGTATCAAACTTGGATTAGAATAGTACTGAGCCATCTGTCAAAAAAGAATTTTACTGGATTGTTACCAAACAAATACTTGATAACTTGAAAGTGCCATTATAATGATGTTTTAAATAGAGTCCATAATCACAACCATGTTATACTTGATAACTTGAAAGTGCCATTATAATGATGTTTTATATAGAGTCCATAATCACAACCATGTTACCAAACCAGATAAGGATATAGAAGCTTAATTATATCAACGAAAAATGAGGAAAATTCGAAATTCAAACTGGAAAATCATAAATCGTTATCAAATTGGGGTCTCAAGTATGGGATTTTGTAACACTTGGAGAAAATTTTGCAATATTGATAGTGTTTTACCAATTGCACCAGACATTATGAATTTTGAAGATAATCAAACTTCTAGTAACAGCGAAGATTTTGAACCTGTTGCATCAAAAATTTTGAGACGTGTGTTTTGTTTCTCTCATGAATAATCATTTGGAATTGTAACTCTTCTCATTATACATAAATTCATCTTGTTTTTAGATAATTCTACTTTTTATAAACAAATCAAATTTTACTAATTAAAATATAATGGGTAGTGATAATTATCTGAATAATGTTGAGGCATTATAATACTTGCTCAAACGTGTTAATAAATCAGATATAAATATTACTCCATTGACATATGTTTGGATTTAGAAATTTTATTTTAAATTTGGAGAATTCATTAACAATGTGTTACTGACAACTGATTGTCTGTTTAATTCTATATGTTGTAATTTGGAGTTGATTGTCTATTTTGTAATTCTAAAATTCAATAATAAATTATGTGATATTTAGTAGCAATCAGTATCTTAGATGTTAACATATACATAATATACAAACTTTTGTAATTTTTTTTTTTTTTTTTGGCTTGAATTGTCAGAACATCTTGATATTTTACAGTAGTTTGAGAGTTAAGAGTTCATTACTTTACAATTAGTACCATTCATATATGATCATACAGTTTCATATATTGTTAATTAACATTGTTATGCAGAAATTAATGATATTAATGTGTTGGTTTATTACGATGGAAGTTGGGATGAATCTTGTAATTACAAGGATCACTTAGTTGTTGGTATAATTGTACCTTTAGATTGCAATTATGTACATCTAATTAACTTGATCATGAAGGAAATACATAGGAATCAAGCATACTGTGCTATAACAATATATTACCAAGTTGTAGCAAACGATAAGGATCTCAGGTGATAGTTTAGTTACATTTTACAAATGGATCAAAAAGAATGAATCGGATGTGACATATTTCTATTGTGTGTTGATATCAACTTGATACCGTGTAATTATAACAATTTGAGACTTTGGATATTGTGATTTCAGGACTTTATACATTAGAAGTGAATCATACATTGAATACTATATATTATGACAAATGGTGTTTAGATAAATCATTGAATCCTAGGTTCCCAACGATTGAAGAAATGGATTTAAAATATGTCAAAATGTGACACGTGATGATGAAATCATTAAAAATCATATAGCAATGTTTTCTGCCAACCTAGTATTGAGACTGTTAGCAATAATGTAATTTTCAAGAATAAAGAGTTGATAACAACAAGTCTAGCTCTCCATGCAATTCATTATTGATATTAGTTTAGGGTGTACAAATCAGATAAGAATGAGTACGTTTTGAAGTGCGTAGATGGAAACTGCAAATGGGGGCTTAGAAGTCCATTATCGGAAGGTCAACGATGTTCAAATAAGAAAGATTAAGAATAGTCACACATGTTCACTATGGTATTAGGTGATCATAAACAAGCAACATGTTATGTGATTGCGAGCTGCATAAAGTATAAATTTACTTCTACAACAACGGTATACACACCAGCTAACGTTGTTAGAAATATGATGAAAACGTACGTGATATCTATTAGTTACAAGAAGGCTTGGAGAGCCCATGAACGTGCTTTGGAGTTAGTAAGAGGTGATCCCGAGAAATCATATAGAAGACTACCCGCCCACTTATATATGCTCGAACAATCCAATTAATGTTTCTACACAAGAATTGAAACAGATGAGTGTGACAAGTTAATGTTAAGCATTGTTGCAATAGGGGCATCAATAGAAGGATGGAAATACTGCAAGTCCATTAATATTATCGTATTCGATGGTACTTTCTTAATGGGTAGCTATGGTGGTACGCTATACACCGCTTGCATACAAGATGCTAATAATAACATTTTCATACTTTCATTTAGAGTAGGAGATTCTAAAAATCAATCATCTTGGGAATGGTTCATGTTAAGCCTGAAAGAAGCTTTTGGTGAACGTGATAGTCTAGTAATCATTTCAGATAGTCATGGTAGTATAGAAAATGCAATATTGAAGGTGTAACCAAATGCGATACACGGTATATGTTGCTACCATCTGTTCTAGAATTTGAAAAAGCAGTTTAGTAAAAAAGATAAGTTCATAAGGCAACCGTTCTATGCGGAAACAAAAGCTTATACAAAATCTGAATTTGAAATACAAATGAGACATCTTCATAACATAGATAATGGCATACGAGGATATGTGGTATGTAAATATAGTTTATGAATTTATAATCGAGTGTAAATAATTGATTGTTCTTCATTTTTTTATAAAAGTAATCATAATACAGGAACGCATTGGTTACCATAAGCGGTTCAACACTATGATATCAAACATTGTATAGTCAGTTAATTCAATAACAAGATCGGCAAAAAAAATTTCATTTGAGGTAATGTTTGAGTCTTTACGCTGTACAATGCAAAAGTGGTTTTTCAAAAATTTAAACGATGCTAGATCAACATTTACAAGACTCGGATCAAGACATGAGAACATGATGAGAGAGAGATGTATCAGGAATTAATAAGAATGGAGGTATGTATCCTGTTTGTATTTGGTTGTTCAAAATTTAAATCTGATTTACATTGATGTTATTTTATATATGTATATAAGTTTGTGTGTATTTCTTAATTTGTGCATATGTGTATAAAAATGAATATAGGTAACTATATAACTATTGTTACATTATCTTGGTTAAAACAGGTTATACCATCAAGTGAGAGTACATACCAACTTAACGATGAAACCTCATCGTTTTTGGTAAGGATGGATAAGAAGACCTGATCTTGTAACCATTTTTAGTTTGATGAAATTTTGTGTTCTCAATAACAGTAATCAGTAGAAATAACTTATTGGTCTACTACTATTGCTCACCTTACTTCAGCAAGAATTCATATTTAGGATATATATGGAGACATTATATCCTATGGGTAATAAGTCTAATTGGAATATACCGAATGATGTGGACAGTATGGTTGTTCAAGCTCCTCTTTCGAAAATAATATCGGGTAGAACACGTGAAAAGAGATTTCAGTCAGTGTGCAAGGTGAAGAAAAGATCAAAATATGGATGTTGATTAGACTACGGACACAACAGAACTAATTGCAAAAATCCACCTCGTTTACCTCTAAAAGAGGATTAGAGAAGAAAGGCAAACATTGGTTCAGAATACAAGGTAAATCTTTCAAACTGTTAATATATAAAAACAACGAAAATATACATGTTGTTAGGTTACAAATAAAACTTCAATCCTCACTCTATTTTAAAATATATTGGATTTACTAAAATTTCAAATGTCTTTGTTAATCAGGTAAATAACAGAAAATGATGTCGTGCCGAGATGGATTTGTTCTAGCATTATTCATTATTTTATTTTGAAGCAAATAGCTTCACTTATATACTTGGCTTACATTTACAGTGTTATATAAATGATTCCATTTATTGATGCTTGATAACTTTTATTTATCTTGACATGGAAAATAATTTTCTTGTTGCTTAACTTAACCAAATGTAATTCAATGCGAATGTCATTTTATAGATTATGATTTATTAGTTGTTGATCTAACAAATTGATACCTTCGAGTCTTGTGCACGACCTAGTTTGATCATTTTTAAACCAAGTAATGGATACTCAAACTATGATATCCATATTTGATCATTATCAAATTTTGTTTATTCTTCGTCTTTGGTTTCCATCTAGTGAATCTACATGAATGATAATTGTTCTCTACAGTTTTTACAAATTGATTGTCCATGTGTTTTGTTATTTATTTCCAGCATTACAGTTGAGAGTGATGCATTTTGATATTGAAAGTGAAGATGTATGTGTGAAGCTTTACATTTTTTGCAACATTGGTCTAATATATTTGATTGATTTTTCAGTGCATGCGGTACTGGTTGTCAAGACTCATTATTGGTGAATATTCCATAAACTACATATGTGGATCAGCAAAGGAGATTGAGATTGGTAATCAGCGAATAAGATGGTTTATCTTGACATAGATAGATAGTTTCACTGCATTTGGTAGATAAACATGTTATATTTTTTGGATTCAACAAATTACATAATTTCTTGCAAGATTTTAATTCTTTTGCAATAGATACTAAATATTTTTCATTCATTGTTCGCTACCTTTGGAATCAATTTACATGGTTCATACTTGCTTCAAATTGAAAATGCATTGTTACATAGATTAATATACAATAAGGAGGTGTTGGTTGATGATAATATGGCTAGCTGGATTATCTACTTTTCTGTCTGGAAACTCACCTATTCAAGAATAAGAAGAATGAAAAGACACAATGCATGTAAATGATAAAATCCGTCCTAGAATGCATGTTAAGGAAGTAACGATTAACGATTGTTTCCGTCTAATACGATTAAATCAAAAATTCGCAACATCAATTTACGAAAGAATTCGAAGATAACTTAACATATCTAATAATCAATAAGTCAGATGAAATTGATTGACAAAAGAATGCATAACAATGATTGTCGTCTCATGCGAATGAATCGATATTTAGTATCACCCAATACATGTTCGAATGGAAAGCAAGATAACAGTTGCAATCATCCAACAATAGTATCGGTTAATTGCATCAATAATTCATAACATTTAGACTCAAATATCAGGATCGATACAAGATTTATTAAATAAAATCTTTTCCATTGCTATTAAGTATAAACATAATGTAACTAATGAAATCAAAAATGAAATTGATAATGAAATACATGGAGAGGAAATAAAATTTGATTTATATTCCTGATAAGTGCGTTTTATGCACTTATTTTGGCCTTTGAATTTATCATTTATGCCTCATATAAGTGTTTTTTTACTCACTCTAGTTTATTATCTTTCTATTTCAGTTTTGGACGCGTTTGTGAACAATTGGAGAAGTTTGGGCGAAAAGAGCAATGACTTGGAAGATATCTCATAAGTTCGAGGACTCAATTGCACTCAACCCAAAGTTGAGGGACCAAATTAGAGATTATGCAAAGTTGAAGGACCAAAGTGGTTACCATTGAAATAAAAAGGACCAAGATGCAAACCCTCAAAAACAACAAGCTGGGTGATCGCCCGGCTTAATGCTGGGCGAACGCCCAGCAAGAGAACACAAAAGCAGAAACAAAAAGGTGTGCCTGGGCGATCGCCCGGGAATAGCCTGGGCGATCGCCCAGGCCAATTTTGGGCTGCGATTTTTGGTTTTATTTTCTTTCCTTTTTTGAGTCCCAATTCAACTAGGAAACGTTTTGGACGAATTTTTAGGTCTTCTTGGGATATTTTGTGGCACATTGAAGGCAATATAAATATGAGATATATTCTCATAACAAGGGTTGGATTTTTGGGGAGCCGAATGAAGGGAAGACGGAAGAAAACAAGAGAAGACAACTGACTGACAATCAAGAGTTTTTGAAGATATTCTTCTCCTTCAATCCATGCCGGGTTCTATCAATTCTTTTCTTTTTAGTTTAATTATGTTCTTCTAGTTTTCTTTAGCCAAGGTAGACGATGAAACCTTGTTTTAATTAAGTAATTATTTCATTATTCGTTTAATTCCTTTTTAGAGCTTTAACGTTCATGGTTCGTTCTTAACTAGGTTAATTAAATATAATTTCTTTCATCTTAAATATCATGTATTTTTGATAGTTAGATATTGGTTTAATTAATCCATGCTTGATGCTTAAATAGTTTCTATTAATTTCTTTTCATTTTTCATCTTCTTTTATTCGTATTGGGATACATGGAATGCTTAGGTAATCTTTGATTCTTTGTCTTCTTTCAATGGAATTTGATATGAAAAATGCTTAAGTGATTTATGTTTGAAGCATAAGGGGAGCCTATATTTGATTTTCTTCTTTTGGACTTAATTGATAAATCTTTAGGGACGACAATAGATTGATTTCGTATTGTCGTGTGTTTGTGAGAATTAATGAATAATTGGATGATTGCTAAGTTAGACAATGGTGGATTCTGAAACCTTGGTATTTTACACAACTTGAATTCTCAATTCAGCTGTTTATCATATTTCTTTAGTCTTTTAGTTAAACAATTTCAACAACAAAATCTTTTCAACTCAACTAGCATAGGATAACAGTTAATTCGGATTAAATTACACCTTCCTCATAGCAGTCTCTGTGGGATCGACCTCGTTTTTACTTATCTATATTCCAGTAGATTCGTACACTTGCGAGTTAATTAAAATTTGACATCAATTCCTTGAAGATTAGTTCCAAAATATCATAGCATGGGTTCAATATGCAGTACAATCAAATTACATATACGTTACTAAATCCGAACCTAAAATATGACATGTTCAGATTTCTACTACGCCAATGGTTCAACCGAAATTAAGAAACAAAAATATTTATTGAGAAAATGCAAGTCGGATCCATTCTTGTAGAGTCTTGAATGCATTGTAGTAAGTCGAGAACTATTTGGAAAGGTGTAAGTACGGCTTCTCGCAAGCAAACTAGTATAATTGGGTACCCATGTTGAGACGTGCAACTTTTGTATCAAAGTTTTTCGGCATATCTTTAATCTTGTTCTCAGCTATGTACTTCGCAAACTTGATCACAAATATCCCACAGTCCCTACTACATACATTGAATTAAATGTGGTTTGTATATTGTTGAGCAATGTTTAATGTAATTCAATTAATGCAGGACAAATATACAACTCAGCAGTCCACTATACAGAAGAAAACTTCAACAGATTAACACGATGCAAGTTTGTAAAATAATATAGATAGTAAACCATTACTAACCTATTTGTTTGATGTGGAATATTTTTGCACAATCTGATCGACAGTGGTGACTGTGGAACTTTACAACTTAGCACCTTAGATTGGCGAATAATATGTAGAATCATCTAACGCAACGGCTCAACGATGTCCAATATAGCAACGTATCTGATTTTCTTGAACGAGGAATTATTAACATCCAAATGCAAGTTAGCCATATCCAAATTAACTAATATCCAGTGAGCTTTATTGTCCATGAAAATTGGAATAAAGACATGATCAACCTCTCTCCAATCAGTGTTGAACCTATTATTCTACCCATTGAGATATACTAGGAGAGGCGTTAACTTCTCGACAGAATTGGAGTCATTTGTGTATCTCCCATGTATGCTCTTAACCTTAAAATCAAAGTATAAATCGGTACATGTCGCCCTAGTTCTGTTAGAAGTGCTGAGTTCCAACCTCATTGTCAAGAATAAAAACATCACATCAATGTGCTGCATCATAATAACATGTAAACACAATTTGAACATATGAAATATAATGGCTAAATTATAATATCTTTGATCAACAATTACCATTGTGTTTAAAGGTGTTGCGACCTGCTTCAAGCTGTGCCACCACATTTTATCTCTAATGTTCATCGAACCAAGTTCCATTGGTAGACGTATTGCGAGATCATCTTTGTGAAATTTCTTCAATCTACATTGGAGGACAAATTTGGTAAATCATTTCTTAACAAAAAAAATTAATAGTACAGTTATCATGTAACAATGCAGTACTCACTTGTTATCGGGCCAGAGTAAAGACTTGAACATCCGAAGATTTAGGAGACTCCATGCATATCTTGTATTGAAATGAAATATACGAGGGTTGAGATGAGTTTTTGGGCTGTGAATGAAAACTTCTAACAAATAGGGATCTAAGGCATGATGCTGATTTGGTTGTTCTCTTCTGTGGTGCAGGTATGATACCACATTCAATATTGCATGGGGTCTGGGTAGTTGCCTACAAAGCAAATGATGAGAGAGACAACATTATATACTATTACTATCGATAAGTGGATAAGTGATGAATAATGATTTAGCTATCAATGTAAATATTACCCGAGTGGGTTGCTTTTGAGCATGCAAGTGGGTTTTTTCCGATGATTCGTCCATGTGCTTAAAATCTTCTTCAATGAAAACAATTTCATCATCCAACAGGCTCATTAATGTATTTGTATTGATTTCATTTCCAATTTTCTTGTTACTTTCTTCATCTTGACTGATCGTCCTATGTTTCTTGCTCCTAATTCTGGAGTATCGGCCCCATTGTCTTGAATAGCCTCTATAGTTGTTCGCTAATCAAGAAAATTGAAAATGAAAATAATAATAATATGTGGAGATAAATTGGTAACAATAATTAACTAAGCAGAATAGGTCTTGATCAAATGTAAATAACAAAAAGTAAAAAGATTGAAAATAACATTTACCTACCTAAGTGGTAACATTCCAAAATAATTATTGTATTAATCATCTTTGCGATGTAAAAATATTGCATCGTGAACAGAAATGAAAGCTAGCGTCATGTAAATGTATCATCCTTACCATTGATGCAACAATATCGTCTATCTTCTTGATGTCGTCTGCAGTAAGTATCATTTCATCTTCTAGAACAATACAAGGGTCATGGGATTGCGATTCAATCCCTAGAGCAAAGCTAGGAACGTCAATCTCAGTTCTCGTGTTGGGTTTCTAATGTCTCATAGCACTGCGAGGTGTTGCTATTTGTCGCCTCACGCGTGTTGTATTCCTCTCATTAACCTTGCAATCAAATAGAAAATATGTTGAATTGATAAGATATTTTATTAACAAATTTTGTGTCTGTGTACATGTGTGTATAAATTGAATAGCAGTCCATATATAGTAAGATATCAAGACGTCTATAGTGTGATTAAGGAGCGACAATGTCATACATTATGAAACACGTATTAAATGCGCAAGCAATATCGAATTAAAAAATGGATAACAAATATTAATACCCATATTAATAGTGATATTGCACTTACATGTTCACAGTCATTTTGCATCTCAGACTAAGGATGATCAGATTCGTTAGACTGATTAACAACTACTATTGAACTTACCTTTTCAATACCGTCGATGATTGACTTTGCAAAATCAGTGAAAAAAATTTGAATATCCATCTTCAAAATAAATTGGTCATAAACTAATAGCTCGTGCTTTGACTGTAATGCATTGATACTCCTCATGATCGACTTCTTCGAAAGGCAACATTCCTGATATACAAAAGATACACATTCACCATCTCACTCAATATTTGTAGTTCAAATAATTTGTAATTTTTTCATTTATCTAAAAAGTAATTCAAACATTCATATCCGGGTTTCCGCAATGACCCATTGTTGAAAACTTCACTGAAGTCTGGATTGTTTTAATTGCATGCTTGTAGTTGTTATTCAAAGATTGCTAATGTGCAGATTCTTCGTCAATTGATTTGGCATCTAAATGGCTATTGTTACTCCATACATTATTGATCATTGTATCCAAGGTAGGATGAGCATCAACGGTCACTGTCTACACAATAGCTGGTATCATGAGCACGTGTTGTGCCAAATAATACCAATTTATTATTAAGTACTGGATTTGGAATATAAAATAACCTCAGTGATTTTTCTTTCTTCTATGAAATTCTAACTACATGAAGCATCTCTGGCATGGTTCTTGGATTTGGTTGGAGGTCGGCGTATCAGATGAGGAACGAATTCATCGCCAGTATCTTCAAATCGCTGAACATGACTGTTATCGTATAAACTATATGTGCAATGTTGCTACCTCTCTTCAATATGGGCCTTGACTTCAGTTGCTTTTAACTTTAAAAACATAAAATTAAATTATAAACAATCTAATGAACGGAGAGCGATTCAACGTATGTAATGTTAGACCTAAAAAAATTATGCATCATACAAAGAAACTTACATCTGGATGGCTGAAAAATATCATTCCCTACATTCAGCTTATAGTTGAATGTCCCGTTGACCCTTGAAGTCCAATTAAAAATTTGTGGCAGCAGGCACCGATGTTGGTACAGATCTTTCCATCTAGTATCCATAGAGTTTCGTATATCCAAACTTGGAATGCAATTACAAACCCAATGATCCGATAGGCAATGTATGGTCTACCAACACCCTCGATTATCAATGATTTATTCCTTAAACTAGCTTTCAGTGGCAACAAAGTAATCTTAAATAAATCATTACCCCAGACATACAAATTCAACTCAGAAGAGTCTACTAATACCATCAACGATTCTTCAACCGATCTCTTATATGCTGTCGTGAACATAAGATTGGTCAACAAAAATAGTTTACCGAATTTGACAACATCCCGATCGCACAGATAAGCATTGTTGATGAAAAACTTCTGATGTTGATATGCTTGATAAACGACTGAGATACTCATTTTTTATCCTACATTATCTAGAATCAAATATAGATCATTTGTCTTCTACATCAACTCGTAAACCCGTAATTAGACAAAAATCATCCATCGTAAAGCTTATTGTAGTGTCACCGAATTTAAACCTCGCTCGTCTGGATTAGGCTGCTTCACTTCTCTAGGAAGAACTTGGTGTATGAGTTGGTGATTTACAACAATGTCTTGTACATCCAAGAAGTGAGCAAAACAAGTTTCAGAAAAAAAAAATTGTAAATTATTCATCCTTCCATTAAGTTAATTGAATATCTTGGTATTGGAGAATGCATTCACTTTGCCAAGTGCCCATTTTTCGAGTGAAATGAGATAGTCCTATTTCTGGTCAAATCAATGTAGAAGTTATAAATCGGATTAATAGCAAATAATATAAACAGCATTGAGAAACATAATATACAAAATAACAGGCAAAAGTATCAAACAAAATAGTTAGAATATCAACGATATACATGAATATCTCGAGATATTCATAACAATACTGAAAGTTAAGAAAAACCATTAGCAAATACATTCAATAAGTTTAGACAATGGTCTAAATTATCAAAGTTCAATGGAATAGAAATAAAGAGGATTTCATAGATATACACGTTAACATGCTTGAAATATGCAATTTAATGGTAATATGGAGTAACAATAATAAATATCGGTGAGAAATATCCCATCAGATTATTAGACATTAAATATTGAATTGAAGGTGTCACGTGATTGAATAAAGTATCGAATTTAATAGAATTCGACATCGATTTATCATCTAACATTAACAATCAACAGTGCACAAGTATCAAACAAAATAGTTAGACATGAATATCTCGAGATATACATAGTACTACTAAAAGTTAACAAAAAATCATTAGCAAATACATTCAACAAGTTTTGGCAATGGTCTACATTATCAAAGTTCAATGAAATAGAACTAAAGAGGATTTCATAGATATGCACATTAACATGCTTGAAATACGCAACTTAATGGTAAAATGGAGTAATAGTAATAAATATCGGTGAGAAATATCAAAGCAGATTATTAGACATTAAATATTGGATTGAAAGTGTCACGTGATTGAGTAAAGTATCAAAGTTAATAAAATTCGATATCAATTTATCATCTAACAATAACATAACAAGGACATATGTCAAGCATGTGACAGAATATGTCATGAATTATGCGTACACGGATAAAAAAATAAATAAATACTGTAAAAACATTCCATCAAATAAAATATAAACTTCTCAATGAGTTTTAGATTGATTCTGTTTCACTACAAACTGCCATCAATGGAAGATAATTTAGTTATACTCTTGCAACATTTGTTGCATGAAGCAAACCTATCGCAAATTATTATTTTGAAAGGAAACGTTGACATCTATGACTCATGTGATGGTAAATGAAATGCACAAAAGGGATATATATATATATATATATATATATATGATTTTCTATCAATGCGGACACTTAACATCTATCTAGAAAATAAAATTGTAACTTCTTACATGGTCCATATGGTCCATAAAAAAGTACCAAAACCCAAAAAAAACACACCATATAATGTGTGCATGAAATTTCCGCAAGGGTGATTTATTAGTGCATATTTTCATAGTGAAGAAATACAAATATATGGATTACGATCAAAATGCACAACAGAAAATCATAATCGCAAAAGGTCTTATTGAATGTACATTAACTTAAATTTTTTTTTTAGGAACAACAGTGATAGAAAGTACAAAAAAAAAAACAAGATATTGCAATATAACTAAGGTGAAATACAATTATACAAAATACCCCAAAATTAATCAATGCCCAAACAAGGATTCAATTTCAGAACATCAAATATTAAATGAAATCAACTGCATGCATGTAATGACAAAGTCAAGAATCGAAAAATTGTACATTTTGTCCTTCCAGCACTGGAATATTGATCTTCTTCTTATCGGGTTTTACTGTACCTTTACTTATTCCCCGATTTCTCTTTGATGTAGAAAAATTCTATCTCCTTTTGATTTTACGCCTAGATTTTGAGTTGCTGCGCGAAAAGGCTATACTCTTATTTAATCATTAACTTATTAATTTGCACATCTTATCTTTGCATTTGATGGTGCTTTCTGTCCAAAAGATTAATTAGGAAGGTATAAAAAGATTTTTTTGTCTCTTGTATTTTTAAATAAGAAAAATAAATAACAAATACAAAAACTTGATTAAATATTTGCCCATCATTTCAGTGCAGATTTGCAGAATAATTGGAAAAAATCATCATGAGAGACAAGATATAAAAATTAATGATAAAAATGTAACGAAAAAAAGTTGGAGACATAAGTGTCAAAATGTTAAAGGTTTGAAGACTTTCATTGCAATTAAAACGTAGTATAGATAATAAAAATTATAGTGTGAATATAATTACCCATAGAGAAATGGTCATTTTGGACAAAAATACCCTATTAAATTTCAGTCAAAAGCTATTCCACAAAATTTAGATCTACAACGAGATTCTACCTAAAAAAAATTCAACTCACGCCTCGCGCCACCACACATCGTCTCGCGCCGCCACTAGCCACCCCTTAATCCAAGTAAGTTATTTTTTTATAGATTAATTTAGGTTATAAAACAACCAAAATTTTTAATGTTTGTGGTAGATTAATTTGGTTTGTTTTTAGATAGAAATTCTGTCGAAAATTTCTTGATTATGGTTGCAGAAAATTTGTTGAAGAAAGTCGGATTGATGTGTGGTTGAAGGAGAAAGAAATATTGTTGAAGATGATGATGGAAATGGTAGTAGAACTGTTCAAACGATAGACAGATCAATTGTCTGTTAAAAAATGACAGTTGAACTATTTGTAAAAAAAAAAAAGAAAGATAGTTGAACTATCACATTTCAACTCTTGGTAAAAAACGACAATTAAACAGTAGATATATGACTTTTAAAAAGTAGATAGCTAGCTTCTCTTGGGTGTTAGAAAAGAAAAACTTGTCATTTTTAAAAGGGGTATATATGATTTTTTTTTTTTTACATCTAAAAGTTGCTATTTTTCAAAATCAGCATTTGTTTTTGACTACTTTTCTAAAATTCCCAATTTTGAAACAGCTAAATGTTATTTAATGAGCTATTATTGTACAAATTTTAATTTCTTGTTCATCTCATTATACAGGAATGATCTCTCCTATGCACAAGTGACATGGCATAAATTGTTGTAAGATAATGGTGGATTTTATTTATTAAATAAATAAATGAAATATACTTTGGATATACCTTTTCTTCACGTGCTTGGATTGATTTGTTGTGAAATAATGATGGATCCTATTTATTGATTAAATTTGCTGGTAATTAATATGTCATGTCACCAGTGCTTAGCACAAACTAAGCACCATAATCTCTCCTAAGCACCGATACTTAATTTGTGTGCTAAGCGCCGGTGATATGACATATTAATTACCAACAAATTTTTATCAATAAATGGAACTCACCATTGTTTCACAACAAATCAATTCAAGTATGTAAAGAAGAGCCTATCCAATGTATATTTTATTTATTTAATGGAATCTTCCATTATCTTACAATAATTTATGCCATGTTATCAGTGCTTAGGAGATTAATCCTACTTGAAATAAATTTAAAAGGCATATATAACTTAGATTATATTGCTTTAAGATTTTCTTGTCTTTCATCTCCAATGAAAAATATTTACACATAAATAAAATAGACAATGTGTTAAAAAAAAAGGTTAATTACACTAATGGTCTCCATTTTTTCAGGTTTGTAACAATTTCATCCCCATTCAATTTTTTTTAGCAAATATCATCATCAAACTTTTATTTATTCATACAGATGGTCCACAAAGGACTATTTTGACAATTCTTTGACAATTTTGCCCTTGACTTAAATAAATTCAAATAATAGAAAAAAAAATACAATAAAAAATTACAATTGAACCCCTAACCTTTTCAAAAGTATAAATAAATCTTAAAACTTTTATATTATTCAAAATAATAATAAAAAAAATGAAACCCAACTTCATCTTCTCCAACCCACCCACCCCAACCCAACCCAACCCAACCCAAGCAATTAGACATTTTTCTTTGTTTGAATGAAAACTATTGAAAACTTTGCTCCTGGTGGTGTTATTAATTTCCTTCTTATTTTCTTTTTTGTAGAGAATCATTTGGATATGAATATGGCCTAAGAGAGAAGCGGACTTTTTTCACGTCCGTTTGAACAAATTTCCTTAAGTGTGTTTAATTGGATACGTTACTATATGCAAAAGTAAACTAGCTCTGACCATATTGCTATGTGGTTCACATAATGAAAGATGGGATTTTGACTTTCACATTTCTTGTTCTAATGTGTAGTAATTTTACTTATCTCAGGGGAAAAGGAACTGGAATAAGTGGGAAGCCTCTTTACTATAAAGGGAGCACATTCTACATGATCATACCAAGCTTTATGATCCAGGGAAGTGACTTTACCCGTAGAGATGGAAGAGGTGGCGAATCAATTTTTTGTAGTAGTTTTACTGATGAGAACTTTAAACTAAAATACACCGGTCCTGGTAAGTGTTCTCTCTTTTAAGGGAATAAATTGTTTTCTTATTCATTAATCTCTGATTGCTGGGGTTGGGGTGGGTTGGGGGTGATGAAGTGGGGTTTGGTTTTTCTTATTTTTTTAATTATTTTTGAATAATATAAAATGTTTAGAATTATTTGTACTTTTGAAAAGATTAGGGGTCCAATTGTAATTTTTCTATTGTATTTTCTTTTTTCTATTATTTGAATTTATTTAAGTCATGGGCAAAATTGTCAAAGAATTGTTAAAATAGCCATTTGGGGACCATCTGTGCGAATAAATGAAAGGATGTGGATAATATCTACTAAAAAAATAAAATGTGGATGAAATCGTTACAAACATGAAAGTATGATGACCATTAGTGTAATTAACCCTTAATTAAATTAAAAATAATTTTAATCTTAATTAAACAAGTAGTGAATAGAACACAGTCAGAACTGGTGAGTGACAATTATAATAGTTGTGACTTACACACTCAGATCCTAACAGTGTTCGTTTAACAATATTTTGTTAAATGCGGAATTTAAAGAATTAAACACGAACACAAGATGTAACGTGGTAAACTTCAAAGGAAAACATCCACGGGTTCCCATGCCGTAGTAAATCTCTTATTTCCTTGGATTTGTACAAAGAATGTATTTAGGAAACTGAAGATTATTTTTAAATATTTCCTTCATAAACAAATCCAAGAGAATAAGAGAATGTAGGTAACAAATTAGTAGGAAAGATACAAAAGGATATTCTAGTTTTGTAGAAAGAATGTATTTATGAAACTCAAGATTATCTTTAAATATTTTCTTCTTAAACAAATCCCAAAGAATAAGAGAAGATACTTTAACCTAAAGAAAAGGTTGTTCCTAATATTCACGTGATCAGATTATATTATCTAAGGAAATAGAATAAAATTCACAGCCCACAGATTTGGAATAAAAATATGCTTACCATCTCAGCCAGTCAGAACTAGCACCAGCATGTCCAGTCAGAATGTATATCCATTTTTAATATTAAAAATCAATAATATAATTTAAGTAAAACAAATTAAAATAAATGTATTTTTCCAACAATCTCTCCATTTGGGTTGCTTAATTACAAAACCTAAAACTTGAATTTTTAATGTCGTGTGTTGTGTGCTAATCAAGTCATCAACCAAGACAAATGAGCATCGGCATTACACAACAAATAAGCACATCGTAGTCACACAACCACCATTACCCCCCCTTAGTAATATACCATAAAAAAATGTTGTTCAAACACCACCAAGCACACATTATATTACTCCCCCTTTTTGTAATAGACAAACCACCAAAGTGAAAGTGGGAGAGAAACCTAAAACCAAGAGTAGTATTAGTGTAATACAGTTATCCATCAAACAATTAGGAGCAAATAGTTAGAACCTGGTAGTTAGTGGACATTGTTGGCACACCAAGAAGAGCTAGAAAATGGTGAATTAACTCCGAATGAGGAAGTCTGTATTGCTTTGCTCTCCTTGGCACTACATAAATAATTATGTCAAATATCATCTTAGTCCAGTCAACATTAATCTTTAGCCACGATACACCAATCATCTCCATAGCAATATCATCATTTGTCAGTTCTTCATAATTTAAAGTAGTCATCTCAGCCATTTTCAATCAGTCACGCAGTGAGTTATGACTGAAAGTGATGTGTCTCCCCCTAACATAAACCTTCCGTCTGAACTCATTTACTGCTTTCCCTAGATTCTAAGGCATTTTTAGTTCTTGCCATTGTTGTCCCTACACAAACTTTATACCAAGAATTCGAGATCAAGTGAAAGAAGAGAATTTGAACTTTGATAATGAAAGTAAGAAAGATTGTGAGCACATGTAAAAGGCAGTTGCAAAAAGACTACTGATGGAAAGTTAAGGATATGTAAAGGGTAGTTACTAAAAACTGTAGATAGTCAGTTAAGAACAAAAACTTTTCTTAATTAGATTTTTCAAATTTTGAAATACATCTGTTTAATTTGATTAATTTTTCCTTAGTATATCTCAATTATTTTGCAATCATAAATGAGCACATATGTCGTTTTAAGAAAAACAAATCCAAAAACTTTTCTCAGCGGATACTTGATTTTACTACCAAGTTTAGACTGTTGATTGAAAATCTACAAAAAGTCTACATAAGTCAATCACACTAAATCAATGAGAATCTTTTGCAGGATACAAATGAATTTTTTTTTATGGATCACTGTCAAAAAATTATATAATCAATCCAAAAATATCAAAGCTAACAAGAATCTTCCAATCTAATGTATGCGCATAATTAGATTCAATTATTTTGTCAGATTATGATGTGAGTGTGTGATAGAACATACTAGACCAGCCAATCATAACCCTTCCTAATAAACCAAATTGAATATTATCTAGAATATAAGTACATAGACGTATTTCAAACCAGTCATCATCTAAAAATGTCTCTTTAAATAATAAAATATGTGCGTACCAGACAAGAGTATAATAGCAATTTTTCTTTTGAGTACTCAAAGTATTGACCCTTTTTTTTTATAATTTTCATATATATTATTTTTGTTTTGTCAAAACAATGATTTTTTATTTTTATTTTTTTTAGTTGTGTTGACTTTCTCACAGCTATAGGGATATCACTTTTCTACATGATGTATGTTTATTATCAAGGACGGCTGCACACATCTATGGTGGTAGCCCTCTTCTCCAATAAATTTGTCTGTTAACACAACAACATATTATAGTGCTAGGAGATATAGATACTGACCATAGGTCTACAACAAAGTACAAACTACTTTAAAGATAACAACCTAGTCAGTAGTAAAACCCAATCAAACTAGTCAAGATGTCTTTGAAGTGTGCTTATGAGAGCATATTTACCATAAGTTTAATAAGCATAACATTCTAACTGGTTAATCTAAGTTAATCTCAATATTCATAGACCAATCATGTATTAATTTCATATGCTATCTGCAAGAACTTTTTTTTTAATTTTAAAAAAAAATGCAAAACAAATACAAGCACATATAATGAATTCAAACAAAAAAAAAACACTACTTCTAATAAGTATACAATTTTTTAATGCATCAAAAAAACATCCACGACCTTTTGTAGAGTCACAAATCTAACAGAATATAATGCATTGGTGAGCAAATTAGCCAAATGATACTCAGTCTGATTATGTTCCAATGTAATTACTTTTTCCTCGACCAAATCTCTAATAAAATGATTTCTAATGTCAATATGTTTAGTCCTAAAGTGCTAAACAAGATTTAGAAATATTGATAACACTAGTGTCATCACAAAATATAGTAACAGAATTCTGATCAATACTATAATCACTTAGCATTTGTTTCATCCAGAATAACTGGGTACAACAACTACTAGCAGCAATATACTCAGCTTCTGCAGTAGATAAAGAAATGGAGTATTATTTCTTACTTAACCAGGCCCTGAGATTGTTACCAACTCCCAATCGTGCTTTTCCTATCATCCATGTTTCCTCCCCAGTCAGCATCGGTGTATGCTGCAAGATGAGAGTTAGTATCATTAGTATACCATAAACCAAAATCAAAAGTACAGTTAATATAGCGAATAATTCACTTCACAGTCACAAGATGAGATTCTTTTTGTTTGGCTTGATAAAGTGCACAGACTCCAACACTAAATGATATGTCAGGACGGCTTGTAGTTAGGTAGAGCAAACTGCCTATCATGCTCCGGTACAAACTAGAGTTGACTTCCTTACCCTGGTCATTTTTGGAGATCTTCAAAGACGTGGCCATGGGAGTTCTGACTGACTTGGTCTGTTTAAGACCAAACTTCTTTACCAAATTTTTAGCATACTTGGTCTGTGAAATAAAAATGTCTGATCTAACACATTTGATTTGTAAACCTAGAAAGAAGTTTAGTTCACCAACCATACTCATCTCAAATTCATTTTACGTAAGTGTAAAAAATTCCTTTGATTTTATTTCTAAAGAAGAACCAAACACAATATCATCAACGTAGATTTGTACAACTACTAATCCAGTTTTACGATGTTTGATGAACAAAGTTTTGTCATATTCCTCTCTATTGTATCATTGTTCTAACAAAAACATGGTCAGTCGTTCATACCAAGCATGTGGAACTTGTTTTAGTCTGTATAAAGCCTTTTTGAGTTTGAACACATGGTTGGGAGAATAAGGATCAACAAATTCCTTAGGCTACTTAACATAGACTTATTCATTTAGAATCTCATTCAGAAAGGCACGTTGGACATCCATTTGGTATAACTTGAACCTTATTTGACATGCCATAGATAGTAATAGTCTAATGGATTTAAGTCGAGCCACGGGTTCAAATGTTTCATCAAAATCCATTCCTTCCACTTTAGTGTATCCCTGTGCAACCAAGTGTGCCTTGTTTCTGACTATGTTGCCATGTTCATCAGATTTATTTTTGAATAACCACTTTTCTCGATCACATTA
The DNA here is from genome assembly GCA_030279155.1 of Forsythia viridissima. Taxonomy (NCBI): domain Eukaryota; kingdom Viridiplantae; phylum Streptophyta; class Magnoliopsida; order Lamiales; family Oleaceae; genus Forsythia; species Forsythia viridissima. Next base: position 18,694,259 of record CM059045.1, on the reverse strand, counting down.
GTGTTATTTGGTCGAGGTACAAGATCCATACTTCATTTTTTTTCAAATTTAGCTAGCTCTTCATACATGGCTAGAACCCAATTTTCATAATCAATTACTTCATTTATATTTTTGGGTTCAATATGTGAAGTGTAGCAAACATTTCTAAGTTCATTAGCAAGCCTCTTCATAGTCACCATACCTTCACCAGAATCTGAGAGTATATTGTCCAATGGGTGTGCCTTCTATATCCAAAAAGGAGGTTGCCTTCTGAGACTACATTGTCCAATGGATGTACCTTTTGTATTTGGTACGTCAAATCCTCCAGGAGCAGGGGCAAAGACACCAGAACTTGATGTTGGCTGAATCTAGACACGTGGTTGTCTTAAGTGTTTTGACTTCCATCAACATGTTCTTCCAAAGTCTGAATATTAGGTTCATGTGAATAAGAAGAAAAATCATCAGTCCCATTAATTTCTATGGTGTCTGATTTGTCTACTAATCAAGTTCTTATTAGATAAACATTAAAGGAGTCATGTCCTCAACTACCACATATGCAATATTTTACAAAGTATTTTGATTTATCTCTCTGCATTGGAACTTGATATCTTGGTTGTTTAACTAGTAAAAGAGTCTAAATTATAGTCTTGGCATTGGTTAGAACCTTCATAGGCGAGTCGGTCTCAGCTTTGACTGCAGTGTGAGCTGTTCTATCTGGGAATATAGCAGTCTGCATTTCTTTGACAAAATTATTCTGATTCGAGACATTTTCTTTTTATTTTCCATCATATCTCAAGCCTTCTTAGACATTTGAAATCCTTCCATAGCTTAGCATTTCTCTCAAGCGGGAGGCTCCAATTGTTAGTTACTTGACCCTTTCTTTTGATTTATCTAATTCATCAAGTAGGTCCACAATTTGACCGTCCTTCTCCTTTAAGAGGTTGGTTAGACTTTCATTTTTAGTATCAATAGTTGCATTATCATCTTCCAAAAAATTCATCATTATATGAATATAGGGGTGGGCATCCAAACCGCCAAACCGCTCAAACCAACTGAACCAACCCGATTCGAGTTGGTTTGGTTCAGTTTTTTCACACCTTGGCGATTTGGTTTGGGTTACTTAGCTAAAAAATATAGTCGGGTTGGTTCTGTTTCAGTTTGTAATAAATAAACCAAACCAACTCGAACTGAACCAAATTACAAGAACAAAAATTAAATTAAATCCAATTGGCACAAGTAGCCAACCCAGCCTAAATGCCTAATCCATTTAACATATCAGACTATAAGTCCAAAATGTCCAAAATCCAATTGTCCAAATAACAATTTCAGATTCATTAAATAACAGGTTGCATACTTCCATGTCCAAAAATGAGAGTTTTATTTAAATGTTTTATAAATAATATGTTGCATGTCCAAAAGAAATTTTGAAATGGGAGTTATTGTTTTTTTTTAAGAACACAAATACAAGCCCAAACTGCCTAAACCAAACCGAACTGACCCATGATTAGTCAGTTTAGTTTGGATCAGTTTGCCCAATAAGGCAGTTTGGTTCGGTTTGGGAGAAACGTCAAATCGAAGTAGTCGGTTCGGTTTCGATTTGAGCCCATAACCGAACCAACCCAACACATGCCCACTCCTACATGAATAGAAAGATTCTTCTCTTGTTCGTCTTTTAATTTTTTGTTCATGCTAATGCAGTTAGAACAAGCACAGTTTGGTCATTCTGATGGTGTATTCAAAGAGTCAAAATCTGCAGTCAAGTTTTGTAAGGAATCAGTAGTAGACTGTAAGTTCACAGTCAAAGAAGTTACCTGATTATTTACAGTTATGTCATCTTCGTCTGAGTCTGAATCTTTTTCATCATCTTCATTCCAAGTAATATTCATCATGGCCTTTTTAGTATGAGATTTCTTTAGAGTATTTGCACGTTCAGAGGCTATGTGACCAAAACCCTCACACTCATGATATTGAATTCAATTTTCAGATCTATTCATAGATGTAGTAAGATTTTACCTTGTGTTGTTTGGAAATCTCTTCTTTTGTTGTAGTGGAGTATTAAAGTTCTTTCCTTTCTAATTTTCTTTTAGAAATCTATTGAATTATTTGGTGAGCATGGCCATGTTTTCATCAGTCTCACTCTTCTCACCATCAACCTCTTCTTTATCTTTTTTAATTTTGAAAGTAATACCATGTCTATTTTCTTTCTTCCTCATTTGTAGATATAGTTCATATGTCATCAATGATCCCACCTACTCTTTAACCTTCATTTTGTCAATCTCCTTACTTTCTTCAATAGTAGTTACTTTGGAGTGGAAACGATTAGGTAAGGATCTGAGAATTTTCTTTACAATTTGCTCTCTGAGTATATATTTTCCAATGTATATGTTGTATTGGTGATGTCAATAAGTTTTGTATAGAATTCATTGAACTAATCATCATCTCTTATTGAATTGATCATCATCTATTATGGTTAGATGTTCAAATTGAGTAAGTATTTGAAGCTTGGACGACTTGACAATAGAGGCTCCCTCATAAACAATATGTAAGATGTCTCAAGCTTCTTTAGCAACCTGACATATAGAGATCAAACGAAATTTATTAGAATTCAAAAAAGAGAATATGGTATTTAAAGCTTTTGAATTCCAATTTGTATAATTAAAATCAGTTGTTGCCAACTCTTCTGCCTTTTTTTCTCTTTCCACACCATTTTCAACAACAGTGGGATTATTATAACCATTGACAATAGAGTGACAAACTTTTTCATCAAGAGATTGGATATAGACTTGAATCTTAATTTTTCAATATGCATAATTAGTTATATCTAAAATCGATGGTCTAAACGGTGCTCCGTTCATATCTAGGTTTATGGATCACACTTATAAAAGTGTACTTGCTCTGATACCAATTGAAAGTTCTAAAATCTAGATTAATTAAATAAAAAATAATTTTAATCTTAATTAAACAAGCAGTGGACAGAACGCAGTTAGAACTGACGAGTGACAATGATAACAGTTTTGACTTACACACGCAAGTCCTAACAGTGTTCGTTTATCAACAGTTTGTTAAGTGCGAAATTTAAAGAATTATACACGAACACAAGATATAACGTGGTAAACCCCGAAAGAAAATATCCATGGGCCCACATGCCATGGGTAAAAATAAGGGATAATTGCATCAAAGGTCCCACAACTTTTCAAAATCATTGGAGATATGTCCGTAACCTAAAAAAAATAGCACCACACGTCCCCCAACGTATGAAGAAATAGGCATCGTAGTCCTTCTTCACACTTTTCGTCAGTTTTCTCTGTTAAAAGCCAAAATTGGACTTCACGCGTTACACTTCTCCAAAAAACACGACTGAGAATGACAGACGAAAATTCCACATTTTTGTCCACTCCATGTAGGTATGCAAATTTTTCGAGCCCTTCTTCTCCGACAATGGAATTCTCCAACAGTGGAATTTTCCATATCACATCACTCTTTTCATCCTCCAACAGTGGAATTCTCCATATTTTAACCTTCTCAGGCGGTGGTGGTGGTGGTTTCTCGTCCTTCTTCTTTGGCTTCTCTACCTTTAGGACAGGTGGGCACTCTTCTGAGACTGGTAGTGGTGGGGCTGGTAGAGTGACTTCATGAATTATAGTTTCTTTGATTTGTTCAACAGCTTCAAGTTTTTCTTCAATTTTTTCAACCACGGTTACTGGTGGTTCTACAGCCGGTGGTGGAGTGGTTTTTTCTTCTTCATTTTTCTCTACCAGGGATTCGGGTTCTGGCTTTGCTGCCTCTTCTTTGATGGGTTCAGCTAGTGGTGGAACTTCAGCCAGAGTCTCCTCACAAGTTTCTTCTTTTTTGTCTTCAGGCTTTGATTCTTCTTCTTCTTTCTTCTCCTCGGGCTTTTTCTCCTCCTCCTCCTTGGCCAGCGACGGAGGTGGCGGCGATGCAGTGACTTCATGCTTGTTGAGTGCCTCCTGAATCAAGTGGTTGAACACATCCAATGCTTTCTTTTTGGGGCCAATAAGATCATCAACCTTATTACTCTCCTCTTTAAAGGGAGTCGATTCAGCTACCTTCTCATCTTCAACAGTCGTCGCCTTTTTCTCACCTTCTACCACCAGTTTCTCAACCTTATCCACCTCAGGTTCTGGCTACGGCGGCGCTTTCTTCTCTACAACCGCAGTCGTGAGGCAGTCGTGGGTGTCTCTGCCACACAAACATCAAATACCACAACCCCTTCAGTAGTTAATTTCTTGGTTTCTTCAGCCATTATAACACTTGTTTCTTCTATTATCAAGCAATTTCAAGAAAACAAACCCAACACAGAAAAGCAGAATATCAAATGATTTGAAGAAAAAACAAAGAATGGTGGAAATTCCAATCACCTTTTTTGGAAAGAGAAAGCGCGTGCAGTCCAATTTTAGTTTTTAACAGAGAAAATTGACAGAAAGTGTGAAGAGGGACCTACGATGCCTATTTTTTCATACGTTGGGGACGTGTAGTGCTATTTTTTTAGGTCATGGGCATATCTCCAATGATTTTGAAATGTTGGAGACCTTTGATGCAATTATTTCTAAAAATAATCCACTAATAATCTTGTTTAAAAATGCAATAGTATCCGATTTTTATAATTCGCAAAATTAATAAAAGAATAATCAAAAGAATATAGATCAACTCTCTTTTGATACTTCTCATTTTGACTTGTTGATGAAGTGGAATCAAACCTACAAGTCTTGACTTTATTGTCATTTTCCTATTGTACTTGACCGCAACCACCACTTGGATTAAGAAGTCCCGTTCTTAACTTCACGCCAAATAAATTAATCAAGATATGAAATTGTTCCTTGAGCACCAATTTATTTTTAATTCTTCAATGAGTTTGAAGAAAATTTTTTTTGTTTGAAACTTAATCAATGAAGCTTGATGTCTTGTTCTTTTATCAATTGAGTCGATTGGTTTGGAGCTTGAAGAACAAGAGCACAAAAATATTTTTCAAAGCTTAATACATTATTGATTTATACTCTTACTTATAGGTAAAGTAATAGTCAAATTAAGAATTACTTCTTACCTAAAAATCAACAATAAGAGTAGTAAGAAAATTAGTAGGTAAGATACAAAAAAATATTCTAGATTTGTATAAAGAAGGCATTTACGAAACTCGAGATTATATTTAAATATTTCATTCATAAACAAATCCAAGAGAATAAGAGAATGTATGTAAGAAAATTAGTAGGAAAGATACAAAAAGATATTCTAGATTTGTAGAAAGAAGTATTTAAGAAACTCAAGATTATTTTTAAATATTTCCCTTTTAAACAAATTCAAGAGAATAAGATAAAGTACTTTAACCAACAAGAAAGTTGTTCTTGATATTAACGTGATTAAATTATATTATGTAAGTAAACACAATAAAATCCGCAGCCCATAGATCTGGAATAAAAATCTGTTTACCATCTCAGCCAGTCAGAATTGACACCAGTATGTCCAGTTAGAACGTACCTCCACTTTCAACATTAAAAATCAGCAATATAATTTAAGTAAGCCAACTTAAATTAAATGTAACACTCACTCGGCAAAATTTTAATTTTCTATGTAAATTTCAATTTATTATGCATGTTTAAATGTATTTTTATTTTTATAAAATAAAGTACACTTAGATATCAATCTATTGAATGTATTGGAGATCAAATTTGAACTTGAATATCTATTTATTAGACATCAATACCAGGGGCGACCCACATGGGGTCATGTGGGGTCAATTGAGCCCATAGATTTTTCACCAATTTTTTTTTTTTTTTTTACCTTTTCTCTAATGTGTCATTACCTTAGGCCCAATGAAAATAAAAATAAATTTGAGGAAATTACATCCATTACTATGTATATACAATATATTGTTAAATTTACTTTTTCAATATTTTTATTCTAAAAATACTGGGTATTATTTATATATTATTCTATATATTTATATAATATAATATTTACAAAAGGAAACATAATATACATTCCAACTAATTTTTCAGAGAGAGAGAAAGAAAAAAATGTTGGAGAGAGAAAATATCATATTCATCTTCTCTATCCCTCTTCAGCACATCCATATCGCTGACATTGCCGCTAACAGTATAATCTTCTCTCTCTAGTCTCTAGGGTTCCATCACTATGTGAAAGCCCAACCCCCTTTACTATGTAGAAATTTTAGTCGCTGGACAAAAATACCCAACATGGATTCGCCTATTTGCAGAATGACTCGGTCGACGGCAAAGAAGGAGTCGCCTGACTATGTGAAGAAGCTTACATTACATTCCAAACAGAAAGTCATTTGGATGCACATATTGAAGGAAGTCGCCGGCGAATAAGTGCTTACTAATCTGTTGCAAAAGTTGTTACAAAATCAACTTGCATTGTCCCTGTTCTTAATCTGTTGCAAACATTGTTACAAAATCAGTTTGCATTGTCTCTGTTACTAATCTGTTGCAGACGATGTTACAAAAATCTGTTTCGTTGTCTCTGTTATTAATGTGTTGCAAACGTTGTTACAAAATCAGTTTGTATTGTCTCTGTTACTAATCTGTTGCAGATGATGTTACAAAAATCTGTTTCGTTGTCTCTGTTATTAATATGTTGTAAACAATGTAACAAAAATCTGTTTTGTTCTCTTTGTTATTAATCTATTGCAAACGATATTACAAAAATCTGCTTCAGTTATAAATATGGGGATGTTATCATCAGACACGATTTGCGTGAAAAAGACGCTTTGCAGTTGGCTGAGACGAGTTGCAGTTTATTGTAATGTTAGAGAGATGTTGAAATGATTAGGATTGTAAATGATGAAAGAGAGAGAAACAGGAGAGATATTAGATTGATGAGAGAGAATATCTTAATTAGTTATATATAAAATCTTAATCAAAATAGTAAATGAGATAATTAAGGATTCTGTTACAATATTTAATTAATTAAAAATTAGATGAAACCCAGTATTTTTGGAATAAAAAACATGTTACAGTTTTTTAATAAATAATAATATAAGATGACTTATTTGTGAAAATTTCCCAATAAATTTTCATTAAAAAACCCAATGAAAATAGGTCAATTCATGAAAATGGGCTAACCCTTATTAAAAATACTCAAAGCTTCACTCTATGTCCCGTTGATTTCTTCATCTCATCTCTTCTGTTCACATTGATCTTCTCTAATTTCTTTCTTCGTCTTTCAAATTTATCGATTGGTTCCGGACACAACATTTGAGATAAAGTGACAGTTGAATCGATTTTTACATAGCAGTCTAGTCCTATACCGATATTTTTTTATCTTTTCGATATTTAAAAATTATGTTAAAAGTTTAGAATAAAATTACTTCAATTATTTGTTAAATTGAGAGGTCTTTCACTGGTCTTTGTACCTATTTGAGCTTCTGTTAAAATTTTTTGTTGAAATTTATTTATTTTTTTTTAGGGTGAGGGTGAGGGGGTGAGGGTGAGGTGGATACTACAATTGTGCACTACTATGTCAGCAACTGAATTTAATGGATTTTACGAGAATGATAAGAAAAAGGAAGAAAAATTAATTTAATAAGTAATAATATTATCAATCTAATTTTTATCTAAATTATACAATTGTAGTTGAAAGAGCGAAGGCGTATAATGCATAAAGATGTTTAGCTTTTATTTGATTGACTGAATTATAGTAACTTCATTTATGTTTCATATGCAAAAAGAATTGAATAATCTTTTCTTTCTACTATGTATTGAATTAGGTCAGTTCGACACTGATTTATTTTTATTATTTGTTTGGACTTTATTTGTGATTTCATAGACGTTATGTAGTCAATTGTTTAACCAGCTTCAATTATTTTACCACTTTATTCATTTTTAGAAATGGAAAATGTGATATAATTTATTGTGGCTTCAACGTGTTCTCATCTACCTCGTGAACTCTTTTTTTTCTTCTTCTTCTTGATTCATAGACAAACAACCAAGTCGTTTGACAATATTGATAACGATGTAATTATATGATCTTTAGTACAAAAACGAGTAAACAAATAGTAATGTATTGACTTATTTTTATTAATATTATTTTATTTTTATATAAAAAAAAATTTGCATCTATATTTTGACCCTACAATAAAAAATATCTGACTCCGCCACTAATCAATACCACGTAGATTAAAAGTTTTTCAACACTTGTACCACATAAATAGCAATCTATAAAATACATTGAAAATGCTCTTAACCAACTAGGATAAATTAAGGGGCCATGCAAAATAATAGACCATAGTCTATAGTTAATCGTCAGTCGTCACGGATATGTTAAAATTCGTCCATCGTAGATTATAAAAATAGTGTCAATAATAATTATGTTTTTTTTTTAATTCATTGTCTCTTCACCATTATAGAATTTGTATTTGGCTCATATACAATGCCAGCCAATTTTAGATTTCATTTTTACTATTATAAAAATGCTCCTAATTTAGTATTAAACTAATTAAGTTGTAGAAATCTTTTTTTTTTTAATTCAAATAAAGTATGATAAAGATCAAGGGCGGACCCATTCCAGGCCCAGTGGGTGCAATTGCCCCACTGGGTTTCCAATAAACCCTTTTCCTAAAGGCCCAATTAATTTGTTTTCAAAACTCTTTTTCCCTAATTAATTTAATTAATTCTTCCCCCCAACAATTAATCATAATTTCTAAACACAACCACATCTTCTTGACCTGGCTGCTGCAACTGTAATATTGTGTAAATGCTGGAGTGCGATTTCAATTTCCAACTGAAATCGACACTCGATATTTTGGAAAAAGAGCTACATATTGAAAAAACAAAATTTTATAATTTTTACTGCTATTTCTCTCTTTTAGAGACCAATCGTAAAAAAATACTACATTTTGAATATTATCGTTATTATCTTATTTGAAATTATTTTTTATGTAATTGTGTATTGGCCCCATTGAACATTAATCATGGGTCCACCACTGATAAAGATATAATATTAACGGATACATTCCCTACTTTATTTCTTTTAGTAAGAGAAATAAGAGTTCCTTCACATGACGTTTATATCATCAGTTAATTCAATTGTAGCGTTCTAATGCACAAAAGCTAACACGGATTCGAGAAGACAATTTTCCTTCCAAAATGCACAAACTCATAGACACAAGAAAACATGGAAATTACACCTTAAGAGTAGAGATGGTAAAATATCTCGAATTGTCCCACTTCGAATTTTTTTACTTAAAATTTTAAATTGTATTAAAAAATAAAAATGTTTAATTAATTAAACGAGACGATAAATAGAGATATTTTAATCTCCACCTCGCCCTCCAAAAATCTCTAACAGAACGAGAAAGATAAAAACTGTTTCATCACGTTACTATTGTAGAGATGTAATTAACTAATTATAGAGATGATATACATGATATGACTGTTGTAATATTTTTATTTGGTAAGTAATCAATAAATAGTATTAACTATTTCAAAATTGGGTAATAAATAAAATTCAATCAAAATTAATGTTGTAAAAGTTTCACAACTAATATAAAATAACAAACTAGTTCTCAAAATATTATCGAACCTAACCAAAATACCATTCTTACTTATTTTTCTTTTTAAACCATTGTTTCAATTTTTTTGTAACAAAAGTTATATACATTTTGTAATACGTAGTTTTACATTGGTGTAACACATGTAATACACTGTGCACTTGACGTCGATTCATACCATCACCACAAGATCCGCACTGCCACATTATATCTACACCACCACCACTATTGGCAACCACCATGATGGGCATTCTCACTGCCACCAACACACCACCACAATTTTCCCTTCCTTTTTATCCAAAAAATCCACCATTTCCGCAACCTTTTTTCTCCTAATTTCAGACTGTAAATCCAATGTCTTTGTTTGAAAAAAGCTCAACCACCACCAAATCTGCAACCAACCAAACCCTAACACACACCACCACCACTATCGACAACCACCATGACGGGCATTCTCACTGCCACCAACACACCACCACAATTTTCCCTTCCTTTTTATCCAAACAATCTACCATTTCTACAACTTTTTTTCCCCTAATTTCAGACTGTAAATCTAATGTCTTTGTTTGAAAAAATCTCAACCACCACCAAATCTGCAACCAACCAAACCCTAACACACACACACACACACACACATACACACACACACACACACACACACACACCCAGTGGCAGATTTAGGGCTGTCCCACAAGTTATATATGCTTAAAAAAAATTGCTGTTAGGCCCAGTCATGAATATCAGTGGCCAGTGGCCCAGACGCCTAGCCCAATAAATGTTTCATATGAACCACAGAACCAGCAGCCCTTTTTCTTGATTAAACCATCAGCCCTTCACGTTCAAAATCAGTCATTTTTACGAAATCAACAGCAACGTCTCCTGGTCTTAATCACGTTCAAAATCTATTGCCTGCTCTGCTAAATCCTCTCTTGCTGGCTGCAAAATTTTGAAATAGTCCTACCCTAATTTCACAAATCGCAGTAGGCAATCAGCCCTAATTTCGCAAATCACAGCAGCCCTAATTTCGCAAATCAGAGCAACCCTAATTTCGCAAATCGCAGCAGCCCTAATTTCACAAATCGCAACTTCCATTTGAAATCATCACTTCATCAGCATTCCAAGCATTCTAGTAAGTTTAATTGCTGCATAAATTTTGCTTATGATGTTTTAATTGCTAGAAATGCTGCTGTTGTAATTTGAAATCATCACTTCATTAGTTTTGCTGTTGAAATTTTTGGAATGCTGCTGATGCCACTGAAAATTGATTATTTCTTCCTGTCGAAAATTTTTATTTTGCTAATGATGCTACTGAAATTTTACTTTTGCTCTACTGAAATTTTAATTTTGGGAATGCTGTTGTTCATCGATTAATTTTGGTGCTATTCATTGATTATTTCTTGCTACTGATGATGTTGCTGAAATGTGCTTAGATTTTGATGGATAAATTTGTTTTGTTGAAATTTTTGCTAGAATTTGATGAATTTTTACCATTTGAAGTCGTCTATGTAGTTTAAAATTGCAATCTTTAATTTTTCGTGTCTATTTTTGTTTTTTTGCATTTATGTCTCATTTAGGATTTTATTTCAATAAAAATTTACTTGTCTAATTAATTATGTGAAATTTATTGATTTTTTAGAATATACAATGGCTGCACAACCACCTTTTACGAAGAATGAAAAAACAACATTGCATTCTTTCTTCAAACCAATAATAGATACACCAACTGAAGATTCAAATCAACATCAACATACTCCTCCAACTCATAATCAACAATATCTTCTAATCCATCTTTCATTATTGAGTGGGATCCAAGAAAAAAGAATAACATATATGACTATCCCTTAATAAAATGGATGAGATTAGACGGACATATTTGATAGCAGGGTCTTATCAACTTAAACTTCAAGAATATACAGCAAGAAAGTATAAAGATAAAGCTCGTCATTTCCAATATAGTTGGTTTATTCAATTTTCTTGGTTGGAGTATTCGTCTTCAACTCATAAGGCTTGTTGTTTTCCTTACTTTCTTTTTTGCAATGATGGACAACATGCTTCTCTTTCAACATTAGTAACTACTGGATTTGATAACTGGAAATGAGTTCAAGGAAATGAGTGTGCATTTCTTCAACATGTTGGTTCTTCAACTTCATCACCTCATAAATAGGTGTGTGGCAAACGCTCAAGATTTGATGAGATCGGCTCAACATATTGATAAAGTCATTTATAGGACAAACAAAGAGGAAGTTATGAAAATCGATTGCGGTTAAAGATGTCAATTGTAAGTGTTCAGTGGCTAGTACTGCACGGGTGTTCTTTCAGAGGTCACGATGAATCTGAAGAGTCATTGAATCGTGGAAATGTAATCGAATTGATTGATGCATTTGGAGAAATGAATGTGGATGTTAGAAACGTTGTGTTGGGTAATGAACCAAAAAATGCCAAATACTATAGTTGGGATATCCAAAAGGAGATTTTGGGAATTATGGCCAACAAAGTGCGTAGGATGATTCGCGATGAAATTGGAAATGCTTATTTTTCTCTTCTTGTTGATGAAGCACACGATGAATCTCACCGAGAGCAAATGGCCATTATTTTGAGGATTGTGAGCACAACAGGTATTCTTACAGAACGCTTTTTTGCTATCAAGAGTGTTAGTGAAACTTCTTCAGAGACACTAAAAAAAAAGATATCTGATGTTCTTGTTCAGTACAACCTCCAAGTTTATAAATTGAGAGGTCAAGGGTATGATGGTGCAAGCAATATGCATGGCCAATGGAATGGACTTCAGGCATTGTTTCTTAATGATTGTCCATATGCGTATTATGTACATTATTTTGCTCATCGATTGCAATTGACATTGGTTGTTGCAGCCAAGCAATGTGATCCTATTTGGGACTTCATTCTCTATTAGACAATGTTATTAATATTGTTAAATCTTCTGCTAAACGCAATACTAAGCTGCAAGCTGTTCAAAGAGTAGAAATTGAGAATATGTTAACAACAGGAGAACGCGAGTCTGGACATGGGGCTAATCAGATGACAACCTTGCAGCGATCAGGAGCTACTTGATAGGGTTCTCATTATGAAGCTATTAAGAGTATGACATACATGTATGTTACAACTTGCAAGGTGCATGAAGATCTTTATGGCAACTGTTCAAATCCAAAGGCTCGGGCAGAACTTCGTGGTGCTTGCAAAAACATCAAGAGCTTTGATTTTGTAATTGGCTTACATTTAATGAGTTCAATTATGGGAATCGTTGATTTTCTTTGTCAAGCCTTTCAAAAAGAATGTGTTGACATTCTGGCTACTATGATATATGTCTCCACTGCAAAAACTCTTCTTCGAGAATTAAGACAATAGGTTTGGGAGAAACTGCTTCAGGAAGTGAAAGATTTTTGCTCAAGACATGACATTGATATACCTGACCTAGACACCAATATTAGTGGTGGTCACAAGCAAATTACTATTGAGCATCATTATCACTTCGATGTTTTCAATGAAGCCATAGATTATCAATTGACAGAGTTGGATACAAAATTTAATGAGATATCAGTACGACTCTTTCAACTTAGTGTGGCTTTGGATCCTAAAAATTCATTTGAACCATTTAATAAAAATGATATTTATGATCTTGCTGTGGAGTTTTATCCTAAAGATTTTGAACACCAAGAGAGGAATGTCTTGTTGACCGAATTGAAATATTATCGTGAGGATGTGGTTCGTGATCCTCAATTTGAAGTACCCACACTTTCAAAATTATGCGAGATGTTGGTTAAAACACGAAGGTCTGAGAATTATAAAATGATAACTAAATTGGTTCGCCTTGTATTGACATTACATGTTTCTACTGCAACAACTGAGAGAACATTTTCAGCAATGAAACATGTGAAAACGTCAATTCGCAACAAAATGGGTGACGAGTTTCTTGCTGATCGTATGATATTTTTTGTTGAGAGAGAGCTTGTTAATAAAATAGATATAAATTCTATTATAGATGAATTCGCAACTGTAAAAGATCGTCGAGCACAACTTTCTTTTGCTAATTTTAGATCTTGAATATTTTTGTACAATGACTTATTGTAAACTTTAAAGATTATGACTTATTTGAAAAAATTATATTCTCATTAAAAATGACTCAAAAAATTTTCAGGGGTAGTCTTTCGGCCCACCTCTTTGCCATATCCTAGCTCCACCCCTACATCTACCAGTCACCGGCCAATCTCCACGCCGTTGTTCTACCACATGCTACTCTTTCTTGTTGATACCATTACACGATATCAGGGCCAATTTCGACATATACAACTTCAATCTCCTCCCCAGTGACAATTATATTGAATTCTTCCAATTTGAATGTGAAAGGCAACTTTACAAATGAAAAGACGTCACTTCTAAGAACTCGACTCCAAATACTTGGTAACTATTTTTCTTCTTCAACCCAGTGCTTGGTGGCAACGACAATGGGATGTGACTACATGTGTCTACTTTAGACCTTAGATGGGTAAAATTGAAAATTATTAAAAGTAATAGTTTCACCATATACCATAAAAAATAAAAGAATTTAGAAAATAATATTTTACTTTTTTTATTCTAAAAATATTATTTTAACACTAGTTATATTTGTTACGTTTGTGACATTTCTTAGAGTTTGTTTGGTATGAATTATAAACTAGTATTTAACCAAAATTGTTTATTTAATAAAAAAATTATTTATTTGACAAAAAAAATATCCTTTATAACATGATATTTTTGACTATTCTTGGTCAAATAAACCATTTTGATCAAATAAACTAGTTTATAATTCACACTAAACGGACTCTTAAAAAAATATGTGTTACCTTTGTTATATTTATTATATTTGAAAATTAAAATGTTAAAAAGTATCGAGTTTTAATATAAAATCGAGAATTTGATAAAAATTATCACCGACCGTAGGGAGGTTTACTCCACTACAAGCACAAAAAAAGTACTTCTTTATTCGTTACTACGTCTTCATCCTCTCAAATCAAAATTCATATATCTTTCTTAATTCATATATTTCTCCATATTCTTTTCTATATTCATTAAAATCAAACTCCTCTCGAACAAAACACACACACACACACACACTCACACTCACACTCTCTCTCTCTCTCTCTCTCTCTCAACTTCTTAATCCATTAAAATCTTCTAGGTCGGATTCCACCGCAAAAAATAACGGTATACTAGTTATTTGTTCCCATTAATGCTAGATTTGGGCTGGGCATCCTAACACAAACGACGTCGCTTTATCTGGTTAGCCAAATAAAAAGGCCTGTAATCAATACTCTCCTAGGTTTTTGCCTTCTCCGCCACCCAATTCCTCTCGTGACCTAAATCTCCGCCGTCTCCTCTCTACTTTTCCGATGGTACTCCGCCACTCTTCTCTCTCTTCCAGCATTACATCAATACACTCTTGTATGTATGATATGGTTTGATTTTTATGAATGGATGCAGGCGCCGAAGAAGGATAAGGCTCCCCCTCCATCATCGAAGCCAGCAAAATCTGGTGGTGGCAAGCAGAAGAAGAAGGTCGGCACTATTTATTACTTGTTTTTTATATGATATAGGTAGATACAATGCTGTCCTTATGTGTATGCGGTGGTGTGTTGTAAAATGAGCAGAAGTGGAGCAAGGGAAAGCAAAAGGAGAAAGTAAACAATATGGTGCTGTTCGACAAGGCGACGTACGACAAGTTGATCTCCGAGGCTCCCAAATACAAGCTCATCACCCCTTCTGTACTCTCCGATCGTCTCAGGGTAATTAATTAATAGATCTATTTGTAATTATATTTTCGCGGTTGTCATGCCCATGGATCCATGTTTAATAAATAGTTGTTGTTTAGTCATATCCAGAAATACGGTAGCATAATTATATAAATTTAGTAGATTTGTTAATCGTATATATACATGTCAGGTGCAATTTGTGTTTCTGTCAGTAGGGATCACGTATATAGTCTTCGTTGGTTATAAAATCTCAAAGTGAAATAAGTTCTGATTGGTACTGTGGATAGTTGGATGTGTTTGTGCTAGAAGGATAAAATGCTAAACAGTCTGTGCCTGTTTAACAGCAAGAATGTAGTATTTGTTAACATCATCACACTTTCTGTGCATAGTTATGATAATTGCATAGATCTAGGGTGTTTTTATCTTTCAAAACAATGCACTTGTACTTGCTCTGCTGGTTCTTGTTACACGTTATCCATATTTCTCGTCTTACCTTGATTTGTACATTCAAAAGGAAAGATTAATCTAGACACATTTGTAGGTTTTGGATGTGGTGTCAATTAGGTGTTAAGCATGTAATGCATCTTTATGTTCCAACTGTATGTATGAGTTTGGTTTCTGCCATTTGCTGTAGCAAGTTGTAATTCTTTATTCACCATTCTTTAATTTACTTTTATCTTACTTTACTTGTCTGTCTAGTGTTCGCAGCATAATATTCCCATATATCGACTTGATCAACTCCTAGTTTACATTCATACCTACCACATCTAAGACATTTTTCTGTATTTAATTTTATTTACACACCTAAATATCTATTCTTATTGTGTTTTCTACTTGTAATTTGATGTCTTGATCGAACATTACAGATTAGTGGATCACTTGCAAGGAGAGCAATCAGAGAATTGATGGCTAGAGGTTTGATCAGAATGGTGTCAGTCCATTCAAGCCAACAAATATATACTAGGGCAACCAACACTTAGGTGTTCCATTTTCTTGCTTAGAGAGCTTGATATGAGTTTTGTTGTTTAAACTTGCATTGTGTTTCCTTAAGCTTAAGTTTATTCGTGCAAGATATTAGGACACATCTGGCTACTTTAACTAGATATTTTCTAGCAAATTGTTGAGATTATCACATCTACATGTGATTGGTGATATTTTATACTTTGTTGGCAGTTTTTCTTCCAATGATTTCGTGAATGTTCTGGTTACTTGAAAATGGTCTTGGACTCGTGGCAGTTTCACATCTGTTGAAATGTGAACTAACACGTTTAATGATAGGAAGCTACTGGTCTACTAGTGCTTTGATGTGTGGTGCAACATGTATTGTGAATCATTCTTCCCACTGCACCCTTTAATCTAGTTGTATGGTAGTTGTATTATGGCGAGATGCCTATCACCAGATACAGTTATTACTCTTTCTACATTAGATTATGGCAATTGGTCGATTAGTTTTATTCTTATTTTAGTTTGTCAAGCCACTGGCCTGAATTTGGATAAAGATTGACCACAATTTTTGTTTCAGCTGGATAGAATTCTGTTGCAGCAGAATAAAATTACTGATCTACAGCCTTGTATGTGCTATTATAATTCACCCTAAAACCCATTACAGGAGTTAACAAGAGATATAGAGTATTTAACTTAAGTTTGAACAGAACGAGGGATAAAGAGGAACGACTGTTGCATGACATGTGTCTCGAGACTGAAGGCATGCTTGATTTCACAGAATATGTAGTCTTTAAATAAACTAGAATGGATTGAACAAGAATCAATTCTTTTGCTATTTTGCATTATTTAGTATTATGTACCAAACATACTATTAGCGCAAATGATCTGGAGAATAGACTGTCTTGGTGCATATTGACAGGAGAACAGGCCCAGGCTACTGTTGTCGAAAATTAGATGAAAGATCCATAACAAATCATTGCAAGTTTAGTATATGCTTATACAGCTCTTTCTTGATTGGCGTCCCCATCAAGCAAATTTAGTACATGCATATGCGGCAGTTTCATGATCACATCCCCATAAAGTATTAAAAATATTGCTTACTGTTAAAGCTTATTCGTTGTTTCTGAACAATATTTTGAACCTGTGGTAGAACTTACAACCTTGGGCAGTGTGGGAGATGCCATTCTTTCGTCATAAGAGAAGCAAGTATTCTCCTTGCTCTACCACCCTGTGAAAAGCACAATGCCCTTGGGGATAGAGAAGATGCATCGATCCAGTGTTCGAACACTAGGAAAGATCTCCAAGTGTCATGCCATTACATCCCACGATAACAAACTTAGAATCTAGATACAAACAAATTTATAAACAAAAGAAACCATAGGACTCATATTTCATCCAATTAAAAATTCTAGGGCAAAACCAAAGAAAGATGGGGATACAGTTTTAAGACAATCTAAGAACGTCTTAAGAGTTGCAAAGTCTTTTAATTTACTGAACTCCCATTCTAGTCTTTCCATGAGGCCGAAAAAGAAAGATTATCATGTAAACTTACAAAGTGTTTGATTTTACTTATAAAAATTCTAAAAAGTTAAAGTCAAAATCAATATGAACTACACATTTCATAGAACTCACAATTTTTATCAACTTTTCAACTACACATTTCATCAACTTTTATCAAAATTTACAAAAAAACTGATTTTTAACAAAATCAAATAGGCATTTAGTGTTTACAAATCTTTAATTTGAAGTTGGGAGAAAAAGAACGAAACCGGCTCGCCACATGCCACTAATGCAATTAGCCAGTGCCATCATATAAACAAACTCAAGCAACCAACCCAAATTGCCTGTCCAAGAAACATGGCATGCTACTTCCATCAAGCTATCCAACTGAGAGATGGTTCCCTTAAAGAAATTACAGGCAACTCCATACAGAATAAATGGAACACAGGCTCTCAAACTCCATGATTTTCCAAATTACTTGATCTGTTCAATGCAAAGAGTATGCCACTTGAATCAAGGGGACCAACAGGGTAAGCATCCGTGGTGAAAAGACTCTTGAACATGACAACAAATGCAGAATGTAGGAAGGATTCCACAGTACTAGACACAATTAAGGTGAAAAAAAAGATGCGAAAATGTAGTTTATAATATTGCCCAGTCATATCCAGCTTTGTACCACACATAAAGTATTTTCAGAAAGCCCTAGTGTTCCAAGTGACAGAAGAACCCCTCGTTTGGAGCTCGCATGGTTCAAAACCGCTCATAGCCTTCCCCATCAGGGCCATAGCAGCAATACTCGGAAACTGCTTCTTTTGAAGGTCCTCCAATGCCAACTTCGAACATTGTGGTTCACAAACACCCACTGCCTCAGGCTCCTTTTGAGGACTCCCGGATCCTTTGCGTAGCCACCTCTGTATCCATGTATGTGAGAGCAAAAGTTTTTTACCTTCCTTTGACATGTCCATGAAAGAGGACTCGTCTTTTCTTGGTAAGTCTCCAATCTTATCTGATATTGTTAACAATTTCTCACATTGTTTATCCACTGCCGGTTCTGAGCTAGTTATGCCATCTATAAGAATTCTACCGAAGAGCTTTTTCACTTTTTCATGAGATGGGTTTTTGCCAAAACCCGAGCTCTTGGTGCCACAAGCATAGGAATCTGAAGCGCTCACCTTGAGACGCTTAACCCATCTGGTGGTTGGATCTGTTTTCAGAGAATCGTCTGAGCAGACAACATGTTTTGAAGTACTAGGCTGTTCAGCATGTGCCAAAAGCACGTCCATATCTAAACTTTGAGTCCTCGAGGAGCTTGGCCCTGCATCATTAGATGAACTCGCCGCAGCTGGCAAGGCTGGAAGCTCTAAGTTTATATCAGGCAACTCAGTGTGCAGCCCTACTTTGGAGGGAGTAACATTAATCCGAAGTGGTAAATTTGAGTCCGTGTTGATGACCTACAACATCTCAATGATCATGACTTGTATATAGTGGATGCCAATCAAAAACATGTATGTTGCAGAATACTCGGGACATATTCAAAATTATGTGATCATTGGGTCCAACGAACTTTTGGAGTACGATTTTTATGAAAGTTGAACAACATTTTATACAAATAAAGTTTATGAAACTAGACATATCGGATGGCTTGGGTTTAATACCTGCCTGTCCAGTAGATGGTTTTCTTCTTCCTTATTCCCTTCAGTGGTTTAACGATTGACTCCTACCACACACGGATGCATGTGAAAATATGCATTTGATGGACACATCTTTCAGAAATCCAAAGTCCGAACTTGTTACAAAAGATTTAGAGAATGTTTGGCTAAGCATGAAAGTAAGTGAAAGTACTTTTTTGGGAAGTAGAAAAAACAAGTTTTGGAACTAGAAAATCTCAACAACAAAAAAATGAAATAGTTACTACTTAAAAAGCTCCAGTGTTTGCCCAAGAAGTTACTTAAAAGTAGCTTATAAACTTAGCCAAACATGCTCTAATAATGATCAATAACAGGTTTCACTACTCTGAACAAAAAATTTAATCACATAAAAGTCTGGCTGGAGAAATACAAGGACCCCAATCTGATTTTAGTGCTTGTTTGGTAAAACTTTTTGTAGAATATAAAGAGTGGATCATTCAGGATAAAAAGTGGGTTCTACGAAATGTATGAATAAAAATGATGTTTGACAAGCTTATAAGTGCTTATAAGCACTCCTAGACATACTCTTGACCTTTCTAGAATCTGGATAGACTCGCCATGTGCTCTCACTAAGTAATGAAAAGTTGAAGCATGGAAAATGATCTTGATTGCATTTTACTTTAATGACTAAGCTTCATTATAACCTTCGGTTTAACATGCAAAATTATATCTATTCTCGCATTAGAACCTTCAATAATAGGAAGCCTCAACCATGTCACGCCCTTTCAAGCTTACCTTATGTGGTTTGTTCCATAAGCAAAAACTGATACCTTGTTACTAGTGTTTAAAACAGCTAAATCTTAATATCCTCAATATAACATCATCGAAGGCAGAAGTAACATTATGTATAAACAATTGTCAATGACCATGCAAAAGTACAAGGTTCGATATGGAGCAAACAATGTTCGACGCGTTTAGCACCTGACATTTTGTAGATTCATTACGTGTTGATCATGAAAGATACAACATAGTAGAACAAATGAGAGCAAATTTCAAAAGTAGACAAGCGGCATAATTAGGAAGAAATGAAGATGTAACTAGAGTGTACCTTATTTGACAGGGTAGAATTAAAGCCTGCAAAGGGGGATAGAGAAACAATATAGTTAAATATGCAGAAAATGTTTTCTGATACACAATATATGTATGAACCTACAAAAAAATAGATTATCCAATAATTTTTAAATCAGAATGCGAAGTCGTGATTCAGTGATTACACATATCAGAGAGCTCGTTCTTCTGTTTAAAAGGATCCATGGCCATTGTATCGGTTTCAGCCGACAAGTCATGTTTTGTAACAATTTTAGAAGCATTGACATCTTCAAGATCCCCTTTCTCTTCACTATCAGTGGAACTGCCTAGAGATTGAAGTTTTAATCGTGTCTGACCTTGACTAACAAACGGATAAACACTGTGAAGATCACTGGATGTATTTCTGTTAGATTCGATAAACACTCCAGATTTTCGGAAACGTTCACGTTCTTTAGACATGTCAACGTCATTTTTTTTCCCGATTAACAAACTGTGAGTTGTCCGAGAATATCTGGGACAGTCTCCAGATACTCCATCAACGGAATCCACAGCAGTGCATATCCTTGTTGTCTCTATATCACGAACACAATAAGGAAACCTTTGTAAAGAATAGTGACAATTAGGTGACTTCTCAAATTCAGGATTGTCTGGAGCACTGCACTTACTTGGATACTGTTTGATTCCAGAGTGATTCTGCATCTTCTGGAACCACTCTTTACCAAATGCTGACAAGTGATTGTCACTCGTGGAGGGAACGTCAAATAACAGGGATGTATTACTCTTCCTCAAACTCGCACTTATAAACTTCCCGGAGTCTGATTGGCCATCCATTTCTCTCTCAGAAAGGAAAAATCCCGAATGGATATTGTTATTACAATGTTGTTGCTCTAGTATCCTCAGGTTAGCATTTGGCAATAGCTTGTTGGAAACTAGAACGGATCTATCCGAGAACAAAGAGACTGCCTTTTGTTTGTTGTCAAATCCACGTTTTTCATTTGCAACTTTATACGGCTCAATATGTGACGTTGATCCAGCAAAGTTGTAACCGATTTGAGGCCTTAAGGATTGCATGTCATCAGCTTCTGGGGGATGTTGTGAAGCAAAACTGCTTCCTCCGTTTCTACAAGGACCGTCCAATGCAAAAATTTTACAACCCGACCTTTCATTTCTCATGTTGTTAGAACTCATTCTCAGACTCTGATTGGCCGATCTAGAAATGTCGGATGCAATCTCTAATCCAGTCACAGAATGATGTTTTTTAGAATCCGGATGAATTTCCTCAACTCCAAAAAGATTGGTTATAAGATTATGAGGTTCAGCCGATGTGTTACATCTAGCTCGTGTCCAATGAGCCATCCAAACAGATTGATAAGACTGCATCGACTGTCTACTTTTCCCCTCAGTATCATTATACGATTGCAAAACACGATCCGACATAATGAGTTTGAATCCTTAACTTTGCTAGTGCATATATCCCTTCAAAAGCTCACACGAGTTTTACGCAATTTCTCCTAGCAAAGGACTAACAATCTGGAGTTAGACTACCGCTACAGAAGCAAAACCATTCTTTCTTTCTAGCAATGGATTAGAGCATGTTGGGGTAATTTAAAAAATTTACTTATAAACAAATAAGCAATGGATTAGAGCATGTTGGGGTAATTTAAAAAATTTACTTATAAACAAATAAGCAAGTTTTAAAATATATAAAAAATATTATGGTGAAAGTTGAATAAAGTTACTTATTTTAAAAGAAATTACTTTAATAATTGCTCCTCAAAACAAACATATATTTACAGCTAAATCACATACAGATACTCCATGAACAATTCTATCATTCAAGAAGCAATCTTCACATTCTTCATTAAAAAAAAAAAAAAAAAAAAAAGCCCAAATAGTCAATGAAAAAGAAAAAAACACAAAGAACAAGATTTTGTAAAAGTTTCCCTCGAGTGAACTCACCTCAACCATTGCCCCGAAGTTGATTCAACTGGTCTGTACAAGAAAATCGAAGAAAATATGTGCGTGCGCAGAGAGAGAGAGATCAGGGTTTGTGGAAAGCCTATTATTGTGTGGCCACGGCTGGCTTTCAGAGATATATAATCATATACGTATGTATGTATAGTCGTATATATGCATGTATGTGTGTATTGAAAAAGAGGGTATCTGAAGCCGAGCATAATTATTTTTGCTTTTACTGTATTCTGATTCCAAGCCGACATAGACTTGTGTTTCTCTGCGTCGTCTGCGAAGAGTTTTGAGGTTATGGTCCCATCTGCTTTTCTTCCTCTTGGCTTTTTTCCAACTTTTTTTCTTTTCTTTCTTTTTGGCTTTTCTGTCTCAATTCAACGCATGTTCTCATTCTTAGATATTCGTACGAATTGTAGGGCCCTACATTTAACACATCATCTTTTATTAATGAAAAAGGCCAAGTTGTAATCGGTCAAATTCGATCGTACAAATTTGATCGTGTTGAATAATAATAAAAGAGATGAGTAAAAAAAATTGAAGAATGAGAAATAGAGATTTGAGTAGATTTTTTTTTTTTTTTTGTAAGACAGACGTATATTATTATTTTTTTTTTTTATGAGTGGAGGTAAAAACTTCTCTAATATTTTTCTATAGACATCCTAGATTTAAAGTTTTATTTTCAAATATTTGATAACTACAAGTAGTGTAACATTTTGTTAATAATTGTTTTAAGGGAGGACGATGTGCCGACATTGAAATCTTTTAACGCTTGATTTCACGATAACTTTGCGTGAAAAGTGAGGGACCCACCATAATATTAGGATGCTTTTATTTTTAAATAGTATATTGTACATAATAAACAGCATCTAAAAATCTGAAGAGTGAATTTTTTTTATACACTTTAATAATACTCTTTATTTTTACTTTTTTTAATAAATATTTATTGTTTTCCTAACTAGTTTTATTTAATATATTTTTTAACAACCAAATGAAGTGATAATGACTAAAATATTCGAATATTATTCAAATAATCGAAAAAGTAAAATATTGAAATTTGTTTTACATTTTTAAAAAGATTATTATTTGTAAAAATTATACTCGTACTGAATTTTTAAACAGAAATATATATATAAAAAAAAAAAATCAACCCTTTAACAAATTAAATTTCTAAACAAGACACCCCACCCCAACCCCCGCGTGATAATTGCCATTTTGCCAAGAACAAAAATATGAAATATCTAAAGCATTAAATGCATGTTTGGACCTAGTTAAGGTATTTGATGACTTAGGCAATCGACTTAAAGCTCTGACTTAGAGAAGGTCCTGAATTTTTTTAAGTTTTTTTAAAATTTTTTAATATGCATTTGTTTTTAACTTTTATTAGTTTTCTCTTTATCAATATAACGATATTTTGATGGGTAAGAGGATTTTTTTTATTTTTTTTTTATAATAAAAATCTTGGAAAGGTCTTTAAAATTTTTTTGCTTATGGCCCTCGAATGCCTTGAGCCGACTCTGTATTTAGCAAAGTTTTAAAAAAAAAAATTTAACCATATATTTCATATGACCCACAACATTTGTCAATATTTCAACCATACATTTTATCAACTTTTATCAAAATATTATAAAAACTACTTTTAAACTATACCAAACATACATTAAAATAACTTTACAAAATATCTAATATAATATAGAGTATATTTGGTAAAAAAAAAAATTTGTAGATTATAAACAGTTGATCTTGCGAAATGTGTTGATAAAAAAAATAAAAGTTGAGAGTCATATGTAATATGCATATGAAAATAATATTTGATTGACTTATAAATACTTGTAAACACATAAAAAAAAAAAAAAATTCTCATAGTTTATTACTACAATAAATACTAAATATCTTCAGTTCTGCACGCGCTCACAACGGCGTCGGTAGCTTCAACACGACTTCCGGCTCGGCTTGGCGAAACTGACTAATGAAAAGACACTTAGCTGTATTGTTTGCAAGCGGAGTTGCCAGTGAACCAATTTCATCTGGCAGAAATTTGCGTCTGTGGTTGTATTTCGTCCACGTCATTATTTGCGACCTTTACTTTTTCAGCAATTAAAACACCAATGGTCAATCTCCACGTGTCAATATTTACTTTGACCTCGTCCTTGCACGGCTCGTGGACACATTTTTCCAATAGTGAAAATTAGAAACGTTTACTTTTATACATTAATTTTTTGAGATATACAAGTCTTCTATAATTTATTCGTAAGTAACTATTTTTATTCACATTTACTGTATTTTTAATATTTATTATTTAATTTTAAAAAAAATATATTATTTTCTGCAGCAAATCTCTCAAATGATAAATTTGGACTCATGGAATTTCAATTCAACACGCAGCTAACTTTACCCTCTCTTTCTTTAAAGCAAATACGACAAAATCTTCTCCCATTTCAATGTGATTCTTCTCAGTTCGATTACACAAATTGTTCAAAATAAGAGTGATTTACAGGTTATATACTTAGATTTGGTAAATATAAATTACTATTTGATAGTGAATCCATGAGTTTTGCCTAATACTCTATGTTTTTCAGATTTTACTCGACCTTAGTTTTTAGTTTTGAGATACGAAGAAATATTGCATATACATTCTTCATTTTATTCAAAATTTCTATTTTTATATTATCACGACCGTAGAGAATTTCTCCTCTAATGGTCTAAAAAAATTATTTATGCCTATCTTTACCTTCTCTAATTTTTTTTTTTTCAATTTCTTCTATTCTCTCTTTCTCAATTCTTTTTCTCTTCACCATTCTTCTTCAAATCTTTTCTTCTTTCAACCTTATTGCTCCTATCAATCTCTATTTATTTTTCTACGGTCGAATTCCACCGATAACCTGTATACTAGTTAGACATGGCTACCACACTCTCTGGCATTAAGAATAGTCAACCAAAAAATCAGGCGAAAATTTTACAAGAGTTCAAGAATAAACGTGACAGAAAAAAATCTCAATAGACCGGAGAAGAAGAAGATTATGATTTCAATTCCAAAAGGAAATAATGTATTTTTTGATAGAAAAAATTTTCTTTGCATTTGGCCATTATTCTTATGTCAGTACATACATCTCCTCTTCATTAGTATTTCTCGTAATATCATTAAGTTTCTACCCAGCTCCATGTCTTCCTTATTGTTTAGTTTTTCATTTATAGAATATTAGTAAATTTATTTCTCTTAGTATACATTTGATTGAGTATTTATAAATAATTTGTATTTTTTTATTCTCACTCAAAAGAAAAATTTATAATTATAGAAGTAAATTAGAAGAGTCCCCCGTGCTAGTAATGTTATTTTATTTTCATGTATAGTTAGTAGTAGTTTTTACCTCATCTACAAATTTTTTAATTTTTAAACACTCATATTGTCCTTTTAGTATTATATCTAGCTAGGGTAAAATAACATAATAAAAAAAAAAAAACTTGAATTAAAATATATCTAGCTAGTATTAAATCTACAGATTTTTTTTTTTTTTTTTTTGAAACACTCATATTGTCCTTTCCTTAAATTACAATGCCTTTCTCATCTCGTGGTGTCTACTAATTCATTGTTGTTTGATTAGGACTAGGAAATTCCACAAAGACGAATATCATATGTCACCTACGATGGAACTTGGACCTATCTACATTAATTCAAAAATGTGGTGGTACGAACTTCACCACGTGGCAACCCCCAATCAACGATAGTGTAAGTGAACAATTTAATTTTTGGGATAAAACGTATATTTGTTGTTTACCGCTTTCCTCATGAAAATTAATTCTTCATTGTAGCATATGGACGCAATGTTCTTCTTTTTTAGAATGATGATGGCACTTGGCTGTGGAAAGAAAATGAGAGCGACGTTTACTGAGTGTAACTTTGATGTCAATATTAGAGGTTTATTTGACAAGTACACACCAGGTTGCAACCACATTACGAAACAGAGTTCCCGGATATTGTGTACCTCACTGGACACAACTAATTGGGGAGATGTTGACCATGTTTTCATTTCCATATGCATGAATAAACGCTGTCACTGGATTTGGGAGATTTTGACATATCCAACTAGTGTTTGGATGTATAATTGCTACTACTGATCAATAAGAGACGTTGATGTTTTCAATGCAGTCGAGCCCATACGAATAATTTTTCCACACTTCTTGCGGCAATCAAATATCCTCAAATTTGAAGCATTAGTCGAGCCATTTGGGGTATAGGATTGTTAAAGAAATTCTGCAGCAAACTAACGGGTTAGTTTGCTACTTGCCTGCTTATTAGCATCTCACTTTAATCTGTTGCTTTGACTTGTGGAATGAAGTAGCAATTACTGTTAAGTCAATATTCCATTTTCACAAAATGTATGAATTTCTTATGTTTTTTTGTGCTATTTGCAGCGGTGATTGTGACATATTTTACATCAAGTATGCTGAATATATTTCTTACAACAAGATCAAGGACATTCCGAAAAAGTTCGACACCAAGCTTGCACGATTGAACATAGCCGTTCAGTTATACTAGTACGTTATGAAAAAATCAGATGTAACTCTGTCGAGGAAAATAGACCAGATGTCTTTGGACCGATTTATTGTCATTGTCATAGACTCTAGCTTTTGTGTATTGAATCAGCTACCTCTTTCACCAATGTGTCGTGCTATCGTGTGACCATTACTGTTCGTCATTTAACATATTGACGGTATTTATTTTGCAATATAAACTTGTCTTGTACGTCTCCGTCAGAATTGCGTTGAAATTATGTGGAAGTTAAGGGTAATTGTATTCGGATTATCTTTAGTTAACACTACTTGGTAACTGTACTCAGTACCATTTGTGGACCTGGTAATCAGATGTTTGGTATTTAAAGTTAGTTAATAACTATTGTTACGTGATATGATACTCACCTGCGTTGATAAAATTGTGGTTTGGTACATTTGTCTGCTAATAAAACTTCAGATTATTCTTCTCGATGCCCTTTGAAAATATTAGGTTAGTGTAACAATTTATGTTAACAATGTATCATATTCCGTAATCAATTGTTACTAAATATAATCAATTTATGTTAACAATGTATCATTTCTTTGCCTTCTTACTTCCTCTTTTCTGCACATCAAATCCCTCCGTACGTTCAACCCCCTTCAACTTTTAATGAGGTAGAAGCCTCTATATCTATTTAGGCCCAGTTTTTGGTTGGGGGAGAGTTGTTCCATGGTTTGATCACTGGAACGAACGCAACGCTGGAGTTGAAGTTTATGCTCATCAATTCTTTGCCCGTCAATTTGTATTTGGCCAGACTTGGCCAATTCCTCCTTACTATTCAAACAATCTTGAGAAGCATTTTTATACCATTATCCGAGATGATGTGAGAATTATTGAAAGCCACAACAATTCTCTAATGACTGGATTTTCTCTCGTGCCTTTTAATCCCACATTTACTACTCACTCCATTTTCAATGAATTTTGGCCCAATGTTAGGCGCAAGTTTTTTGTTTTTAACGTTCATTTTATGTTTCACACTCTTGAATCCAATCCTCTTTCAAAGTTTCCCAGAAGAACTTCTTCTTCCTCTGTACCTAATTCTAAAAAAGGTTTTATATCTCCTGCGACTGAACCTCAATCAGTTCTACCTTCTCAAACTGGTCCAAATGAAACTTCTGGCAATAAACAGTCGAGCCCACGTCAGGCCGATGACTTAGAAGAAGGAAAAAATCCCACTCTTGTCAGAAAGAAGGTATTAGGTTTTTGATCATCGATGATTATTCTTTATTTGCCTATATTACTGCATATGTTTGACATACTAACCTGCCATTTGGTTCTGTTAGAGGGCATGACATACTAACCTGCCATTTGGTTCTGTTAGAAGGCATCTATCATTTCTCTTATTGCTTAACAGTAGCCAATCATTCCTGATTCTCTAATGGTTCCTGTCATTAAGGAGCCTCAAAGTTCAGAGTTGCCCGCTTAGACGGCTGAAAGAACTCAATCTCCTCCCATTGAAGTTTTGGCTATAGTGACTTATATTCCCAAACCCCAATATGCTCGTTCAATAGTTCTGGAGCCAGAATGTGGTGCGCTTTATAATACCATGCTTCTGTGTATACGAATTTTTCATATTTGACCATTGCTTTCTCAGTAGCCCCTGTTGAGATTCTCATGGTGGAAAAGCCTCCTCGTCTAGCCGACAAGGGGAAAGCTCCTGCAGCATTTGAAAGCCAATCCCAAGCTGACGCCTTTCCCAGTCCGTCCAAAGAAGAGCCCTCTTTGCCCAAAGCTACTGATGAGGTATATAATTTCCTCTCATTGCTTTCACATCTTTGTAATGACAACATCTAGATTGATATATACTGTTTTTTCCTCACAGGATACTGACTCTGTCCTGCGATCCATTCAAGCTTTGTTTACATCTTGGGAGCAAGTTAAGGCGAGTTCCGCTCTACGCTCTTCTTCCGCAACTCGTCATTCAACCTCTTATATTCCTTCTACTCAGGACATGAATGCTCTCAAGAAGGCTGTGTTAGCTTATACCTCATTCATGGATAAGGATATATCCAGAGCGAGTGCTGACAGTCAGAATGCTTGCGCGTCTCAGTGAAGATATGGTTGATGCTCTCAAATGTCATTCTCTTGAACTTTCAGCTTCCATCAGATTAACTTTGAGAGGGATCCATCAGGAAGTGATACTTTTACTATCTGAGAACATGGAGTTGAGGGCTAAGAAAACGAGTTTCTTTCGGGCTATAGCTGAAAAGGAATCTTTGAATATCGACATTAATTCAGCCAAGTCCAAATTGAACGAGCTTTCTTCTGAGGTAATTGTTGAAGATTCTTTGTTGATTAGTCTAGAATTTGAGATGAAGAAACTTCAAGCTAAGATTGATTATTGCAAGATGAGGCTGGCAGTCAAGAAACGTAACGCCTCTCTAGAGATTGAACGAACTAAAACTTTGATGGCACGCTATTTAGAAGTGATAGCGGATGACCCTGACATGGTTATGGAGACTTTGTCCACTGTTGACACCCGTCAGCGTTCTGAATGGTCAAAACTTAGGAACCAAATGCAGTCTATACTAGAGAAGCTAAATGGGGTAGATCAATAGTATTTCCAACCTAGTATAAAAGGTTGATGTGATATAGGATTGGATGACGACGTCCTCGATTTTGTAGTGTTCATGATTTTTGATGTTTTTAATGGAACAATTATTCTTTGGCTTACCTGAATTCATATTTCAAACATCTAGCCATTCACTTTCCCATACGGACGGAACTTATTTCTTTAGGTATCTGCCATTAATAGATCTTACATGTTTTGTACCATCTAAATCCTCCAAATGATAAGCTTCTTTGGGCAATACACATTCTACCTTATACGGACCTTCCCAATTGGGCGACCACTTTTCATACTTTGGATCTTTACTATCCAAATGCAATATTGTTTTCCAGACTAACTCATCTATCTTAAAACATTTCGCCACAACTTTCTTGTTATAATACTTTGCCATTTTTTGCTTTTGAATATGTAATTTATCTAGGACGTCTAGCTTTATTTCATCCAATTCTAACAAACTTTGGGCCAAAGCTTCTACATGTTGGTCACTACTCAAATTGATTGTACGTTAATTTCCATAGGCAATACTGCCTCTTGCTCGTAGGTAAGTTGAAATGGAGTAACTCTCGTACTCAAATGTGGAGACGTTCTATAAGCCCATAAAGTCTTATTTAAATACTCGTGCCAATTCTTGGAATTTTCATCAATCATTTTCCTTATAATGTTTTTAAGAACCTTATTTGAAGATTCCGCCTGAACATTTGACTGGGCGTAGTAAGGTGTTGAATTTACCAACTTGATGTCAAATTCGCCCAAAATTGCTTTACTTGATGCCCATTTAATGAAGTTCCATGATCCATCATTAAAGTTTACGGTATCCCAAACCTATAAATTATATGATCTCGGAAGAATTTTATAACATTTCATCGAGAGATTTCTTTTAGGAAAATGGTTCTACCCATTTGGTGAAAAAATCTCTGGCCACTATAATAAATGTGTGTTTTTTGGATGAGGGAGAGTGAATCTTTCCCATCAAATCTATCACCCAACCCCTAAATGGCCAAAGTTTTATGATAGGTGTTGTTTTCCTTGCTGGTACCCTTTGGATTTGACCATGTTTTTGGCAAGCTAAACAACTCTTAGCATATTGGGTGCACAATTCTCCCATCTTTGGCCAGAAATATCCACTCCTAATAATCAACTATCTCATTTTTTGGCCAGCTTGGTGTGCCCCACATATTCACTTCCGCCATAATTGTTTTAGCATTTACCAAATGGACACATTTTAATATAACTCAATCTGCATTTCCTATACAAGTCTCTATCTATTAATACATAATTTAAAGCGCGCAACCTAACCTTCGTTTCACTCCTTTTGTCGGACTTCTCTAAAAACTCTTTTATTTCTCCCATTCAATCCACCATATTTCCATTCTCTATGCAATGGATGACAAATTTCTTTGATTTCCGTTGTACTGCAAGCATTATCACTCCATATTCACACACAGATTCCAAGTTCAATATTTTGGAGTAATCTGAAGCCATTTGGGCCAATTCGTTCGCTAAATCATTATATATATATATATTCTATTTACATATTTACATATTGAAGCTCTACTTGGTCAAACTCTTCCAGTAACTTTTGAGCGATGTCATACAAGCTTATAACGGAGCTACTTTGGCATCTGAACGTGCCAATCAATTGGTTAATTACTAGATGAGAATTATATTTAACGATCACATTTTTAACTCCCATTATAGTAATAACTCTAGGCCCACTATAAGTGCTTCATATTCGGCTTGGCATAAATCATCCAGTGTAAAGAAGAATTCATAATTTACACCAAAAGTATCTATTAATGTTACACCTATTCCTACTCCCTTGGCTGTTTTTGAACCATCAAAATATAATGTCCATTGTTTTACTTCGCACAAATCAATGTCCAGTTTCATTTCGTTTGAAATATTGACACGTGGATGATCGGCTAAAAAATCAGCCAGAGCTTGTTTCTTAATTGCCTTTTGTGGGACATATTGAATTTTGAATTCAAACAGAGCTAAAGTCCAAAGAACAATCCTTTAATGCAAAATAGGGCGATGAAATATGTACTTGATTAGATTTATTTTACACACTAAATACACATTCATAGGCCAAAAATGGGCCCTTAATTTTGTACATGTAAAATAAAGAGCTAAGCATAACTTTTCTATAGCTGTATAATTACATTCACATTTGGTCAACTGTCTACTGAGATAATAGATCGCTCTTTCCTTGCCCAATTGGTCTTCCTGAGCAACCATACCAGCTATAGATTCTTGCTCAGCCGATATATATATATATATATATCTTTATTGGCTGTCCCTGAATATGTAACACCAAGACTCGTGAATTTGATAAGTAAGTTTTCAGACTATCAAATGCCTTTTGATGTTCTTCATTCCAGACAAATTCGTCCTGACCCTGAGCTTCAGGAAAAGCAAAAATACTTTTATTTGCCCTGCACAATTAGAGATGAAACGCCTTAAAATTTGGAGTTGTTCCAAAAATCTTCGTAACTCTTTTTTATTGTAAGGCGATTTGGGCTTCAGTATGGCCTTTGCTTTATTTTTATCAAGCTCAATTCTCCTATTGTGTACCAAAAAACCAAAGAAGTTTCCCGCATTGATACCAAATGCACATTTTAAGGGGTTCGATTTCAATTTATATTGTCTCATTCGCTCAAATGAGCGTTTCAATTGGCAAAGATGATCTTCTTTTTTGAGTGATTTAATTACTATATATTCTACATATACTTCGATAAAATTCATCAATCATGTCATAAAAGATTAAATTCATTGCTCTTTGATAAGTGGCCCCAACATTTTTTAGGCCGAAAGGCATCACCAACCTCCAACCACTCGTAACACCATAATGCACCTGAGCATCTAAAATCAGTTTTATGTATATCTTCTTTAGCTATGTATATTTGATTATACCCAGAATACCCGTCTGTGAAGGAGTACATTACGTATCCAGTGGTAGAATCAACTAAAGAGTCTACCGTTGGCATTGGATATACATCTTTGGGAGTAGCTACATTTAGATTTCTAAAAAATATACACACCCTTATTTTTCTGTTCTTTTTTAACACGGGTCTTATATTAGACAACCATTTGACATATCTGGCCATTCTTTTAAAACTCGCTTTTAGCAATCTCTAGCCGTTATTTTAAAATCCGCTTTTAGCAATCGCTCAATATCTTTCTTTACTTCTGGTAACACGTTGGATGCAAAACGTCTAGGTGGTTGTTTATGAGGTCTAAAATTTGGTTTAGTGGAAAATCTTTACTCTACCAAGTTTCTATCTAAACTAGGCATTTGTTCATATTCCCAAGCAAAACAATCCTTATATTCTTTCAACGGAGAGATCAATTTATTATTTACCTCTTTGTCGAGCAACTGGCTGATAAAAGTTAGAAGATCTTCTCCTTCATCACCAAAGTTTATCTTTGTCAAGGGATCTTGTACTTGCGCATATCCTAGCTTTGCAATCCTCACCATGTCGTCCTCTAATTCCTTTGCAAAAATTCCTTCTTCTAAGCAATCCACCTTGTTGCTTTCGTTTTGCTGATCTTGTTCCAGGCTGAATACAGCTAGTTTGTCATTTAATAGCATCATTGATTTTTCTCCTTTTACTTTTTCCTCACATTCTTTACTATAAGCCACTAATCTAGCTTCAAAGGCCGTAATTTCAGCTGAATTCTTTTGTGATCGTCTGTTCATTAATTCTATTTGACTAACTTCTTGCCAATTATTGGCTCTTCAAATGCCACTATATTTGGCCTCATTTGATTGAATAATTCTGTAAGGGCTTCCACTAAGAATGGCTCCTCGCTCTGCGCTATTATTTGTGTTTCTTCTCCTTCTTAAACCACTTTAATTGGCCCATAATCTCCTTCGTACATGTATCGTTCTACTGAATTAGCCTCTGCGAAAAAAGGTCGGTGATCAGCTTTCACGACCTCTACCTCACCTTTATCGTTCCAAAAAACCAAGCATTGATGGAGTGAAGAAGGGACACACCGACTCCTATGTATCCAATCTCTTCCTAACAGTATTGTTATATTCAAAGGCATTATCCCATTGGCCGAAGTAGCTCATCCATTGAAGCTGGTCAGAATTACTCCCGTTGGGATCATGTCGCTCTCAGACTTCGCAAACATTTTTATCATTCTGTAGGGAATTGTATTTATGGCTGCCCCATTATCAATGAGAACTTTGGCAACTGGAATGCCATTAACCAAGGCTTTTACATACAAGGGTCTGAGATGTATGGTCAATTTTATTGACGACTTTTTAAATATGACCCTTTCCTTTGCATTTATTTCTACTTTTTCATTATTTTTCTCTGTTTCATCTTCGTTGGATATGCTTACTTGTAATATTTTTTTGCCATGGATTTCTTTTGTCTCTTCAAATTGCATGAAATTTCCTAATGGCTCTTCCCAACCCGTGAGTGGAGGCACTATTTCAGAAGGTGACCTATACTTCTCAGCCCAATGCACCATTTTCTTCCTTGTAGGCGTTCTATACAAAACATAGTAATTGAATGATATTCCAGATGGTTCGCACAACAAACCTACTACTAGATTGCCTTCTTGGTATAGCTGCCCGAGTAGATTGTTATATGAAACTCTCCTTATTCTTTGCTCTGCTTCTAGATCAATCTTCTATTCTATGTCTGTCATTCCGTCATCTTCTTCCTCACTGTTGTCCCGAATGACTTGACCCCTATTACACGTGCCTTCTTCGTCGCATTCCAATACGCAAGCTACCTCTGCGGTTTCTTCTATCATCGTCTCATCGCTTTCTTTGTTATTATACTCATTGGCCAATAAATAATTACTAGCCATAACTGGGGGCAGAGTGCCAAACTGGATGGTGATCTACCGAAATCATCCTCATCTTCATCTTTCTTTCTATGCTCAAACCTTGATTTTCCGACATATTCTTTTTCAATTGACTCTTTTACTAAGTCATCTATATCTTCTTCTTCTTCTTAGTCCTCGGAGATACTTTGATTCATCACTTTACTTTTCTTCGTGGTTTTAGAACGCTCTATATCTTGTTTTTGTCTCATCATTTGCCCATAGTTTCTTTGAAAACGTCTTTGTTGGGTTCTCGTCATTTCATTTAATGGAATCGTTCTTCCTACTATAGGATTATATGAATGCCACACATTTGGGCATTGAGGTTGTGGCCTGAACGTTTTGATGCCCTGAAATGAGCCATATTGCCTCCCTTAAAACGTTTTTACCTACCCTCTAAATGGATGAAAATTAGTGGCATTAGCTGGGTGAGTTTGTTGTTCATATGCGTCCACCATTTCTATGATATTGCCAATCTCTTTTTGGCACTTGGCGCATAAATTCATTTCCTCTTTACCATCGCCTTTCATTTCAAACGCTCAAAGGCGCTGGGACCCGGTTCGTCCTCGCTATTGCCAACTACTAACTTGAATATTAGGAGACCAAACTTGTCCAGATTTGGGATGACCATGTTGACGTCTACTAGCTGTGGAAATGGATTTTCATCTACTACCATCTTTTTATTTGACTCAAAGGTGATTTGTCCTGACTTGATAGCATTCTACAAAATACGACGAAGAACCAAGCAGCTATTAGTCGTGTGAGACCATGCATTATGCCATTTACAATATTTTTCTACCCTTGATTTGCTCAGGATTTGGCAGTTTATGCTTATTGCTTAGCTTTATTTGCTTATCTTTATATAACCAGTCAAATATTACGTTGGCTTTTGTTATATCAAATGAGAATGTTCTAGCATTTTTATTCTCTTCTTTTGCAAGCTTGTTCTTAATAGGCATTTCTAATTTAGCCAGTATCGGGCATGTATACGTGTCTCCCTTGATCAACTCGGCCAGATACACTTTGGCCTCGGCTTGATCTTGATTAGTGTCAATAGCGTGCATATCAAAATTTGGGTCTCTATAATAGACCATTTTACTAGAAATTTTCATTTATTCTTATTTTCTTAACAATCGCTCATATCTTATAACACTCACGCTAAGTTGAAATAGATCATGAATTTCTCTATCTTGGAACTTCTTTTTTAGATCAAAATTCAAACAACTTTGAGCAATCCTTACAAATTCTTTTTCGGTTAAAAGTACATAACACTTGTTTCTGGCTGTTTTAAATCTTTGAAGAAAAGATTCAGTCCATTCATTTGGCATTTGACACAAATTTGCTAAATTTGCCAAAGTGACTTCTGATTCAGTTTTGTAAAACTGGACGTGAAATATTTGCTCCAACTGTTGCCAAGTTTAGAAATGAATGAACTATGAAAAGGCTACCCTAGTTAGTGAATTTGAAAATAATCTCATCTTGTGGAAGTCAGTAACTTCGTCACATTGCAACGTGAAACGCCTTACATGTTCCAAAGTGGACACTTCTCCTAAATCAGCGAACAAAGAAAATTCAGGCACCTTATATCCTCTAGGCCATGGATATGCTTGATCTACCCAATCTGGGTAAGGCTTTTTGTACGTCGGTCAAATTATTGGCCGTATTCCAAAAGCCAACTGATCTTATATGATTTCTACAATTTGATCTCTCAAAATGTCATTGGGATAAAAAAGAACTCCTATGGTTTGGTATACGTATGGCACTACCTAAGGCCTAACAATGTTCGGCCCCATGTTGGGCATGAAGGAGCCATTATTTGGCCAATTATTGCCATTGATATGTAGATTCTCCCCATAGTTGACACGTGTAGTAATTTGTTCTATATATTAAACGTTTTTACTTGCGTTAGGGCTACCCCCCATGTTAGATGTCCCAACACCTCCTAAGTTGGCCGTGGTTGGTCCCATGTGAGGTGTTTCAACTCTTTGACTTGTGTTTACAATTGGTGAACCATTACCTATAAGACTTCTGGTTTGGAAATGATTTCCTATACTCAAATAATTTGATTGACATACTTGGTTTATCATTTTGTTCATAAGTTCGTTCAAAATATTTAATTACTTAGCCATATGGTCATAATGATTGTTTCCATTTTGAGTGAGTCTTTCTATAGTATGAATGATTTGCAGACTTACCTGTTCAACAATGTCTTGCGTGAGTTCGCCCAGCAATGTACGCATGGTGCGGAGACTTAACTCCGTCATTAACTCATAACGATTAACATTTGGTCTTTCCATCTCCGGGGTATCTTGTTGACCCTCAAATTGCTCGATCACATAAT
The DNA here is from genome assembly GCA_030279155.1 of Forsythia viridissima. Classification (NCBI taxonomy): domain Eukaryota; kingdom Viridiplantae; phylum Streptophyta; class Magnoliopsida; order Lamiales; family Oleaceae; genus Forsythia; species Forsythia viridissima. The sequence continues at coordinate 18,657,576 of CM059045.1, read as the reverse complement.
GGACAGACTGTTGGTTTGCTGGCTCCTTGCTGGAATTCTTTTGAGGTATGATGCCTCCAATCTTTCTAACACCAAATGTCCCACTAGGCGTACCAAATTGTTTCGCGCGTTTTTAGTTCGTGCTAACAATTAAAAGATTACTCAGACGATGTGTAAGGAACAAGACCTCTTGAGACAATGTCTCAACAAGAAGTGTTTGAATTGAAAGATTAGGGCACAATCACACAAAATTATAAGATTCGTAAATAGAGAGTAAAAACTTAAACGTAAATTCACATATTTCTTTGTGAGATAGTTGTTCTGTCCTCTTTCTTCAATTGCTTCGCCTTATTTATACATTGATCACCATTTGCACAATTCTCGTCCATGACTGACCATTATCTCATAACACTTCTTCTAAATAACTTCCCACGACTGCTATAACTTCCATAACTTCCCATAATATCTTTTTCATTAACTAATGGTTACTTTGGATTATGGGCCACGTATAAAACTGCTTCATTACCTATGCGATGCAGTTATCACTCAATTCGCTCAAACCCTACTCCATTTCGCCCTATCGTCCAGACCTTTGTACGTTTTGGACGATTTTTATCTTGACAATTCGCTCAAACTCCGTATTTGGGCTTCCTGTTTTAGTCCTTTATTTTGGGAATATTTTGTGTGTCAACAGCCTCAATTCATCATCATAATATAACTATAGTCAAATCCCATTGCAACGAATCAGTATATTAGTATGACATAGATCAAAAGTCTTCCAATATTCGTAATGTCATAATAGCAATCCATAGATGGTCTAGCTTTGATGTTTCTGGTCAAATTAAAAAAAAAGGGCATGTTCGGTGTAGTTTTTTGGGGAAAAATGGATTTTTTTTTACTTTATTGACTTTTTAAATTTTTTTTATTGTAAAAAATTTGAAAAGTCAAAAATTTTAGGTAAAAAGATGGATGTTTTTGAGAAAAAATAGCTATCGAATATTGCCTAAATAAATAAATAAATAAATAAATGAAAGAGAGAAAGAAACTGTTAAATGACCAAACAGCATAGAATATAAAGGTATATTCTCTCAATGACTCAAATCTGACCGTCAGCACTCTATACCCACACGCATGCATTGGGATAGTCATCGCTCTATAATATTTTCTATACATTCGTGTTTGTTTTTCGTTTTACATTTCAACCGATTCCGTGCAATCTCAACCCTTCTTTCCAAACAGATCTACATTCATTTTTTCGTCTTCGTCTCTCCTGAATTTGATCTCCTCACATATTGTACGCCAAAGGTAAGCCTCTATCATATTTTCAAAAACATTTGTTGACACTGTTACTGTATTTGTATTTGGATATATGTATATGATATTTTATACTAGAGTTTTTGATTTGGAATAGAACCCATATCAGATCTGTTTGTGATTGTCGTTTACTTTAATGTTAGGGTATGTTCTGTGTTTAATTAGAATTTTGGCCCACTTTGAGTTTATCAAGAAACGGGGTGAAATGAATAATTCAAGATAACTAAAGTTTAATTTTGACTACATTAGGTACTTCGGTTTTCTTGAGAAATTGGGAACTTCGGCTTAGGTAGAGCTGAAGTATCTGATTCGAGTTCAAGAATTATGTTTAATGTTAATGCATACCTGGAATTTCTGATTCCTTTTTGTTTATTCTACCTGTACTGCACTCGTTTACAAAAAGTACTATGATTGAAAATGTGTGTATGCTTTCCATTTGAGGAAATATGTAGCTGAAGGTTTTTGAGGCGATTACTTTGTACAATGTGAGTAGGATTTTGAGGCGCGGTTGTTGTCCTCCGTGTTGCAAGCCCTTCGAAATAGAGATAATTTTTTGGCTTTTAGATAGATTAATTGTTCTCTAGGCCTGAAAAAATGGATTTAAAGTTGCCCCTTATTTTGGTCTTTAGATTGGTGAAATGGGTTTTTTGTTACTTCAAAGGGGTTATAAGAGAGTATAATGAAAGTATTATAGTCGGTAAAATAGAAAAAAAAAAAAAGGGTTTCAGGCTAATTTCTGATTTTCTGATTTCTACTTCTTGAAATGAAAAATAATTCCAAGATCCGCTACTACCTCTTCTTTTTCTCCCCCTTTATGTTTTCCAGCTGCCAAACAAAGCATGCTCAAATATGTATGTCTGAGGTTTCTTTCATGCGATTTTGCATGGATTGGGTCCTTGTGAAGCTATAGGTGATTAGACTGATTGAAGTATTGTACTGAGTTGTAGGAATCTGTAATTTTTCATGGAGAACATGGAAGGTGATGGTCCCTCAACAGCAGCGGCGGCGCTGAACCAGCGGAAGCATGAATTGTCGAAGCTTTTCCAGTACTACTTAGATAAATCTACACCACATGCTCTTTATCGGTGGATTGGAGCCTTTGTTTTAGTCTCTGTTTATGCTCTGCGGGTTTACTATGTTCAAGGGTTCTACATTGTTAGCTATGGTTTGGGCATCTACATTTTGAATTTGCTGATTGGGTTTCTGTCGCCTCTTGTGGACCCAGAGATGGAGCCTTCAGATGGACCTGGGCTGCCAACAAAGGGTTCAGATGAATTCAAGCCTTTCATTCGTCGCCTCCCAGAGTTTAAGTTCTGGTACATTTCTTTTAATATTTAGATTGGTTGTTTTGTCGCCACGAGGTTTTTACCTTCTTAATTGTTCCGATTGTAAATGTCATGTAGCTATGCCCCATTTTCCTTTCCTCATAGCATTCATGCATTCTGGGCTGTAAGCACAAGTTTATATGCATAATGATTCCTATATTTTAGTTTTGTACATATCTCTGTTGATAGGATCACGGACCGCATATTTCTTTATGGCATGGAAAATGTCAGGGAGAGTGAAGGGGTTACCAGCAACCATGGCTGCGAAGTTGGATGGCAGACCAGATTTGGTTGTAGGAAATCTTATATTTTATAAATTATAACAATCATTTATGAGATGGAAAGTATATTGTGTGTGCAAACTCAATGGTGATGCGATGCTCCCAATAAACTAAGGGTATTGTCATATCTTGTGATGTAAATCACGAGCAAAGTCTTAAAATACATAAACAACGTACCTTTCTGTTGGCTCTTGTGTATGGACTCTTATGGGTCCGCGTACTCAACCTTAAATAGAGGAAAAATCATTTCTTCCTTAATATCATAAATAGGAACAACTCTTGCCCTCTATAAATATGGAAATGCTAATGTTCCTCAAAGCATCCGAAATAAGGATGCGATAAAGGTGTGTCTTCTATTGGTTTTAATCACTGGGTCGCTTATCCGTACATTTATTTACTTCTCGGGAGTGACTTACGTGCCTGTTTTGTAAATGCAATAGATCCCTCTAATAAATTCTAGCTGTTGCTGTGATTGTATTTTTATTGGTATTGCCACTTGAGAGCTATGAACTCGCTGTTCCATGTATATTTACATAATATTTCCATGTGACTCTCTCTATGTGAATGTTGGTGTTATCCAGCCGCTCAGGCCAGTTAAGTCTTTTTCTATTAGCTTTAATACGAATATGTCGCATGTTTTTTTGGTCTCAGGTATGCCATTACAAAGGCTTTCTGTATAGCATTTTTTATGACATTCTTTTCCATGTTTGACGTCCCTGTCTTTTGGCCTATCCTATTGTGCTACTGGATTGTTCTTTTCGCACTCACAATGAGGCGCCAAATCACGCACATGATCAAGTACAAATACATTCCATTCAGCATTGGAAAGCAGGTGAGTCGAAGAAATTTTTTGTGCATCTTCTCACCAGTGCTGTTACTACAATTGAAAGCATCTTTCTTATATTATCGTTGTGTTTTAGTGGATGAGGCACCTCTTCTTGTTAATCCTCTTTCCAAGTTCCTTAAGAGTATGTTTGGTACATAATATTAGATTGTGGTGGGCTAAGATTTTAATTTCTTTTTCAGTTAGTAATATTGTCGAGTACTGTGTAGTACACTCTGCGAACATTCTATAAAAGCATTGCTTACAGGATGCTTTTTCTTGATCTATATAACAGAAGTACAGGGGGAAAAGACCTTCTGCGAGTACCAGGAGTCCCCGAGCAGACTGAATTTCTTCCGGTTTTTGACTAAACCATAAAAAAGAGTCTAAAGGACTTGAAGCAGGAGGAAAAGGTCGGGATGGACGAAGAGGAATGGCTATAGGTTTTTACTTAATGGATTTGTATTCTATGTTAAAAACTTACTATTGACCTCAATACATGTTGAAATCATGTTGGTAAAACAGTGCTGCACATAGAATGTTTAGTACGATGAATTAAAGAAAATAGCCACGTTATAAAATTTTTTGAGCTGCTTGGTTTAATGTATGTAGCATGTTGAAAATGTCGAATGACACAGGGAGGTCTTTATTTGAATTTTATGCTGTCTGAAAATTGAAGAGGATTGTCTATAAAATTGAAATTATAGACGTGTGGTCGAGACTGTTTATAGCTAAAATTAAATTTAAATATTGTTCAACCAAAAAAAAAAAAAAATTTGTTGATAAGAAAACAGCATTCGATTGAACAATTAACGTCTATGATTACACCACGTAAGCATATTGTGAACCGATCCATCTCCCGGTTGGTATGGACTCGTTGAAATAGATTTCAGTGACTAACATAGTTAACTTCTTAAAGGTTAGGGACTATTAGTGATCATACTAATTGTTTCCGGAACAACAAGGTTTTTAACCCAAGAAATTTCATAAATTATTTTTATTATGAATATATTTGTCTAATTTTATAAAATATTTTTAAGAATTATTTGTTTTCATGGTAATGGTAAAAGGCTTCAATGTCCTCAACTAATTTCATCCAATTTCTCTACAAGTAAATTTTAAATGAATCGATAAAATTGACAATTATTTTTAGGGAAAATTATGACTGCACTCTCCAACTTTTCATGTTGTGTTTTAGTTTATGGATGGCAAAATATCTCGACCCCGCCCCATTAGGTAATCGGGATGGGGACTAAGATCACAGTCCCCACCTCTTAATCTTTTTATTTATTTTTATGTTTAAAATTTAAGTCGTATTTAAAAAATAAAAAATAAAAAATTAATTAAACAGGACGGTAAATGAAGATTTTTTAAATCCCCACCCGTCTCGATCCCCACCCCATCCCATCCCATCCCAAAAATCCCCAACGGGACGGGAATGGTAATGACTACCTCAGTCCAGCCCCGCCCCGCCCCGATCGGGCCTGTTGCCATTCTAATGTTTCATGCGTCTCTAATTTTTAAAAGTGAAGTTCTAAGTTCTCAACCTATTTAAATCTGTAAATATAAATCCTTATGTGACGAAACTACCAATATGAACGTTAAAATTGCACACGACTTTCATTTGACTTAAAGAAAGAACAACATAATTTTTAAGTGATTTGACGGTTTTGTTCTCTAACTTTAAGTCACATAAAAATCTCCATATTAATAGTTTTTGTAACGTAGTGACCTGGATTTATATATATTTAAATAAATTATGGACCCATAATCTCATTTTTAAAGATTGAGGACCCATAACTACACTATATGAAATATTGGGGGAGCCTAGTCCTAATTTTCTCTTTTGGTTAAATAATTAATTCTAAATTTACATAAATAAGACTTGATTTGCTGTTTTTTTTAAATAATTGATTATTAAGAAGTCGGTTTAAATTGGAAACAATTTTTCATAATAATATATTCTAATATATTTGAATAAATTTTATTTATAATATTACATGACAGGCTAATCTCCTACCCACTTATAATGTTCAATTATAATGCCTACGATGAGAAGGCATAACATGATTAGTAAAAATAATGAGTCTAGGACCATGAACTACCAATCATGTGATGCCACTTCAGCGTGGACATCATAAGTAAGTAGGAGATCAGGCACTGACACTTCTTGTAAAACAATATTCATGTTAATAAGTAGAAATTTGACAAAATTTTAAAGACACGTTTGGTACTTAATATTAGAGAGAGTCTTATAGTATGAGAGCCTATAAAAAAAGAAATAAATGATTAAAAAATTAATTATGATATTTAAAATAGTAAACTCATTTAACTATCTTTTATTATTTAAGAAACTTATATTTAGAATTTAAACTGCTTCGATAATACCCTTTTGAGCTATTTTAATTGATATTATTGAGCATGTTTGAGCTGTGACTTATACATTGGAGGCTGGAGCTATCTTATAATAAGTATATTATTAAAAAACTCATATGTTTGGATGTGATGCACAGCAATAATATTTAGATGGTTGAACTTTGTTTATAAGTTTTTGGTATTTGTCAATTTACAAAAATGTCTTTAAACAAAACCAATGTTTGTCAGAAATTCTCCCATGAAAAAAAAATTTATAATTGTACTATAATTCTTAGTGAAATGAAGAATTAGAACTACTGCATCACTTTTTAAAAACGTAATATATCTTCCATGATTTTTGGTGCAATTTCGTATATTAATTACAATACCGGAAGAACATGTGATACGAACATTAATGTTGAGGTGAAAATGCAATGTCCATATATGATATTTAACGAAGTGTAATATTTTCACACATTCCATTCCATTGTGGACTTTCTCTCACCATGTGAGTTCGAAGTGTAAGAATTAATGTCTAATGTTTAATTAGTTGGGTCGGACTTAATTGCTTATGTCAAGTTAATTAATTAGATCAACTAATTGAGTCCATTCGTTGTGGGTCTACACATCTCTAGTATGACTAGAACTAGGGTTAAATTAACTTATAAATACCAGGACCACAACAGTTTATGAAATGAATAAAATATGTCTTCATTACTTACTAGCACAAGCAAGAGGCATAACCCAATATAATTATTCCCAAAGTTCCGTTTTCGTATGTTCTTGATCATAGAAGTCCAGATCTGTTCTTGCTGTGTGGATTACCATGGGAGCCTGGACAATTGGACAGCTGTAGTATTGAAGATCATACATTCAGCTAATCAGATAATCAGATTCTATAGTGTTCATCGATGTAAACTTCTATTACGAATTCTATCAAGTACAAGGTTGATCCTACTTATAGGAATTGCAAATTTAATTTTCGATGTACATGTATACGTCAATTCCTTACAGTGATATCAGAGCAGTCTAACGAACTCTAACAAGTAACAAGAAATCGAATTTGACGAAACTTTCTCACCAGTAGCCTTGTCTAAATCAATTCGAATTCTGCTTGCGATATGAGCATACCATGACTATGAGATCTAGCAATGGATATCAAAACTGCATTCCTTAACAGGAATCTTAGTGAGGATGTTTACATGATACAACTCGAAGGTTTTGAATCCACAAAGCTGAAAAAAGTATGCAGACTACAGAAATATATATAAATGGATTAAAGCAAGCTTCTCGGAGCTTGAATTTTCGTTTTGATGAGACAATCAAAATGTTTGATTTTATCAAAAATGAAAATGAACCATGTGTGTATAAGAAGTTTAGTGGCGGTAAAATCGTATTTCTAATACTGTAAATGGATGACATACTATTATTAGGAAAATATGTCCTCATGCTAAAATCAGTAAAATTGTGGTTATCCAAAAATTTCTCCATGAAGGATATGGGAGAGGCAACATGTATTCTCGGGATAAAGATTTATAGAGATAGATCTAAAAGAATCTTTGCCTAACTCAATCTATGTACATAGATAAAATCTTAAAAAGATCTAGTATATAAGAGTCCAATAGAGGACTCTGTCCCATCGGACATGAGATCTATCTCTTAAAAGAGATGTGTCTGAAAACACAGATTGTGAGAGATCGCATAAATAAGATTCCTTATGCATCAGCAATATAATTTATAATGTATACCATGTTATGTACTCAACTGAATGTTTCATATGCTCTGAGTGTCACAAGCAGGTTCCAAGCGAACCCTTGCGAGAAACATTGGATCATAGTAAAAAAATATCATTAAGTACTTAAGAATGGCTAAAGACAAGTTCTTGATGTATATAGAAAATGAACTTAGAATTTAAGGATATGTCGATACCATCTTTCAGTCTAATAAAGACAATAGCAAATCTCAATCCGAATATGTATTTACTCTAAATGGCGGTGCAGTCAGTTGGAAAAGTTTCAAACAAGAAACAATCGTTGATTCAACTACAGATCTGAATATATAGCTGCTTTAGAAGCATCAAAAGAAGTGATCTGGATCAAGAAGTTCATTACAGAACTTGGAGTAGTTCCTAGTACTGTTGATCTAATAACTCTGTATTGTGATAACATGGTGCCATCGCACAAGCAAAGAAACCCAGGTCTAACCAATGATTCGGATATATATTGAGACAGTGTCATCTCATCAGGGAGATAATCTTAAGAAATAATATAAAGTATAACAGGTCCTAACATACAATAATGTAGCAGATCCTCTGACAAAGTCGTTGTCCCAGCACAAACATGATAGTCATGCTAAATCTAATGATATTAAATACTTGAGTGATTGGATCGAGTCTGTATAAGATATTTGTGATAGACTCTTTGTTTGACATTGATGTGTATTTACAAATTAATTAATTAAATACTTGCTATTTTTTAATGGCGTGTCTGTTATTTTTAAATTTTATGATTTTAAAATAATAAAGTCCGAAGAAAAGTTTATAATAACTTGTTAATCACAAGGTGTTGTGATTGTGAGATACAAGTTATAAATAACTTATTCTTGAAATATCCCTAGTTATAGTAATAATAAGATACGAATGTCATTACTACCTATAGACTAGCATGTGTTGCATTTCTTTTTTCCAATACTAGCACTAAATGTAATAACCCCACTTCAAAAAATTCTGATCCTAACCTAGCCACTGAGAACACTACAAAATATCTAAAATCAACAATGCCACACAAAACCATATCACCCAATGACTTTCAAACCAAGAGAGCTCTAAAACTATGCTATAAATGTTACGAGAAATATTCACCATGCCACATTTGCAAGAATAAAATGCTTAATTTTATGTTGGTGGATGATGAAGAAGAAAAGATAGAAAGAGATCATAAAAATGATCAAGATGGTGAAACATGATCAAGATGATGAAACGGAAGAGGTGATGCAGATATCAATCAGTGCTTTACTAGGTATTATGAAGCATAAAACTATCAGGATTCCTGGTAAATTAATGGCCCCACAGTTTTTTAGATGAAAAATTGGTAAAGGAGTGAGGCTTAAAACTGATGATGAAAAAAGAATGACAGTGACAATAGCCAATGGACAATAGTTGAACAGCAAATATGTATGCCAACCCCTGGTATGGCAGATGCAAGGATTGGAGTTCCAATTTAAACTAAAGGCCTTGAAATTGTGGAGAAGTGATATGGTCTTGAGAGTAGATTGGCTTAGCCAATTTGGACCCACCACATTTGATTTTACTCAGGGCTATATATCTTTTGAAATGGATGGGAAAATGGTTAGCCTAACCAGGGAAGGAACTAAAGAGGGGGTGAATTTAATTGAAGAGGAGCAAATGTTGAAAATATTCAATACACGGGGATATGGGATAATGGCACAATTATATGCCATAGAGGCTTAAGAAGATGGAGAAATACCAAAGATGATAAGTCCCAATTTAGTTGAATTTGGAGATGTATATACTGAGCCAACAGGGCTGCCTCCAATCAGGTCACATGACCGCCAAATTAACCTGAAAGAAGGGACACAACCATTCAAAATCAGGCCCTACAAATGTCCATTTATACAGAAAACAAAAGTGGAGAAGATGGTGAGAGAGATGATAGAAGTTGGGATTGTGCAAACCAACAATAGCCATTTTGCTTCACCTGTCTTGCTAGTTAAAAAGAAGGATGGGACATGAAGATTCTGTGTGGACTACAGACAGTTAAATATCCTTACCATCAAGGACAAATACCCAATGCCTTTGATTGATGAATTACTGGATGAACTAAATGGAGCTAGATTCTTTTCAAAGCTGGACCTAAAGGCAGGATATCACCAAATCAGAGTTAGACCAGGGGATATTCATAAGACTGCTTTAAGACACACCAGGGGCTGTATGAATTCAAGGTCATGCCATTTGGTTTAACCAATGCTCCTGCTACTTTCCAGAGTCTGATGAATGAAATCTTCCAAGAAAAACTCAGGAGATATGTATTGGTGTTTTTTGATGAAATATTAGTTTATAGTCCATACTTAAACAACCATTGTGAACACTTGGGGACAATCCTTAATATTCTGAGGAGGCACGAATTATATGCTAAGAGGAGCAAATGTTCTTTTGGCCAAACTTCAATTGATTAATTGGGGCATATCATCAGTGAAAAGGGAGTGTCTGCTGATCATAAGAAGATAGAAGCTATGTATTCTTGGCCTACACCACAGAACCTAAAGCAGTTAAGAGGTTTTTTGGGATTGACAGGATACTATAGGAAATTTGTGAGAGGTTATGGGACTATAGCTAAGCCTCTTACTGACCTATTGAAGAATGATGAATTTGGATGGAATGAGGCTGCTGAAACTGCATTTAAGAGTCTGAAAGTATCTATGAGCACTACCCTAGTTCTAGCACTACCTGACTTCAGTCAGCCTTTTATCATTGAGACAGATGCATGTTATGGATGAATATGAGCAGTTTTGATGCAAGAGATAAGACCTTTAGCTTACTTAAGCAAAGCCATTGGTCCTAGGAACTTGGGGATGTCCATTTATGAGAAGGAGTTGCTTGCACTGGTCACCGTTGTGAGTAAATGGAGACATTGTTTAGAAGGGCACAAGTTTGTGGTCAAGACTGATAATCAATCATTGAAGTTCTTATTCGAACAAAAAATTACAACACCATTAAATGGCTCACAAAATTGTTGGGGTTAGATTATGAAATTCAATGCCGAAAGGGAATTGAGAATGTTGTCGTTGATGCATTGTCTAGAAAATAAGAGTGCCGTGCCATGCCATAACCACTACTGTTCCAGCTTGGGTATCAAAAGTAATAACCAGTTATAAAGGAGATGGAAAGGCTCAAGAAAAAATTCAAAATGTGACAATTGATGTACATGCAGATCCTGACTATCAATATATGAATGATCTTTTGAGATATAAAGAAAAATTATACATTGGCAGTGAAGGTAACATCATGCAGAAAATTATTGAGAATATACATTCATTACAAGAATAGGGACATTCAGGTATACAGGCCAACATTTTCAGGGCAAAACAACATTTTACTTGGTGAGGGATGTTGCAAGAAATTAAACAAAGGGTACCACAACGTGAAATTTGTTAAAGGTGTAAAGGAGAGCACAACCTTTACCCTGGTCTACTGCAGAAATAGAAAAAATATCTGATCCTCCCCGAACCCGATGGATACCCAATCCGAATGGAACAAAAAATTCTCGATCTACGGATCAACAGGACAGATAAGGACGGATCGAGGTGGATCGCGAGGCAGATCGGATCATGTGTGATCCGATCCGATCCGTCCCATTTGAAAAATAAATAGGATTTAATAATAAATAGATGAAAGATTTGGGGCTTCAATTATAATTTAGAGGTGGCTGGACTTAGCAACAACAAAAAACGGATCAGTATACAGATCATGAAAATTTGTCCCAATCTGTATCCGATTCGCCCTGAAAAATGGCAGATCAATCTGCAGATTTGGATCTCCTACAATTATTGTAGGGTGGATACGGATTAGGCCGATCCACCTCGTTGCCATCACTAATCTACTGCAACCTCTACCTGAACCTCTCAACTCTTGGAGCCACATTTCAATGGATTTCATAGAAGGTTTACCTAAATTAGGAAGGAATGATGTTATTCATGTAGTGGTAGATAGGTTTACTAAATATGGACATTTTGTAGCTTTGTCACACCCCTACACTACCAGACAAATTGCGCAGTTATTCATGGAGAACATTTCTAAACTACATGGAATAGTCCAAAGCATTGTATCTGATAGGGATAAAGTTTTCACCAGCAGATTTTGGCAAGAATTATTCAGACTTTTGGGCACCCAATTACACATGAGCACAACTTATCATCCACAATCAAATGGGCAAACAGAAAGACTCAATCAATGCTTAGAAATGTATCTTAGATGCATGACTCATCATGAACCAAAACAGTGGGCTAAATGGTTGAACCTAGCTAAATAGTGGTACAATACTACATATCATTCAACCATTCAAATGTCTCCATTTGAAGCACTATATGGTATACCACCACCATAACTAGCATTGGTGCATTATCAGATAACCAACTTGGCTGCAATGGAAGAAATTGTACAAGAAAGGCATAAAATAGATCAACGGTTGAGGAAAAACTTAGCTCAAGCATGAGCAAAGATGAAGCTATATGCAGATAAGAAGAGGTTTGAAAGGTCTTTTGAAGAAGGAGATTGGGTGTACCTAAAGTTACAACCATATCAAAAGAAGGAGATTGGGTGTACCTAAAGTTACAACCATATCAACAACAAACCGCAGTCAAAAGAAGCAATCAAAAACTTAGTCCCAAATATTTTGGCCCTTACCAAGTTGCCCAGAAAATTGGTGTTGTAGCTTATAGATTGGCATTACCAGTAAGCTCCAAAATACACCCGGTTTTTATATGTCTTTACATAAGAAAAAGGTTAGATCACAGGCAATCACAGTGAATCAAATACCCATGGTGATGGAATAACAATACACATGGCACATTCCTATTAAGATATTACAGACACGACTAATACAGGATAAGGAAAATCAAGAAGAATAGTGGCTCATACAGAGCATCTTCTAGATTTTAAGCATCTCTTCCAAGGAGGTAAAGAGCGTCCGAAGGTAATACAATCTCTTCCACGATGTGTCTTTCTACTTTGTATCTTAATATAGATAATCATGTTTATAGGATTCAACATGTTCAGGTGGTGGATGTACTCAGAGGAACAAAGCAAAAGCGACATCGTGATGGGTATATTTTCTTCTCACTGATAATTCACAAAATCTATGACACTTAGGCTGTGTTTGATTGGAAGCATGGAAAATGGGTGGAAAGAAAATGTTTTCCAGGGAAATGATTTGCCAAGAAAATATTTTCCAGGGAATTGTAAATGTAGTGCGTTTGATTGGATGAAAATTCATCCTAGAAAATGTTGTAATTTTCCAACTTTTGGTGTTTGATTGTCTTTATTTTCCATGGAAAATGTATTATTTTTCAACTTTTGTTATTTGATAGCAACTATTTTTTAGGGAAATTATCACATTTTCCATGACTAAAATATTGGAGAGAAAAATTGAAAGTTTACTATTGACAATTGTTAAATTATAATTTACCATTTTTTATGCATATTTCCACCATACATTTTATATAATCTAATACAAATTTTGAAAAAATTATATTGTACGTTGAATTACCACAAGCATATGGGTTTGTTAAAAAGTAACTAAAAGTGAGTTAAATAGTAGCATTCTCATGAGGCCTACGATTTACATTTACGTAAACTAAAATAAAATGTCCTATATTTTGAATAAACACAATGGACTAACTTAGCTAACTACATTAAATTTACTTTTAATAATTTAGAGCAACTTAAATTTGCTTAAAAATTAAAAATTTTGCCGAAAAATTATTTTGCCAACTTAAAAATTAATAATTTTGCCAACTTAAAAATTAATAATTTTGCTTAAAATTATAAATTTTAAGCAAATTTAATAATTTGCTTAAAAATTAATAATTAATAATTTTGCTCTAAATCATTAATAAATTTAAATTGATTTGGAGCAACTTAATATTTGGTTTCTTGCTTTGGAAATGATTTGGCCAAGAAAATTGATTCTCCTCCCTAGCCAAGCAAATGTTTTCCCACTTTTCATGGAAAACACCTCACGTGCAAGGAAAATGGAAAAAATTTTCCATGGAAAATTTTACCAATCAAACAGCGCAAAAGATGGAAAATGGGTGGAAAATATGGATTTTCCATGACAAATTTTGCCAATCAAACGCACCCTTAGAAGATACTTCACTGGATACTCTATCAACAAATTTTGTTTCTTTTCTATGTACCTTTTCATGAATCTTCTAAGTAGGGTTCCCTTTACAGGTATGAAGATGGAGACACAACTTTGAGGAAGGTCTGCTCCGCAAGAAACTTTATTTGGTTCGACTCTCCTCGTGAGATCCTTGGTTCCGTTACTTCTATAACTTTTAAGAATCTTGCATGTTTGCCCATTAAAGATCATACTTTGACTACCGAAGAGGTGTATTTGTTTCTTTCCTTATTTTTTATTCTTCTTATTCGAGTGATCATTTTCTAACCTATTAATCCTCATTTTTCTTTAATTGACGGGACAGATTAAAGCTCTGTGTGACGATTCTCGTGCTTATGGGAATCAAGACTCCAACCATCTTTTAAAGTAAGCTTATGTCTAATGAAACATACAAGGAACCATGGAGAGATAATTGTATTTCTTGTGTGGTGATTTTGTGTTTCTCTTGCATGATTTTATGCCCTTAGATTTTTGTTTTCTGTTGGAGATGGCGTATGCGTATAAGAAAGGAACTGTCTCCTTCAGAGAAGGCTACATCTGCTACCACACTTGCAGAAAATGACAGCAAAGAAAATGAAGATGAGAAAGTACTTAATGAAATGGAGGAGATGAAAAATGCCACATAGCAGAAGAAGAAAAAGGCAAAGAAACTTCTAACAAAAAGACAAGCCAAGGTTAATGCCCATGTTTACAGATCCTCTTTCTTCTTTTTTGTGAATCTTTTCTCTAGAATCATATTCAAAACAGAAGACTAAGCAATGGAGGATTAGTTTGAGTATGTTGTCTCAGCTCTCAAAGCTATTCTCAGTTGACATTTAATTGATATGGAAATTGAATAAGTAGATGATGTTCAAATTACTAGAATGCTTTTCTATCTGACTTTTATATCAAGTGACAGGGAACAACCATTGTCTGTGTGTAAGGTTTTCGGTCAGCTAAGAGGACACAATATATGAAATATATTGTCATTCTGAGGGTTGAACAAATGCTACTAATATATGATTGTAATGTCTGTTAAGTTGATCTAGTAACATTTTGCAACTAGCAATATATATAAGACTTGGAAATCCGTATAAGGCTTGGATTTCAATTGAGTTTCAGGGGTACTTTTGGAGTCCGTTGCTAGATTAGGTTTACTTGTAATGTCATTGATATCATATCTATAAGAACCTTTCGCCATCAAACCTATGCCCGTCCATTCATGTCAAGCTTGATCTTGACCTTAGACTCGTTACCTCGTTCGACTGATACTTTACATTCTTGATGCTTACATTTTGAATTTTATGTCTGAGTTTGTTAATGGCCGGTCCAATGGTATCTTTGCCCCTTGTCATGTATATCCAGCCTTGATGAATCTTACTACAATAAATATAATATGTTCTGCTTTGGCTAATTAACCTTTTCATGTATTGTGCAGGTTAAAGCCCAGAAAGCATTAGGCAAGCAAATAGATGCGACAGAGCATGGTTACACTGATCAAGAATTGTTCTCTCTAACTTCTATCAAGGTATCTTTGTCCTTCATTTTTTTTTCTTTATCAGTTCGAAATATCAAATAGTTTTCTCTTTCCGTTTAGGTTGAAGTCTTCTAGTTTTCTTCTTACTCTTGGGATGTTTTATAACTATATAGAGATGGAAATTCTTCTACAATTTGTTTTGTTTAGATTAAACTGCTGGTAGTATTATAAAATTTTGGAATGCTTTCGTTCAGGGGAAGAAAGATCTTGTGGCTGTTGATAACAACGAATATAATGATGAAAATGAGGAGATTGGAAGTAGTGATAGCAAAGGAGGCAATTAGGAAGCCCAAGGAGACACATCCAATGATGCGTACACTAATGACAAACGCCATCGGTAGTTGTTCTATAAGTAAAAGTAATTAACCCCTGTTTGGTAGAGTTTAAAAATTTACTAAAAAATTGAAGTTAAAGTAACAATTAATTTTAACTACATATTTCATAGGAACCACAACTTTTATCCACTTTTCAACCATATATTTCATAAACTTTTATCAAATCTGTTAAAACTTCCATCAAAAGTGTGGAGAAGCTAACCATTGTTTTGCTTTCAGGTATGAGCGAGTGGTAAAGTTATTTGAAACCTATGAAAGGCCACAGGAAGGAAGTACGAAGTAGAGAAAGTGTATGAAACAAGCCTATTCCTTCGAGGATGATCAACTCTTGGAGGTAGAGCCGGTAAATGGGTTGTCCAGCTCGGTCCAGCCCAAAATGGATGGGCCATATACAAAATTGGGCTGGGCTGGTCCTGGCCCAATTTTAGACGCGCCAGTAAATTTTTGGGCCAGGCCAGCCCGGTTTTGGACCTCCAAGCCAACGGGCCAGCCCGACCACTTTTTTTTTTTTTTTTTGTAGATTTGTTTTTTTTTTAAATTTTTTTTTGGAGTTAGCTAGTGTCTACTTGAATCCAATAAGCTCAAATGCCTAGAGTATTGGAATTACACTCGTCTAACAATAATAATTTTGTCTAGATCACATTCATGGAAGTCCTTTGAACCACATATTAACGATATTCAAATAGTTGGGATAACATAAACATCAGAGAGTGATTTATTGAGTGCCAAGATCAAGATGATTCATAGTTTGCTAAATGCTCCAACTACTAAGAACTGTTCTTGCAAGACACAAAGAAAAAACAATCCGAGGAAACTCAATTCCAATTTGTGTTCTTGAAAAGAACTTAGGGTATAATCTTACAGAGAATCCAAATCAATGGCATCACAACACAAACTGCACAGGCTAATACTCATTACCAATTTGAGAAGATATCAAAAACTTTTAAAATACATATTCAATCAATCATAGATATATAGCAATACAAATGAAGTAAATTGACAAGAAAGATATTCAAACAATTTATCCCGTGAAGTAAAACCTTATAAACTAGAATGTGGTCACCAATATCAAAGAAATCATCATAAATGAGACAACAATCTTCATGTGTACAAAGGCCAATCAGTCTATGCCCCAGACACGTGTCCATTCTCGCAAACATAAGTACGAACCACTGGAAATTAACTAAATCAAATGTTGAAATATCAAATGCTAAAGTAACTAACTATCAATAAAATCATCCTTATCAGGAATGATATTTGTGTCTGAGAAAGTTATATCATCTAAAACTGATCCATCTGTATCTACAATTCACAATACAAAAAAAGTCAATTAGTGAATTGATTGCAAGTACGAAAAAAATAAGGTCATTACACTAGTAATTCCATAATTATTATTACAGAAAGTTTAATTTCTTCGAAACCATGTACCCAATTACGAGTACAAATGAGGGCTTGCACATTTTTAGGGAGTAGGCAACTTCTATACTTGGTCAAAATACAACAACGAATACTAAAAATAGATTCTGAGGCTACCGTTGTGATTGGAATACTTAAAATATCACAAGCCATAATTGCAAGATTGGAGAATCGATATTTATTCATCTTCAAATATTGAAGAACATCAAAGTCCTTATCATTACCCAAAATCTTTGCTTCCAAGTAAGTATCAAGTTGAGACTTGTCATTGTTTCTAGCCTCTTGGATCATTTCCTCTTCAAACTCCTAAAATTTTACAAGCATATAAACAAAATGCAAACTACATTAGATACTTGAAAATAAAATAATAAATAATATGTGGCATAATTATCTATCCCTAAACTTATTTCATATATGGATGGCAATGAGCTTGTTTCATTTCCTCCCATAGTCATTGGCCCATGTGGAGAAGATTGAGTCATATGACTCATATCATGTGAATCAATTGAGTTTGATGTTCAATTCTTTAAATATTCAGAAAAAGATAGTATACAAAGCATTCATCACCCTATCCACATTCTCTTGATAGTCATTTGGATACATTCTCTTATTACAAAAGCTTAAGAACTTCAACTTCGTGCGGGGATGAAGAACACACCCTAGTGCAAGAACTACACAATAGTCACTCCAATACTTATCAAATTTTACATTTATCCTTGTTACCATATATTTGATCACCTCATCTTCACTATTCAATTCTGATTCAATTTCATCTCTATAGTGTAAACTTGCATGAAATACAAGTTGGGGTGGGGAAAGATGACCCGAATATCAAGTTGGTAATTTGATAAAATAGGGCCAAGAAAGAACACATCTTCTCCGCTCTTTTCCATTCCTCATAAGACGGACAATACTTGTAATTTCTATCATTGTAGGTCAAACCAATAAAAGTACGGCGATATTTAATTGCACTTTCAAGCATCATGTAGGTAGCATTCCATCTTATTGACACATCCAACCTCAAGAAACTACCCATGTCATCTAAGTACATTTCTTGAATACATTTCTTAAATTGTTTCAACCTCCCTTCTGAAGCCTTCACATACTTAATACTTTCTCTAATTTTATGCAAAGCCCCACTAGCTACTTTCAAATCCTCTTGAACTATAAGGTTCACGATATATATACAACATCTTATGTGAAAAAATTCACCATTGCACAACAAGTCATTATGCAACTCAAGTCTTTCTTTCAACAAATTTTGCATGCTATCATTGGAAGCGGCATTATCCAATGTGAGAGAAAATATTTTCGTATCTACCTCTCAATCTTTTAGGACTTCAAATGCTTTCTCTGATAATTCAAGTCTTGTATGTGAACTATCTAACTCACAAAAAGCAAGCAATTTACTGTTCAACTTCCAATTATCATCAACAAAATGAGCAGTTACAGTCATATAACCCTGAGTTGTTATGGCAGACCATACATCAGAGGTTAAACATACTCTACTAGGAATATTAGCTAACTTTGTCTTCATGGTCTTTTCAATCAAGTACGTATTCCAATAATCAGCCTTGGCGGTGTTTCTACAAACGAGTTTGAATTTAGGATTTAATACTTTGTTCACCCCCCAAACCCCTTTAAACTCAGCATAGCTAAAGTGTAAATCATGCAATATAAGACATTTAGCAAGTGCATCTCGATAACCCTTCTGATCAAGTTTCATAGCCCTCAATATCCCATCATCTATACATTTGGGAATCAATTGACAATTTGGAATATGGCGGAGTAGGTGACAAGTCCCCCTACTAGTTGACAACCATATACTTTCCCACAATCTATACATTTACATTTTTCCTTCCCATCTTTCATACCAATTTTTTCAAAATGATTCCATACGTTAGAGAAGTTAAGCTTAGCTTTCCTCTTGGAGGATTCAACACTATCATTATTCATACTACTACTAGCAATAGTATTAAGAGTTTCCAAAATTTCTAATTCATCGTCGATAGATTCAGGATTGAAATCCATAACTGCAACTCTGCAATGCAAATAATTTCGTATTTCACATCACAGAACTAAGCCTTCTTTCAACACAAGAAAATATTATGAAAAATAAAAGGTACCAAAATCACAAATACAACAAACTTACGGTATCTTTCAAAATCTCCAATGGAGTACCAATGATTACCTCATACACATGTCGACAAACCAAGACACTTAAGCTTCTTACATGGAGATCATAATTGGAAGGTGAGGTTTCCTTTTTGCATTGCAAAAGACATCATACTACAATAAGAACTAAGCCACTCTCTAGTTCAATGAACAACAATACATATAAAACCAATATAAATGTTTTTTAATGTTTTGAGATATATAATATTAGTATGGTTGCCCTTTGGTACTTCAATAGTTCAATTCAATTATCACACGTTTGAGTAGAAATCAAGTTTGTTGGTCATGTTGTTTTCAAATAAAGTACGAGAACTATTTATTGGCTACTACTACATCGTAACAGAAAATTCATCAAATGAAGCTATTAATATATATCTAAGGAAAAGCAAATATATCAAAACAAAAGTCTTATCTCAAGAGAGAGAGAGAGTATGCTTAGTTCTTATTGGCCAACATAACACAAGTACTGGAACTAATGGACATCAGATAAATGTTTTCATGGTTTCCGTGCATATTGATAATATTTTTCATTGTAGTACATGCAATTAATTTTTTTCCCATCTCAAATTCCTTAGTGAGTAAATGATCTTTTTTTTTCCCAAATAAAACTATTCAGCAACTCTCATCCTTTCACAACCAACTTGCTTAAAATAAAACACACTGGTTTGGCTATTATGATTTCAATTCCTCAATAATTGAATTAATATCAAATCCCATCAACATCAAAGAAATAACAGAAACAAAAATACTCCCTCAACACAGTAATAAAATATTCTCGCCCCCAGGGGCATAGGCGAGTTGGTAAGGCTTGAGGTGACGTGGGGAGAAATCCTCCGGCAACGCAGGTTCGATTTTCGTGTGGGACAGATTTTTACTGAAATATTGTAGGGGTCTGTCTTGGAGGTTGGCCTGTTGGCTTTCTTCCTCAGGTCCCTGCCACTCTTGCACATCTCTCGATTTACAACCCGCCTGGTCAAAGAGCCTCTAACACAGGTGGGGGGGCTTCGCCTTCGGAACTTTCTCCTTATTAGAAGTAATAAAATATTCTCCAAAACATATATAAAAAATAAAACGAAAAGAATTTCATAATTAATAAGAGAGAGCAATATGACATTATTGAGCTTTTCTAAAAAAGCTCTAATTAAGCTTTTACTAGAAGTTGCTATTGACATTTATTTTATCCTTCTGAACCATTTCCGTATCTTTAACATCCCTCAAACTCATGTTCATTTTGATGCAGGACACATTTTTGGGAAAAATTGAGTCCGAGGGAGACAGATGCAAGAGTTGAAAACCTTAATCAACAAGCTCAAACAAAACAGAACATATCTGTGCGCGCTAAATGCTAGATTTCATTTGGACTGAGCTTACAACCCTCAACAAAAGCGCAGAAAAGAGAACTAAAAAATGGCTGACTATTTTACAAGAATTCCAAATCACACCCACATATCCACACATCAACATTTAGAGAAAATCATAAGTAAATGGCTGTTTTCTTCCTTGAAATAATAGAGAATTTACATCAACATTACACAAAAACATAAAGAAATTAAAAAAGGAAAAAAAAAGAATTTAGAAGAAAACCATAGCTCTCATTCTATAAATACCCCACCATCTTTATTCGGAAACACACCAAAAGGCATAAAACAAGTAGAGCAATACACAAAATGGTACACACCTGAAAACTTATGACCCAAAGTTGAATCCACCAGGAGAACACTTGACTAAAATCCCTTACCACAGATGAAAGGATTTCGGTTGGAAAAGAAAATAATCGGAGTTGGCCATCTGGATTATAGGTTTTTGAGGCTGATTTCGGCGAAGTTGAATCTGGGGATCGAATTTAGGTTTCAAAGCCTGAAATATGGAGAGAAAAAAATGGGCCAGCCCGAACCAAGCCCAGTTGGCCCGGTGGGCTAAATGGACTGGGCCATATAGGGTCAATTATTTCGGGATATATTTTTTTGGGCCAAATCAACCCAAAATCGGGGCCATACGGGTTGGCCCATTGGGTTGGGCTAGTTTTGCCAACTCTACTTGGAGGTATTCTACGTTTTCCCCTCTCACAACTCACATTCACCCAAAAAAATGATGCGCTCAACTCTGTGGCGCGAAATGCACTTCTTTCTTTGCTAAATTGGCATGTGCGGTTTGGGCAGAGTGACGACAATAATATGGTTCATTCTGATCTAGACTCGGATAATGATGAGGGAGATCGTGAAGTGAATCAGCTTGTAGTACCACTTCTAGAAAATGCACCAAGTCAGGAAGAGATTGCAGCAAAATGGTTCAGTCAAGATGTCTTCATGGATGCTGATGTAAGAGTGGATGAAATGCAGGTGAATGTGCCAGTGGAACATCTCATAGTTCAGGAGAAGACAATGAAAGAATCACCAAAACAACCCATAGTAGGTCCAAAAAAGACCATGAGTAATTTACATACAGCAAAAGCTTCGGAGGTAGACAAGGATTTTGAGATAGTTCCTACTCGAGATACTGATTCTAGCGATTCATTATCATCGGATGAGTCAGATGAAGACGACATTGATTCAAAAGCGGAGATATTGGCTTGTTCAAAAAAGATGCTGACAAAAAAGCAGATGGAACAGGTTATTGACAATGCGTGGTGCAACAAATATATGTTCCATAACGAGGCATTACCCAAGTGATCCGTGGAAGAGGAAAAGAGGCATTACCAGCCAATCAAGCCTGTGACGAAAGAGGAAATTGCTGCAATGAAGGCACAATTCAAAGAAATTGATGCTCGGCCTGCTAAGAAGGTGGCCGAAGCCAAAGTTAGAAAGAAACGAGCTGCCCATAGGCAGCTAGAAGGCAAACTCAATATCTGACCAGGCGGATATCTCTGATCGTTCAAAGAGGAAAATGATTGAACAGCTTTATAAGAAAGCAACACCTAAAACACCTAAGAAAGAATATGTGGTAGCAAAGAAGGGGGTCCAAGTTACGGCTGGCAAGGGTAAAGTGCTCGTTGATCGATGAATGAAAAAGGATGTCAGGAAGCAGAGAATGAGCAAGCGGGGAAAATAAAATGATGTAGAGGGAAATGCCTGTTTGAATTTGGAGGAACTGTGCGAGGTGGCAGGTTAGAAGAAGATACATTGGTGTTCCAGTTCTGGTTTTATTTTCTATACTTGACCTCTTGCTAAGAAATTGCGAGTGCAACAGGTTTTTTTTTTTTTTTTTTTTTTTTTTGTTTTTTTTTTTGGCATAAGGTGGCCGGTATCCTGTTTGTAACAAGCAATTTCTCTCATAGTGGGAAATTTTTCAATGCAGGAATCCAATTCAAAACATTGTCAACAACAAGAAGCCTGAAAATTAACAAAACTAGCAGTAATATGATATACAATCTGGAAAGATAAAGAATTCTTAAAATCAATGTACTCATCGAAAGTAAACCTTATTGGTGCGTTTCACATATATTATTAGACTGAATAATGCAGTAGATCAAATGTACCCTACAGAACAACATTACATGAATTGACAACATATGTTTACATTTTGATCGTATCAAAAAATTTGAGGGGAAATACATTCTTGTAGATTGTATCAGATTCGAGTGACTTACAATAGTGTGTCTAAATATTCACTTATTGTGGTGTATTTGATATGTGGATACAGCTGTGTTCCTTCCAGACCACCTGATGAGTCTATGTCGAAGTATGTATGATCTCCCTTCACGAATACAGAGTATATGAAAACCAGCTCCCAGTTGTACGGATATGGATTTTCTGAATTGCAAAGTCAGTTAGATAGTCTTAGTGTAGGACCTCGTTTGAAATAAATTACACAAGATAGAATAATTGAGCTAAATGAAGAAAAGGAACCTAAAGAAACTAGTAAAAAAATTCTTCCAAGATTTTCCTTGTATTTTGTTCCAACATTTTTTTATCATTTCCTTCTGTTATTGATAAACTGAGACCGGGCTTTGGCTAGATTTCCAACTAAAGTTAACACAATCACATTAAAAACGAGAAATAACCTTAGCACATACGAATAAATTATGCAGGGGATGATTAAAGTAAATTATGCTAACCAAAGAGCGCCTTTATAATGTCCCATAAAGGCCATAAAGGGATATAAAGCCATAAACAGCCCATAGAGGGAGAGAAAAAAAGACACTATTTCCTGTAATTCATATGCAACCATAAAATGGATTCATGGACTATATCAATACGGAGAGCGGTTGCCATGGAAAAATAACAGAAGAGAATAATACCGGACGAACTCATGTACAAATAGAAGCAAGATTGATTCGCCACTCGGTTCCAAGATGGATCAAAGAAAAGTGGTGAACCTCTCATTGGTTTTTGGAATTCAACGTGTGGAAGTGTTCCACATCATTGACTTGACTCATCTCAATCTTTAAGAAAGAGATCAATGATACCAAGTTCTTTTACTCCATTCAGATAGTCTTTTCTATCAGATGATGTCTTTTCTTCTAAATGTTACCCGCAATTTATTACTTGTAGCCTCTCAAAACTGTTAATTATAATATTCTGTTGGTTTTACGTCCAGTTTCATAATTCATATCTAAGCTTTTCTCCTTAAATTGTTGATTATGAATCCTCTGAAAGCTTCTAAGTTAAAATGCAACATACCAAGAATTTTCTTTAGAAGCTCTTCTTCTGTAATGTAAATCCTCTCCAGATTCTTCCCAATTTTTATCTCCCAAATCTCAATCAGCTCGTTCAGAGAGTGAACATTTCCTGGTGGCCTCAAGTATATCGTTTTATTCAGAGTACGTGGATCATCCACTGCACTAATGGTGAAGGCCGCAACATCACTTTCCTTCACAAAAACACCTGTGGGATATGGAAAGAAGAGATGACAAACCAAAGTTCAAAACTATATGCTTGCTTTCAGTGACCAAGATAATGAGTACATAGAGAGCTGCTAATGGAGAGCAGCACTTCCTGTAGAAGTAAAATACACAGAGAACTGGCAAAAGAACGAGTTCTAGAAGTTACTAAATTCTGAGGAGTCGGTATCAATTTATGCACTTCAGACAAAAAATGACAACCAACTATCATTATTTTACCAATTTAATCGATTGAAGCTGAGGCAAATGGATACGTCAAACCTTTAACATTTCCATCTCCAAATACTATAGCTTTGTCTGTTGGTGGGGTTCTCCGGCCCGGCTGAACTAATGATGGAAGTAAAACGCTCATAAAGAAGTTACAACAAGTGTAGGTGTGAGGAATGCCTTCAGCCTCGATAATGCGCCTAATTTCAGCTTTCCTTGCATAGAAGTTGTTGTCTAAGTGAGATACTTGGGTTCTATCTGGATCTGCTCCAAATTCCGATGGAAAAAACCTCTGCAACATGTCAATTTTCATTATGATACAATTATTATAAAGAAGTGACCTTTGTTTAAAAAAGTTGCTTGAGGCGCACATCACGTGAGGCTTTCATTACATGCCTCGAAGTTTTTATTCCCATCGCGAAGACTTTCGACTTACTGAGACTTGTGCCTCAACTTACAAAGGGGAGACTGGGGTGGGCACTCATTTGTCACGTACTTTTGGAATTTTTATTATTGGACTCAGTTTTTTTGACTACTTTTTATAGCCTAGATCGTCTTACTTTTTCATAGCGCTTTTACAATTTCCTAATTTATTGATTTATTTTGAGGCTTATGTTGTGCGATTTATATCCCGCAAGTGGACGGATCGTGGACAAGTAATATAGTGATAAAATAAAGTGTCGAACCCACGAGGACCAGATATTAATTTAACCAATTAATTTATAACCTAAATTTTAACAATAAAAGAAACACACATTCAATTTGATTTTTGTGATTCTAAACTAATTTAACTATTTTAATTAAACAATAAATAACTTTAAAAAGGCAAGAACGAATTCAAGATCTACTAACTCTAGGATTTGCGAATCCACCAACACTTTCCTTAATCAAACATCCGTTTAACTGTTTTAGCTTATAATTACCATAGATTGAAAATCGGCGTTCCTAAATTAATCAAAAGCCTCTCTCGATGGTCAATCAATTCTATATGTTATGCGAACTTCATTATCTCTAATTAAGCTTCGAACATAAACACATGCATTAAAATCTCAAGAACACCTAAATAGATTTCATAAAGCATAATAGTAATCTCTATCTATTATTGGACCCTATGTTATTCAATACCACGTGCTTAATCTATATTGAATCTCTCGACTTCAATATAGATCACAATATATTCTAATGGTGATCAGGCATTAAAATAATAGAAAAAAACTGCATAAAGAATAATCAATCCACAAGCAATTAATTACTAAAACAGAAAAACTTCTAATTAATTAAAAATCATGAGGTTTCATCGTTCATCCTAGAAAAAGTAAATTAGCCGGACATGATTTCGTCAATTATGACAATAATTGACTTCATCATGATACGGCGAAAGAAAAAGAAAAAGAAGAAGAAATAATTACAACCCGTGACTCCGGCTGAAGAATCCTCAATCCCGAGCCTTGATTCTCGATTCTCCTCTTGTATCTTCTTTCTAAAATTCGTCTCCCAAAATCCCCCTTGTTATGGCTATCATCTGGCTTTTATAATGTTTTCTAAAGACTCCAAAACGTGATTTAGGTAGTTGTTTTATCTTGGAGTTGTAGAGTTGCAATTCAATCAGGAAACTGCCAACACGGGTCCGCGATATACCCTTGCGATCGCATAGGCATATTCCTTGCGATCGCATGGTATGGCCGATTAACATTCTGCCTAATTTATTGAGGTCTTGCGATCGCAGCTTGTGACAACCATGCGATCGCATGGTTGAAACTTGTGACTTCCTGCGTTTTCTCTTTGGTATTTGCTTGCTAAGTCCTTCAAATCCCTTTGTATGTTCAATTTAGTCCTCTTTTCTTCTGTTTGTGCTCTTTTCCGTCTTTTCGTCAGATTGACACTTGAATTTGATTATTTCCTAAAATAATAAGAAAACAACATGCAATTAAACTGAAAACAACTAAGAGTACTCATAATTGTCCCTTTTTGTGAGCCCAGATAAGTACAAAATTGTACTTATCAAATACCCCCAAACTTGAACTATTATTCGTCCTCGAATAAACTAGCTAAAAATTCATGCACTTAATAAAATAAGCAGTAACATACTTCACAATATAAATAGCTTGCCGTTCTTACTTCAGCTTTTGCAAAAAGAAAAACTTATAATTCATGACGAGTGTTCAGGTATTACTATTGCAAATGTGATTATACTCAAACCACACTTGATACGTGTGTGAGACCCGTTAATCTGATTAACTTAAATTCTATGGTGGTGATAGCCCAACCACTTGGTCAACTTTTCCTTTCCTTCTCGTAAGGTACACTTCCCCCAAAATGTTGTTTTCTCTCAAATCCCGAGATTTTGGTTCAAATGTAACACTTCGCTCATTATTTTCTTGTTCGAGGCTGGTTGAGAAAACTAATAATCGTGACAACCTAGGTATATGAAGATTCTCCAATTTATGAGCACTTTCGACCAGAAAGTTTCTACTAAATAAGTCAAACCCATTAGTCATCTAATCCTTTTACTTTGCAAAGAATTTCATCAATCATTTTTTTTTTCTGGACAGAAATAAAAACTAAATTTAAATAAATAAATAATAAAAAAAAAATTTTCTTTTTTTTCTTTTTTTTATATATAGATCTTATGTGCAAAACTCAATCCATTAAGCTTTCTAAATGACTCATGTAGCGAGCTTGAGGTCGATGACTCCCAGATCTTTCGAAACCTTAGGGCATCAGGTTTTGAGAAACCCCTACGGGCCTTTTCACTCGAGTCAAATAGGCTACGAAATGAGTTATAAGATATTAATAAGGTGCAAAACTCAGTCCATTAAGCTTTCTAAATGACTCATGTAACGAGCTTGAGGTCGATGACTCCCAGGTCTTTCGAACCTTGGGGCATCAAGTTTTGAGAAACCCCTACGGACCTTTTCACTCAAGTCAATTAGGCTACGAAAAGAGTTAAGCAATAATAATAATAATTTTTATTCTTTGCGTGCAATAAGTTCATGCGTGAGGATTAGATTCCTAACATTCGGTCATTACTTAGTTTCCTCTAACTGGTCTAAAGTGCTCCACACAAATTTTCAACATACATGGAATCAAACATAACCTAGATAGCCACTATCACAGTTTAATTACCACACTTTCTCACTATATTGGTTATTTGTTCGAGATACGGATGATTTTTAGGTTTAAACAGGTATCCTATTATTTTCAACTTAAGTGCACCAACATAGCTATAAATCATTTTAACTAGCCGACACAACACAATATCAAACATGGTCAAATAGTCTCACATTTAACCAATAGTAATAATTTGTTCACAAGTCATGGATTAAAGCTAAATAATTAAATAAAAAGTTGCATCATTAGCCAGCAAGACTATTCATATCATATAAATATGCAAACAAATAAATATAAATAATTTTTTTTTTTTTTTTTTAATTAACAATCAATATCAAGTATTATCATCAGACCAAACATTTTTTTACTACCCCCAAACTTGAAAGATACATTGTCCCCAATGTAAAAATAATTCAAAAGAGTATATAAAGATCAGAGACTACCCAGATGTGGATCGGATGGTGCTGAAGAAGAATTATGGTATGAACAATTGGTGGAGAGATCTGTACAAGTTGGTCGACAAATCTTTGCTTGAATGTCATCCAGTCAGTCCTTAGGTTGTAACCCTAAAAAGAAAAGAAAAATAATTTATTAACAGTAATAAAATAATTTTTTTTTTTTTTTTTTTTTTTTTTTTTTTAAGAAAAACGAAATTAATTTTTTTTTTTTTTTTTTTTATTTAAAAAAAAACGATTTTTATTTATTTATTTATTTATTTATTTTTTTAAAATTAAATTAATAGAAAAACGTACTTATGCAAGATGACGATGATTGTAGCCTCAAAGCCTAAGAATTAAAAACCTACTTTAAATCCTAAAAACCTAAAACGTTTAAATTACCAATTGAAATCCTAAAATTGAAATAATAAGAAATTTAAATAAATAAAAGGGTAGAAAAATGGGTTGCCTCCCATTGAGCGCTTCTTTAAAGTCATTAGCTTGACTTTGTCGTGGTGATCGCTCAAGACACTTTGAATAAATCTTTGGAGGCCCTGCTCTTCTTGCTTTGATCAACTCCTGTATAATTTTTATTTACCTTCCAGAGCTTGATCTTTCCTTTATCATACTGATATGATTTTATTCTGCCTTCATGCTCGAATTCAACTAAGAAAATTTCACCTTCTTCATCAGCTTTGGTCACAGAAGACGGATGAAACTCCTCTTTCTGCACATATTCTTCTTCTCGAAGTGGTGCCTCCTGGTGTTGGGTAACAACTTTATCATCTAAGTTCCCTCCCTTCTGGTCAATGACATCAATCTCGAAGCAGGAATCTGAAGAGCTTGGAAATTTAATTGCTTTGAACACATTGAATGTAATGTGTTCATCATTCACTTTCAGCATAAGTTCTCCTTTTGGAACATCAATTACTGCCCGACCAGTAGCCAAGAAAGGTCGACCCAAAATGATTGGTACATCCCTGTCTTCACACATATCCAGAATAATAAAATCAGCAGGGAATATGAATTTGCCAACTTTCACCAATATGTCTTCAACTATTCCCCTAGGGCGTTTGATTGTTCTATCTGCAAGCTGAAGTGTTACTGTTGTCGGCCTTGCTTCTCCTAAACCGAGCTGCTTAAAAATAGAATAAGGCATTAGATTTACACTAGCACCCAAATCACATAATGCTTTATCAAAAAATAAACTACCAATAGTGCAAGGAATATTAAAACTCCCTGGGTCTTTTAATTTCGGCGGTAGCTTGTTTTGCAATATGGCACTACATTCTTCTGTAAGCGCGACTGTTTCATGCTCCTCCAACTTTCGCTTATTTGCAAGAATGTCCTTCATAAATTTGGCATAGCTAGGCATTTGAGCTAAGGCATCGGCGAATGGTATATTGATGTGCAGCTTTTTGAAAACATCTAGGAACTTCTTGAATTGCTGGTCTAGCTTATGTTTTCGCAACCTTTGAGGAAATGGGATAGGAGGGACGTAAGCCGGTGGTGGAATATAAGCTGGTGGAGAGTCCTGTTCTGGTGCAACTTCTGCATCTAATTTATTTTCTCTCGCTTTGTCGGACATAGTTTCCTTTTCTACACCTGGCCTAGTCACATGAATCTCTGGTAACTGAACACCGCTCCTCGTGGTAATTGCATTTACTTGCTCCTTTGGATTGACTTCGGTATTGCTTGGCCATGTGCCTGGTTGTCTCTCAGTCAACAATTTAGCCAACTGCCCAATCTGATTTTCCATATTCTTGATAGCAACATCCTGTCTTTTCTGCATCTCCTTCAATTCAGTAACAGTTTCTTCCAGTCCTCCTTTTTTCTCTTGCGGCATTCCCTGATTTGGTGGATTTTGAATATTTTGAGTGTTGCCATATGAGAAGTTTGGATGATTTCTCCATCTAGGATTGTAAGTCTGTGAATAAGGATTATTTTGCTGACGCTGAAAATTCTGAGCATATGCAACTTGCTCAGGAGAAGGCATATCAACCTTTGTCAATGGGCACTCCGAAGACTGATGGTTTGCTCCACATGTTACACAGATTGGTGGAGGCATCTGAACCATATTAGCTGAATGAGAATATTTCATTGATTCCATCTGCTTTGCCAACGCATCAATTTTTGCCAATAAAAGCGAATTGGTGCCCACTTCGTGTATCCCTGCTGCTTTCTTCTGCAATCCTCTTTCTGGCCACATAATAAATTGTTCACTCATGGTTTCGAATAGATCATAAAGGTCACCGGCGGATCTACTTTGGATAGAGCCACCTGCTGCAGAATCTACTGAAGAACGACTGGTTGGAGCTAGTCCAGAATAGAAATAATGATTCTGAGCTGCTAAAGGGAAACCATGACTTGGACACTTTCGGAGCAATTGTTTGAATCTTTCCCATGCCTCGTGAAAATTTTCCAACTCAGATTGTTGAAAATTGGAAATTTCATACTTCAATCTGTTTACTCTGGCTGGAGGAAAATATTTCAACGTGAATTTTTGGATCAGATCTGTCCAAGTAGTAATGCTCCCAGGCGGTAGAGAATCTAGCCATTCTCTAGCTTTATCCTTCAATGTATGTGGAAAGAGCCTCATCTTCAGTGCTTCTTCGTTAACACTGTGGTATTTGAAATTGCCACAGAATTCATCGAAGCGAGAAATATGGTAATGAGGATTTTCATCTGTCATTCCATAAAACGGCAGGTTGTTCGAGAATAAATTCATCACATCTGGCCTCAACTGGAAGTTGTCGTGTCCATAAGGTGGATAGACTATGCTAGACCGATTTTCAACAATCGGTGGCATCATATACTCACCCATAAGAATATCTCGTTCACTAACTTCAACTGGTCGAGCTATTGGTGGTTGAATATTTATCTGATCATGCACTTGATTGTCTGCCATTGTGTCTTGCTGTGTTTTCTTTTCTCGTTTTTCACGTTGTCGTCGGTGAAAGCTTCGTTCAATTTCTGGATCTAAATCAAATAGATCAAGATCTTTTGTACGTGGCATGCACACTTAACACCTGAAAAATTAGAAAATATATACAACTCAGCAGTATCACGAAGAACTAAAATAATAAAAGAAAATAATCTAAAAATTAAAATAAAAATAAAAATAAATAACAATAAAAAAAATTGTTAAAAACTAAACTATCAATTAATGTAGCAATTAATAAACTAGTCCCCGGCAACGGCGCCAAAAACTTGTTGTGCGATTTATATCCCGCAAGTGGACGGATCGTGGACAAGTAATATAGTGATAAAATAAAGTGTCGAACCCACGAGGACCAGATATTAATTTAACCAATTAATTTATAACCTAAATTTTAACAATAAAAGAAACACACATTCAATTTGATTTTTGTGATTCTAAACTAATTTAACTATTTTAATTAAACAATAAATAACTTTAAAAAGGCAAGAACGAATTCAAGATCTACTAACTCTAGGATTTGCGAATCCACCAACACTTTCCTTAATCAAACATCCGTTTAACTGTTTTAGCTTATAATTACCATAGATTGAAAATCGGCGTTCCTAAATTAATCAAAAGCCTCTCTCGATGGTCAATCAATTCTATATGTTATGCGAACTTCATTATCTCTAATTAAGCTTCGAACATAAACACATGCATTAAAATCTCAAGAACACCTAAATAGATTTCATAAAGCATAATAGTAATCTCTATCTATTATTGGACCATATGTTATTCAATACCACGTGCTTAATCTATATTGAATCTCTCGACTTCAATATAGATCACAATATATTCTAATGGTGATCAGGCATTAAAATAATAGAAAAAAACTGCATAAAGAATAATCAATCCACAAGCAATTAATTACTAAAACAGAAAAACTTCTAATTAATTAAAAATCATGAGGTTTCATCGTTCATCCTAGAAAAAGTAAATTAGCCGGACATGATTTCGTCAATTATGACAATAATTGACTTCATCATGATACGGCGAAAGAAAAAGAAAAAGAAGAAGAAATAATTACAACCCGTGACTCCGGCTGAAGAATCCTCAATCCCGAGCCTTGATTCTCGATTCTCCTCTTGTATCTTCTTTCTAAAATTCGTCTCCCAAAATCCCCCTTGTTATGGCTATCATCTGGCTTTTATAATGTTTTCTAAAGACTCCAAAACGTGATTTAGGTAGTTGTTTTATCTTGGAGTTGTAGAGTTGCAATTCAATCAGGAAACTGCCAACACGGGTCCGCGATATACCCTTGCGATCGCATAGGCATATTCCTTGCGATCGCATGGTATGGCCGATTAACATTCTGCCTAATTTATTGAGGTCTTGCGATCGCAGCTTGTGACAACCATGCGATCGCATGGTTGAAACTTGTGACTTCCTGCGTTTTCTCTTTGGTATTTGCTTGCTAAGTCCTTCAAATCCCTTTGTATGTTCAATTTAGTCCTCTTTTCTTCTGTTTGTGCTCTTTTCCGTCTTTTCGTCAGATTGACACTTGAATTTGATTATTTCCTAAAATAATAAGAAAACAACATGCAATTAAACTGAAAACAACTAAGAGTACTCATAATTGTCCCTTTTTGTGAGCCCAGATAAGTACAAAATTGTACTTATCAGCTTACACCTCGAAATGCCTAAGGCCTTACCTCACATAGGTAAAATGCTTCAGTAGCTGATTGCACTTTTTTAAACATAGAACAAGAGCAATCTGCATAACTGAGTCAAGGATCTTGTTTTAGGATACAATTAGGCAGCCAACAACCACCTGACATCAGCCACCAAATCAACCATCTTGTTACAGAAACTAGGGCATTTTTAAGACTACTGTATATACATGTGTTAGATGGACAGATATACAGGCACATAATCAATCTAAAGAAGATTTCATATTTTGCTTAGCTTTAAAAAAAAAGGTAAAATTTACTTTGTTTACAAACACCTCTGAAAAACTATTTTTTTTTTTCTTCTGAAATTTACTTATTTATTTATAATTAACTTTTTAAGCTTCTCTAATATGACTATAAGCACAGTGGGGACTAGCAATGGTGACCTTGATGCAACCTGCTTGCTTAATAGCTAGAATAAGCAGCCTCTGATCAAACACTTGATTAGAGGAAACCGCGCAAATTACAACATCGACTTGCTTGACCGCTTCAATTAAGCTCGTTTCATCTTGCAATGAACCCTAGCATAAGAATCCAAACAAACAAACAAAAACTCTTTAATTAAGCTCATTACACATTAATTGAGACGAAAAAAAAAGGCAGAGAAATCATAAAAAATGTGATTGAACCTTAAGAAGTGTGGCGCTGGAATTCAATAGGAATCGAATTTTGTTGAGTTTGTTTGGATCAGAGAAAGCGGAGTCTCTGACGAGTCCGAAAGTAGGATGAGAAGCATTTATACTGGCTTTGGCTATTTCGAACCCTAGACTGCCTGTTATTCCGATTATCAATATCTTGCTCTTGCTTGACGCCATTGATTTACTCGATTCAACCTGCTTCTCTCTCCCTGCAAGTCACTGGGGAACCTTTTGCTACAGGAGCTTAGCCTGAAATACAAATTACTACTATACTGCTTATCCGGTGAAATCACAGAGCAGAGCTGCAGAGGTCTGTTAACATACTGTTAACGCAAATTCATACATTTTTAATTAATTTTTCAATTAACCAATCCAAATCAACTCAAATTTACATAAATATAAACAAAAATCACAATCTATAATCCGATCTATACATATTTTCATAATTTATACCATAAAATTCACAATTTCTATCTTGAATTAAAAAAAAAAAAAGATAAAGATATATCATTTCTACTTCAGAATAAAATTTCTTACATAATAAAATGAGTACAACTTGAAATCTCTTTTTGAGCAATAAAATGGTTTGAATTTGAAAATATTTGAAATGTAATAAGTAGGAAATAGAATATTGGGAATACCAATAAATGACATTTGCACACAAAACATTTTGGCAAATGACCTTTAACCAGAAATAAACAAATAAAATTAATATCAAAAATTGAATAATAGATAAATGACGTAAATCTCTTCACTTTATTCCAAATATATGTATTCACTTTTCTCTCTCCACTTTGCACACTTTTTTCATCTCTCTTCTTGCATCCATAGATTCTCTCTCTCTTTTCTATTCCGCCTCTTTTTAGTCGGTAGCCTCTACTAGTTTGTTTGTGTTCTTGGCTCTACCGAACAAAAAGGCAAACATGCTGTCCAGCTATCCAGTAGTTCCGTCGCCAAGGAAAAAGTCTAATATTTTTTTGCCCTCCCAAAGAAATCGAGAGGACCGAGAAAGTTCCTGCCTTCGTCGACACCTATGCATATGATTTTCTGCAAAAAGCCCAAAATTGAATCGTCATAGAGATTGATAGATTGCTCAATTTGGTGCTATGGTTTATTGTCATAATTTAGGTTAATTTTCATTTCATTTTGTTGCTTATTGGAATAGCTTTCATGTTTTTGTAGTTCTTTAATCAATGGTAGAAAATTTGGTCTCCTTGGTTTTTTATAATCTATTGTTAATGTTGAAGGCCTGGACTATTTAATTGTCTTATGAAATTACTGGGAAAGAAAACAAATTCTCTCTAAATTAAGTCGAGTTTTGGTTAAACTTATATTATAATTTAAGCTCGTTTTGCAAGATTTACAACTTACTATTTGTTGACCACTAATACTTAAGTAATTTTCATAACGGTAGTCATGCCGTTTTAGTGATACCGTAACGGCATGCATGACCATTATGCCTATAAATGAACCCGAACAGGTTCTAACTTCTTAAAATAGTAAATTTCGCTACATTTGAACAGCAATATGATGTTTGGGAGGCCCGAAATAGATAAATACTTAAGTAGTTTTCATAACGGCAGACATGCCATTCTCGTGATACCGTAATGGCATGCATGTCGTTATGCCTATAAATGAACTCGAATAGGTTCTAACTTCTTAAAGTAGTAAATTTCGCTACATTTGAACAGCAATATGATGTTTGGGAGGCCCACAATAGAGAAATACATAAGTAGTTTTCATAACGGCATGCATGCCGTTTTAGTGATATTGTAACGGCATACATGACGTTATGCCTATAAATGAACCAGAACAGGTTCTAACTTCTTAAAGTAGTAAATTTAGGTACATTTGAACATCAATATGATCTTTGAGAGTTCCGGAATAGAGAAATATTTAAATAGTTTTCATAACGGCAGACATGTCGTTCTAGTGATAGCGTAACGACATGCATGACGTTATGCCTATAAATGAACCCAAACAGGTTCTAACTTCTTAAAGTAGTAAATTTTGGTACATTTCAACAGTAATATGATGTTTGAGAGTTCTGTAATATAGAAATACTTAAGTAGTTTTCATAACGGCAGACATGTCGTTCTAGTGATACCGTAACGGCATGTATGACGTTATGCTTATAAATGAACCCGAACAGATTCTAACTTTTTAAAGTAGTAAATTTAGGTACATTTGAACAACAGTATGATGTTTGAGAGTCTCGAAATAGAGAAATACTTAAGTAGTTTTCATAACGACAACATGCTGTTCTAGTGATACGGTAACGACATGCATGGCGTTATTCCTATAAATGAACCCGAACAGGTTCTAACTTCTTAAAGTAGTAAATTTAGGTACATTTAAACAGCAATATGATCTTTGAGAGTTTCGGAATAGAGAAATATTTAAGTAGTTTTCATAACGGCAGACATGCCGTTATAGTGATAGCGTAACGACATGCATGACGTTATGCCTATAAATGAACCCAAACAGGTTCTAACTTCTTAAAGTAGTAAATTTTGGTACATTCAACAGTAATATGATGTTTGAGAGTTCCGTAATATAGAAATACTTAAGTAGTTTTTATAATGGCAGACATGTCGTTCTAGTGATACCGTAACGGCATGCATGACGTTATGCCTATAAATGAACCCGAACAGATTCTAACTTTTTTAAGTAGTAAATTTAGGTACATTTGAACAACAATATGATGTTTGAGAGTCTCGAAATAGAGAAATACTTAAGTAGTTTTCATAACGGTAGACATGCCGTTCTAGTGATACGGTAACAACATGCATGGCGTTATGCCTATAAATGAACCCGAACAGGTTCTAACTTCTTAAAGTAATAAATTTAGGCACATTTGAACAGCAATATGATCTTTGAGAGTTCCTGAATAGAGAAATATTTAAGTAGTTTTCATAACGACAGACATGCTGTTATAGTGATAGCGTAACGACATGCATGACGTTATGCATATAAATGAACCCAAACAGGTTCTAACTTCTTAAAGTAGTAAATTTAGGTACATTTGAACAGCAATATGATCTTTGAGAGTTCCGGAATAGAGAAATATTTAAGTAGTTTTCATAACGGCAGACATGCCGTTCTAGTGATAGCGTAACGACATGCATGACGTTATGCCTATAAATGAACCCGAACAGGTTCTAACTTCTTAAAGTAGTAAATTTAGGTACATTTGAACAGCAATATGATGTTTGAGAGTTCTGGAATACAGAAATAATTAAGTAGTTTCTATAACGACAGACGTGCCGTTCTAGTGATACCGTAACGGCAAATGTCACGTTATGCTTCAAATCTCTTTCGCAAATATTTTTCAAGCGTTTTATATGCTTATTCAATGTTAGAATAGTTATTATACTGATTCATAAGCAATCTCTCTACCTCTAAAACTATTCTATGACATCTTTTTCATTATGAACACAATATGCATGAATTCTTTTCACATACTAAAGTTCTTTGCTAACAAATCAACTAAATTAAGTATCATTAAGGTCATTATAACAAATATGACACATATTAGCTTATTTGTTAAAAAATAACATCTTTATGGCCGAATTAAGCGAGAAATTAGTATTGTAGGACCATAACGGCAAGCGTGCCGCTTTAGTGTACCCATAACGGCATTGCTGCCGTTATATTTTTAAACTGTTCGGAATGACTTCGAAACTAATACACTGACTTGTTATAGTGATTTTATCAAAAATAAGATGTTCAATGTCGAAGTGAACAATAGATAAAAACTTTTAGGACCATAACGGCAAGTATGCCGTTTTAGTGTACCCATAACGGCATTGTTGCCGTTAAAGATGAGTGCTAACTACTAACCTACGTCCAATAGCACTAAACTAGTCTATATATTCAAAGCCAAATATCAAACCCAATGCTAGGTAGATGGTGATAGTCAGTAATTAGATAATGCCACTGGTCCAATTATACATTGTGAATAACGACATACTTGTCTTTATTTTAAATTTTTAATGCCCTCACATATTAACTCACTAAAACAAACATATATTTAACGAAAGTTATCACATTAAAGGTTATAAACACGCTGAAAGTGAAAAAATAAGATAACTGTATGGGTGCCGTTATAAATCATAGATAACGTCATATATGGCGTTATGGCAAATTCTTAGGCAAATGCATATATCAGCAACAATGCTGTAAAGGCCCAATGTTATATACATGCTGACAGTGGAAAAATAAGATAACGGCATGGATGCCTTTATAGATCACAGATAACAGCATATATGACGTTATGGCAGATTCTTAGGCAAATGCATATATCAGCAACAATGTTGTAAAGGTCCAAGGTTATATACATGGTGACAGTGGAAAAATAAGATAACGGCATGGATGCCGTTATAGATCACAGATAACGGCATATATGACGTTATGGCAGATTCTTAGGCAAATGCATATATCAGCAACAATATTGTAAAGGTCCAAGGTTATATACATGGTGACAGTGGAAAAATAAGATAACGGCATGGATGCCGTTATAGACCACAGATAACGGCATATATGACGTTATGACAGATTCTTATTCAAATGCATATATCAGCAACAATGCTGTAAACCAGAACGAAAATTGAGCCAAAAATTGCAGCAATTGATATTAGTATATATATTTTATCTTCTCTAACTACAAATCTAAAATGTAGATAATTTAACAAGTTTACACACCACTCAAAATTACAATGGACAAAGAGAGAGGACAAACATAAAGATTTTTTTGGGTTTCTAGGTAGAACAAGTGCAATGAAGATGGTGATGAGAGAGAGACATGGCTGCAATAATTTTTCTAGAGAGAGAAAGAGGAGAACGAAAGATGAAAATGAAAAAATTAGGGTATTTTTTGTTTTAAGCACTTGGGGGTATTTTGGATATTGTGTAATATTTTTTATACTTTATTTAATGGGTGAGGCTATTTACCAAAACATTGTGGAAGTAGACTTATTTTACTAAACTTATTGTTTGACAAGTCCTTTTAACTCAAAACCCCTAGAATATAAAATAGAAGATGTGGTTATATTTAGTAATTTACAAATTAAAATAGGTCAACAGTTATTTTAGAAAAATAGCCAGATCATCCTACCATTTAACACTATTGTTACTGAACAAATATAAGAAACTCATATTTAAGGACATTGATATTTTTTACAAAATTAAACACAGGACGTACATAACTTTTTACTAAACTTTTTACTATAAAAGTGGAACAAATATAGTCTATAGTTAAAACAAAAAAACAAAAATAAACCGGGTTAATTGCATTAGCAGTTACCCAACTTTTGGCCCCAAGTCGTCTACTAAAATTAAATTGCTAAAAGTTCAATTTACAATAATCTAGTCACTTAAAGCATAGAGTAAATTTAATAAATGACTATCAAACTAATTTGAAATTACTACTTACTCACTTAATTTGGAACTATATCCAATCACTCACTTAACTTTCCAAATTTACCATCCGTCACTTGTTAAGAAAACGTTAGGTTAAACGGACAAATTACTACATGACGAACGAAAAGCTGATATGGCATAATTAAATCATTAAAATCGTCCACATAACTAAATACAATAGCCAAACAATCCTTTAACTTGCTTTAGAAAATGTTTCTCCAATTTTGAAAAAATGTCTTTAGCTTGTAGAATTTTTTTTAAAG
This sequence comes from Forsythia viridissima, assembly GCA_030279155.1. Classification (NCBI taxonomy): domain Eukaryota; kingdom Viridiplantae; phylum Streptophyta; class Magnoliopsida; order Lamiales; family Oleaceae; genus Forsythia; species Forsythia viridissima. The sequence continues at coordinate 18,618,574 of CM059045.1, read as the reverse complement.
CAAGCTAAAGACGTGTTTGACTATTGCGATTTAGTTACGTGGACGATTTTAATAATTTTATTATGTCATATCAATTTTCCATTCACCACTAGAATTTACGTCCGTGCAGCCTAACGTTTTTCCAATGAGTTATGGATGGTAGGCCATTTGAGACGTTGGGTGAGCAATTGCAAATCTTTTTAAGTTGAATGAATAAGTAGTAACCTCAAATTAGTTCGGTAGTCATTTATTAAATTTACCCTAAAGTATCTCCAATACTTCAATAAATTGCTTAAAAAAAACTGTCACATAAGTAAAATAAGATGGGTGATCTCCAACGCCCAGTGGGCAAGTGTTTTCTTGCCCACATAACATTTGCTCACTGAAGGTAGGAGATCACTCCTTAGTAAAATAATCTGTTTAAAAAATATATATATTCTTCAATGTCATCTGACGAAAACTCTATACATTATCAAGAGCTCCGTCTAAATTCAAAAATTTTATATTTTCTATATAAATTTAGATGTTGTTTTGTTTTTATTTTATAAAAACAAAGACACATAAATAGCATTATTAGATTGTAGATAGAATATATTGGAATTCAATTTTAGACTAGGGTATATATTTCATTAGACATCAGATGTAGACAAAAAGTCTTTCAACTTGAATATCACCTAGATAGCAATCCATAGAATGCATTGGAAGTGCTCTTATATATAATCAGACTTCAATTGAGTCAATAAACTTCGATTTAAGACAAACATGTCACTTAACTTTAGTTTAAATACAATTAAAGCACCATGTATGGATTCTGTCACACATCGTATTACAACATGCTAAATCGACCCTTAAAACTATATGTTATCTAGGGGAAAAGGTCGAATTTTGTTCCCTATCTTTTATCTGCCAAAACATACATGGGTATTCGACGAGAAAACAAATTATGCATTTATTTGTCTGCTTTTGAGAAGTCCAAATGTCCAATTAAGTAAATTACAATTATTGGAATAAAACGGGTCGTCCATGTGAATTGACCCGACCCAAGTTATATGGAAATGGTTTTAGAGGGAGGAGTTAAGGTTTAAAATTGAAACTTAACTCCCCACCTAATATAATCTCCATGCAACTCCCACACATCTAAAATAATTATTAAATGGACGTTAAAATTCGGATGTGAAGAATAAATGAAGTTGGAAGGTTGAAAATATCTTATAATCGGTTCTTGGACTGTGAAGATTAAACTCTTTCTATTGTGATTGAGTTATGGACCATAGAGCAACGTTGATCAAAGCGTAACAAATAAACAAGGCAAGTGATTCAACTTATTGATCTTGGAGTTTCAAGTAAGTTCTACCACTTTTGTATTCAGTAGAAGCATGTTATAGAGTATTACATTGGTATCAGAGTCTTATCAGGTTGTTTCCTTGCATGTTAATGTACTGAAAATATTATGAAATACATCATATATGCAAGAAATCCGAATATATGCTATTTATTAAAGTTTGAAAACACTTTAATGGCACATTATGAAATACTCAACATTAATTCGTGAAATTTAAACCATATGTTCATATAATTATGTAGAACATGTCTACAAAATTTCACATAGTTTGAATTTATATTTTAAGAGAAAATTGAAACCCTAGTTAAAATAATCGAAACTTCATAACATGATCGTTTTCTGTTCGCTATTTTTCGTGTTATGAAATTGGTATGGTTAGAAAGTTATTTCCATGAGCTTTCCAACGGTATAAATAACTCCTAATTTGGACTTAAAACGAAGGAGTTGTGATGATTTAAAATTTCGGTTATTTTGTTGAAAATTCTGCATTATTTGGGAAGAAGATAAATAGTGAAATTTTCATTCCTCACTCTCCATCCGTTATGTTGTTGTCCCAAATATTACATTATGTATGTTATTTGTGAAATCTGACCACACAAATGAACTCAGAATGTCGATTTTAAGAGAACAGAACCAAAGTAGTCGCCATAAACTTCTCATAAAGTGGCGAGTGTGGCACTCTTCGAGTATCAAGAGTGGGGAAGATTTTTTGAATTAAAAACAAAAAAAAAATTATGCATGAAAGAGCTTCATGTGGGGATTATTTTGAAAATATTTGAAAATTACATAATGCTCCCCTTAATATTATGGTATTTCGAATTTGATCTTTTTAATTTTATTTGATTTTTTTTATAAAAAAGAAGGCAGATATTTTGTTTCGATGATGCGTGAGGGGCCTTTCTATAATTCTGAAATTTTTAGAATGGTCTCCATAATATTATGGATTTATTATTTAAGTTCAATATAATTTTTTCTTATAAAAATATTTTTTTTTATGTATTTATGTTTAAAGAAAATTTATTTATAAATACATAATAAATATTTTTTAAGTGAATCAAAATTCTGAAAATTTTATATTAAATCTAGAATATTTGATTGAGGATTTTGTTTTCTAGTGGAAGGTTTTTCAAGATGCTCCTATATTATTATTATTTTTAAACTTTTTTTTAAAGAAAAAAATTGGATTTAAGTCAGAAAATTATGATTTTTGTGTCAAATTTCTTTTTTATTTTAAATAGAATAATATTATGTGTTCTTGAGTAGTGTGAGTCTTAATTTGGTTATGTGATCCATTTGATCCGTTCTCATCTTCTCGTCCTTAATCAAATATGGCTGGATTTACGCACATTTTTTAACAACCTTGGAAGGAAGGCTAAAAGATTACAGGCTAAAGAATGTGTTAAAAAGCTACGAGCTTATCAAATTTTTGAAATGGATTCATGACATAACCTAGTACAACGCATAAAGCATCTTGAAGTAATGTACTTAATACTACATCTGGGACAATATATTTGTGAGGAGAAGAAAAAATGTATCAAGTCATCTTTCAATGCCTAGTAGTTAAATTTAGAATAATTGGACATAATCGCATGTATAAATATGACATTTTTTTTATGTTTAGTGCATACGGTCAAAATGTCTTGTTTAGATGTTACATGTTTAATTGATTTATTCATTGAAAATGCTAAGGTTGGAAGAATTTATGTAATTCTCACCTAGAACTTAATTGTTATTGTATTATAAAATTAATTTTTGTGATAATAAAACATTAGGATAATAGATGATGATTGGAAGCTTAGTGAACTTTCGACTCTATGCCTAGTATTAAATTATCATAAAATTTAATTTGTATGAGTGCAAAATGACATGTGTGCATAATTGGACATTTATATGATTGTCTCTAAAACTTTGACAGACAATGGCATCTAAGAATATCATTGCTGACCTAAATAAAAGTGACAAATTAAATGGAGATAACAATAACACTTGGCACCATAAAATTTACTATGTGCTGGAGAAACAGGACTGCCTTGAGGGAATTAACCACGTGATGGAAGACCTAGGTGTGGGTCAGACTGCTCAACAGAGAAGGGATCATGAAACTTACCAAGTATGGAAAAAAAAGATTTCATTGCATATGGGATTTTGGTAAGTTTTGTTGTGGATGATCTCATTCACGAATGTGAGTAATTTTGAATTGCTCATGATATCTGGGTGTATCTGAGAGAGAAATATGGTGGTACTAACGTGACTAGGCTCAAACAGTTGACTATTAAATTTGACACTTATAAAAAATCTCATGATCGCAATATCAAATAGCATGTAAGGATTCGGTCTAACATGATTAGATAGCTGAAGTCGGCTTGTCATATTCTCTCTGATGAGCAACAAGTTCAGGCTTTGATCCACTCTCTTCCTGATAACTGGGAACATCTGAAAGTCAATCTGACTTATAATGATAGCATTAAAAATTTTACTGATGCTGCCCGCCATGTTGAACTAGAGAATGAGTAGCTTGGAGCAACTAAATGTCTAGGACGTGCTTTTGTAGCTGAGTCTAGTTCTGGCAAAGCTTCGGGCTTTAAGCGTAAAAAAACTAGAACAAAGGCGGGAAAGAAAAAGGAAAAGAGATTGGACAGGGATCTAAAAAGAACAAGCTCAAACCCAACAAAAATGAGAAATGGTTTGGTAAGAAGAAAGACAAAAACAGGTTGAAATGCTACAACTGTCAAGTGCTGGGTCACTTTGCTCAAGATTGTCCTGAGCCAAAGAATGTAGCTCTTGTTAATATTTATTTTAGTGCTGTTTATGTTTCTAGCACTGTTTTGCTTACTGATTCTTATCCTATGTAGATTGTAGACTCAGGAGCGACATACCATATAACCAGTGATAGACAGGCGTTTATGGAGTTCTGTCGATTTCCAGCTGATACAAAATGGATATATGTTGGCAACAATGATAGAGTGGAGGTGAAAGTAACCGATACATGCAAGATGCAATTGCTTGGTGGCCGTACTATTCTCCTTCATGATGTCATGTTTGTACCAGGAATACGACAGAACTTAATTTCAGTTAATGTTCTTTTAAGATTAGGTTTCAGTATGAATTTTAGTGGTACTTTTGTTCGTATTAGCAATGGTGATGTATATTATGGATTTGGATATTTGTCTGGTGGTTTTCTAGTGTTGGATTGTGAACCAAACACTTATAACTATTATGTTAATCGTTGTTTTTCTATGAATGTATCTTCTTCTAAAGATGTGATTGTTGATACATGTGTATGACATGTTAGATTAGGGCATATTAGGGAAGAGAGAATGAATAGATTGGCTAAAGGGCTTACTAGGTTCAATCTCTAAGGTTTCATTGCCTACTTGTGAGCATTGTCTAATAGGAAAAATAACACGAAAACCATTCGGTAAGGCTTTGAGAGCCGAACTTCCATTGCTATTAGTCCATTCAAATATATATGGTCCAATGAATATGAGGGTAAGATATGGAACCTCTTATTTCATTACTTTTATAGATGATTTCACGCGGTATGGTTATGTCTATTTGACTTCTCACAAGTCGAAGGCAATAGAATGCTTTAGACCTTTTTTTAAATGTGGTAGAAAATCAAATAAATAGAAAGGTGAAAGCTTTAAAAATTGACCGAATGCGTGAATATCTATCTGATGAGTTCAAAGAACTATGTACTAATAAAAGAATTATTAGGTAGTTAAATATTCCTAATACACAACAACAAAATGGTGTTACTGAGAGAAGAAATATGACATTGCTTGAAATGGTGAGGTCCATGATAGTGCAAGCTTAATTACCTATTTCCTTTTGGAGAGATGCTTTGTTAACTGCAACTTACATCCTTAATAGAGTTCCTTCAAAATCAGTACCTACAACACCGTATCAGCTTCGGACAAGTAGATCACCTGATTTAAGTTGTCTTAGACCCTGGAGAGCAGCTGGATACATCTATGATTCCTCAAGTAATTTTAGAAAGTTGGGTCCGAGAGGCAAAAAGTGCATCTTTATAAGATACCCAAACCAATTCAAAGGATATATGTTTCTAGGTGAAAATCAAGATGAGACTATAATCGAGATAGAGTCACGCGATGTGACATTCCTTGAGAATGATTTTCCTAGCAGAAGAGAAATTAAAAAGGGAAAACCTTTATTTGAATTAGATTATATGACTGTCTTCGATAAATCGATTGAGGTGCAAGAATATGCACTTTCACCTTCTGATCCAAGTGGGAACAAATTGTCTCCAAGTGACAAAGTCACTATGGAGCTTCCACTTCATAAGAGTACTAGAAAAAGTATGGCTGAACGTCATTTCAAAATTGAAGGGCGAGTTTTTATAGTATCTCCAGAAGACGATAAAGAGCCTAGATTCGTTCACGAAGCTCTATTAGGCCCTGCAAATGAAAAGTGGAAGAAAGTAATGGAAAAAGAGATGAAGTCTATGAAATCTAATCAAGTATGGGACTTAGTTGATCTTCCGTCTGGTCGAAAAGCTATTGGAAAAAAATGGTTTCTCAAGATAAAGCGAAGGACCGATGGGTCCATAGAGAGGTATAAAGCTCACTTGGTGGCAAAAGGTTATACCCAATAAGATGGTATAAATTATGAAGAAACATTTTCACCAGTAGTGAGATTTACTTCTATTCGCATGATCTTAGCCATAGTAGCGCGTTTAGTTTTAGAATTACATCAAATAGCTGTAAAGACTGCTTTTCTCAATGGAGAATTGGATGAAAAAATCTACATACAACAACCAATAGGTTTTGTCGAACAAGGCCAAGAGAATAAAGTTTGTAAATTGCAAAGATCAATATATGGCCTAAAACATTCTTCGAGTTAGTGGTACCTGAGATTTGACAAAACTGTAATCTCATATAACTTCATTATGATGGACGAATATCACTGTATTTATGTGAAAAGGTCCAATGGAAAATTTGTAATCTCTTTACGTAGATGATATCTTATTGGCTAGGAATGATAAGGAGTATGTTGAGACCGTTAAAAAATGGTTGTCTTCTAATTTTGAAATGAAGGACATGGGTGAAGCAGATTACATACTTGGCGTTAAAATCCATTAAGATCGTTCTAAGAGACTTATTTCTCTATCACAAGAGTTATATATAAGGAAGGTTCTTGAACGTTTCAAAATAGAGAATTGCAACCCAATTGATACTCTTATATCTAAAGGTGAAACTCTAAGTCTACGCATGTGCCCTAAGACTCCTGAAGAAAAAAAAATGTCCAAAGTACCGTACTCTAGTGCGGTTAGGAGTTTGATGTACGCTATGATGTGTACTCACTCAGATATTTGTTATGCCGTTGGTTTGGTCAGCACGTATCAGTCTAATCTTGGAAGAGGACACTAGAAAGCAGTCAAGAGAATATTGAGATACTTGAAACGTACTACTGATTATTCCTTATGTTATCAAGGAAATGATTTGTGCTTACAAGGATACGTAGATGCTGACTGGGGTGGAGACCTAGATGAGCGCAAGTCAACTTATGGATATGCATTCTTGCTTAATAATGGTGTCATCTCTTGGAGTAGCAAGAAACAGACATGCATTTCCTTGTCTACAATGGAGGTAGAATTTGTGGCTTGTGCTTCAGTAGTACAAGAAGCTGTTTGGTTAAAAAGATTCTTTCAGCATCTAATAGTCCTTGGTGGTGATATGAGACCTACGTTAATTTATTGTGATAGTCAGGATGCTATTGCATATACGAAGGATCCAAAGTATCATAGCAGAACCAAACATATTGATACAAAATATAATTTTGTAAGAAATATCATAGCAAAGAAATAAGTGACTTTGCAGTACATTTCTACGCATAATATGATAGCTGATCCATTTACCAAACCAATACATAGAGATGTCTTTATGACTCATGTCAAATCTCTAGGATTGCGTAGAATTTAGTTACGTATCTAGTACACTCTTGAATGTCCATTAATGAACAATGCTTTGAGTTCATATATTATGTGTAATCTATTGTTGTGATTAATAGATTATATATTTTTATGCACACATAATGTATGTCGAACAGGTTGATATTGGCTCTTACATGAGCAATCGTCTCAGAAAATTTTAGGTTGTGCTGGGATGAGACGAAGTGATCATGTTCTGTACATGATCGGGTCGCCTTGATGAGATATTGAGATGAGATTACTATAAGTGATCGAAATGGATTCCACTATCCGTTATACCTGTTTAGTAGCCAGATTGAGTTCTCGAATATTTTAGGTTGTGCTGGGATGAGACGAAGTGATCATGTTCTGTACATGATCGGGTCGCCTTGATGAGATATTGAGATGAGATTACTATAAGTAATCGAAATGGATTCCACTATCTGTTATACCTGTTTAGTAGCCATATTGAGTTCTCGAATGGGTATGCTTTGAGGAGTGAATATAAAGAGAATTCAAGTTAGGTATCAAGGATACCTGAACTAAAAATTTTACGGTGTGTTTTATAGAATATGACATACGCCCTGAAAATGGAAAAAACACCGTAGCACGTGTTTCATACCGTGTGTGCTTTTACGACTAATATGGGGTAAATAAGTGGATGGATCCCTGCTTCCTCATTGTGTGAGACCTTATGGTTTACATAACCTTATATATACCCTTATGACTTTTGACTGTTTTCTCAAAATTTTATTTGAGTGTTGCTACTTTAGCATGTTGCCAATAACTATGATTGATTCGGTTTGATGGAACACGTCTAGGAAAGCAACTGATTTAAAGTTGAAGGATTTGAGTAGGAAATGAAAATCATTTTGACCAAAATTTCTATTTGTATTCACCGGCCGAATAATTATGTTGACCATGTTGGGTTTACAACGCAATTATGAATACAATAATTAAGTATGGGGTTCAAGTATGTTCCATAAATATTTGAGGGATCGGAAATATTTGAATTAGTATTGAAAAATGATTTGGAGTATAGTGACAAAAGTATTTCCTCTAGTAGATATGCTATATATCCCTAACAGGTATGGCGTTGTGTACTCTTTAATAAACTCGCTGATCCCACGATCCATTTACCAGTATGAACTTTGAGATATTGAGATAAATTTAATTGATATTATATTAAATTCAGTTCAACACCATCATGTACGAGTGGGAGATATTGGAATAAAATGGGTCGTCCATGTGGGTTGACCCGACCCAAGTTATATGGAAATGGTTTTGGAAGGAGGACTTAATGTTTAAATTTGAAACTTAACTCCCCTCTTCATATAACCTCCATGCAACTCCCACACATCTAAAATAATCATTAAATGGAAGTTAAAATTTGGATGTGAAGAATACATGAAGTTGGAGGGTTGAAAATATCTTATAATTGGTTCTTGGATTGTGGAGATTAAACTCTTTCCATTGTGACTGAGTTTTTGGACAAAAAAGCAGCATTTTGATCGAATCGTAACAAGTAAACAAGGCAAGTGATTCAACCTATTGTTCTTGGATTTTCAAGTAAGTTCTACCACTTTTGTATTCGGTAGAAGCATGTTATAGAATATTACAACAATAAATAAATAAAAAAAATCAATATTTTCTTTTATATAGCACATTTCATCCTCATGCCCTGCATTTTGCAGGGGATTTTTATAAGAAACCAAATAAAAATAAGAATAATAACCAAATGCCAATAAAAATTAAAACATTTGTACACAAATTAATTGCATAAGTCTGATTGCTTAACAAGGTGGAAGATCTTTTGGTGGAGGCAATATGGATTGATTTGGGCCTGGTCCATCTTCTACTACAAATGCTGTCTTCAATCCCCAGCCAGTATGCAGCTCCAAGTGACAGTGCATGAACCAAACACCTAAAGGAAGAAAAAATGAAGATTTCAAGGTTAGATTCCTGTTATGAATGATGTTTCAAAGAAATGGAGAGGGACGTGCGCGTTCAAGAGTTGTTCAAAGTCATTTGATCTCTCGATCAAGTCCTAACTAGAAATATATTGAGAGAAGACGATAAATCGTTTGTTCTAGTCTAAGATAGTTTTGGACAGTATCGGATAATACGAGACGCTATTATGAAAGAAAATGGGGCCAACATCTTGTTCATTGTATTATCCGGTTGTGTCCAGTATTGCATACTTAACATGCACTATATATAGATGTGAAATTTGAAATTAATCTATTCTATGGTTCTGGTTCTTGTTATGAACAATATGGCAAGTGCTGTAAGAAGGATGAGATAGCAATGCGTGATCATTAGTGTTACATACCAAACTTACATATACTATAATAAGAAATTTGGATGTACCTGGATTATCAGCCCTGAACCTTATTGCAGTCCAACCGCTTGTGGGGACTCCAACTGTATTTCTTTCAGGAGGGTCTATCAGATTATAATTAGAAGGGTCTTTTTTAGGATCAAAGTTTCCGATTCCTGTCCCGACAACAAAGAAATTGTAGCCGTGAAGATGGAATGGGTGAGACTCGACCGAGAGAAGGTTGGTGTCTTGTAGTACTAACTCGACTGTTGAATTGAATGCGATCTTGCTGAGCCGCGGTCGGGTGCTTTGTGAAGTTTGAAGATTGGCAGTTAGTGGTGCACCGGTGTAGTTAAAAGGCGTTGGAGGACGGTCTGGAAAGTCTGTAGTGAAAACTCCCTTAAGGTTGAAATAGTGAGCTTGTAGAAGTCCAGTTTTAGGCATTACAAAGGTGATGTTGTTTAAAGAAGCAACAAGTTGTGTTCCATTCTGACAAGTCGAACATGGATCCATTCCCAAACCGATTGTGTAGAATAGACGCCGATCAACTTTCAGTGGTACATTTGCTGGGAACTGCAGAGAATTTAGACTTCTGAGTTTGGCATTGTAACTTAGTGTAAAGGCACTATCGTTGAGTGCAGGTATAATAGGGAGGCGCGGGAGTAGTGTATTTGGGACGCCTTTGTACTGCAGTATAGCTGTGGCAGTTTTGTTGTCTATGGAAATTGGTGCATCCATGAAAGGCCTTGCAGCCATAAAATATCGACTGGGCATATTGTTGGCTCGAATGAGAACATTTGTAGTCTGACCAGGTGCTATTAAGATTGCTTCAGTTGTAAAAGGTTTCGTGTATACTGCATCAATCTCTACTACTGTCATGTTGTGACCAGCAATGGCAAAGAAGAGCTCATCATTTAGTGCAGCATTGATGATTCTCAAGAGGTATGTCTTTCCTTTTTCGACCTCCATTGAATAGGTATCTGCATATGACAGTCGAGAAAAAGTAAATTCATATATAGAGGATGAGTTTTAACTTGTATGCTCGAATATATTAGGATTTTCAGTGAAGTTAGTCCTCGTGAAATAATATTGCCTACGTTTTTCAGAACACGGGAAGAGTGGCCCTGGCTTGCCATTGATTGTATGTGCATCAGACATTTTCGGAGGCAATCCTAATTTGTTGCCTTGTTTAACAACCTCTTCGACATCATTGTTCCACCATTCTCCTGTTTTATCGACAAAAATCGTTATGAAACCCTGTTTTTAAGAATAATATTGCTGACTCTTGTTTCTTGTGTAGACTTACCTAAGAGTAAATTGAATTCAAAATCAGGCTGAGGAAAAGGATGTGGGGTTCCTTGTTTAGGCATTATGACAATGGCACCATAGACAGTAGCTCTTAGCCAAAAGATGTGTGCATGCCACCATAATGTTCCTCTCTGTCCTGTTACATTGAAATCATAGGTGTAGCTTTGCCCTGTCTGGACTGGACATTGAGTTATATAAGCCGGTCCATCGGCCCAGCCATTCCGAAATTGCTTCAACCCGTGCCTGCAACAAACATTTTTACGAGCATCAAACCCCACGTACTTTTACTCCTCGTTCTAAGGTGAGCTCCTCTGAGGGCATTATATCCCAGACTGCCCTCAGGCGGCCCGGTCCCAAAGTAAAGAAAAAAAAAATCCTGGGCTAAGTGTTAACATTATTTCAGTGTGTTGTACTTGTTCCTTATGTCCTTACCAATGAATCGACATATTATATTGTGCATGATTAGTAACATTGATAAGAACTCGATCGCCTTCTCGAATGTATATCGTTGGTCCGGGAAACAACCCATTTACTGTGACAATAGGCTTGGAATGGCACAATCTGCTAACATTCTTCACTTGAATCTGTCAATACAAAAATGAACAAAATCAGCTAAGTTCGGTATGTAACATTGGACAAGATTGAACAGATTACGGTTCAATCCGCATCACCAAACATGCCTACTAACTCACATTGAACTGGTAACTTTTCACTGCAGCTTTGACTGGAGTGGACATGAACCCAATAAAAGCCAATAAAAGTAAAGGAATTATAGCCAAATGAAATCTGTTTCCTCTCCCCATTTCCCCCAGCTGCCAAATGTTTGAATCTTGTCCAAATTATGCTTTAATTTGTGAAGACTTATGGGGACATTTTATAGGACTTAGAAAAAAGTTGCTTGTTAGAATTAGCCATCAGTTTGTTAAGAGAGAGCTGGTAGAGAAATCTGTAGAAGCTTACAAGCAATTTGTTGATAGAGGCTTTGTAATGGATTGAATTCTTTTAAAGATTCAAAACCTGAAAATTCTTAGTTTAATAATTTATTTTCCTCAGCCTTAAAGTAGGAGTTTGGCTTTGGCATTGCTTAATTTCATAGTTGTTTTGTTTACTAAGGTTCTGGACCTTGAGTGAGGTTCTTTTCTCTATTATTAGAAAACATTTTAGAAAATGGAATTAAAAATGAACTCAGATTTAAATAACAAAAAGTTTAAAGTTTTATAAAAGTCAGCCTATAATTCTTGAAAAGAAAAAGAAAACAGTGATGGAGAAGTTCATGGCAAAATTTGGAAAGTGACAATAATTTAATGTTGAATAAGTGGTAATATGATTCTACATAAATGTGACATCTATGTACACTCACGTGAAATGTGAAGTAAAATACTTACTTTAGCATATGAACGATAAATGTGTCAAAATAGGTAGTTCGACTTGGTCTGAATTAGCCTTCAAGTCTTTTTTTTTTTTTTTTTTTTCTTTTTTATAGTGTGTATATTTTGACAAATATTTAGTCGAAAAATATAAAAAGCAGCACTGGCTACATTCGGTTGGCCTACGAGACACGGAGGGGCCAACTCGTTTGTTTTTATATTACTAGTGAATGATACAATACTATGCGACAACATTAAATATAGAAAAAATTAAATTAACTTTTTTAGTATATTCTCCACAACGTACTAAATATATATATTAAACAAAAAAGTATTAAATGTGCATGTCCTTGTAAACACATACATAAATCAATATTTCTTTTTTTTTTTTTTGTATAGAGAAAGGAATTTGAAAACATGAAACACAAAAACATATTTCTTAATATACCTTACGAATTTGGATTCAAATTTTGGGGTGGCATATAGACTTGAGCCAATTTTTAGTTTTCTCATTTTGATTGCAATAATTCGTTAAAATAAGTGCCTAACGTCACAAATTTCGTGCACATGTTTGGTGATGTGGAAATTATTTTTAAAAAACTTAAAAATTGTAGATTTTATGAAATGTGTAGTAAATTATGGATCCTACGAAATTATTGGTTAAAAATTATATTTGACTAGTTTGACTATTTTAAGTTATAATTTAAGCTAAGACAAACAAGTTGAAATTATTTTTTAAGTACTTATAATAAGTGAATTTTATACAATATCAGGCCCATTTTTGGACCGAGGCAAGTGAGGCAATCGCCTTGGGCCCAAAACCAAAGGGGCTCCCCGTTTTCATTAAAACAAATTATTTGTGATTACAGAAGTTGCCAAAAAAAATATTTGTACAAAATTTTGAATCCCAGCAAAGCAAAGCAAGCCGCATTCTACAATGAAATATGACTATTATTAAGTAGTGACCCAAAATCGAAGGGATCCATTTTTTTTATAAAAAAAAAAAAAAAAAATTGAAACCCAACCCGCCCACAGTCCTGCCCATGACTTATCAGATCTTACCTTGGGGGCCTAATTTTTGGAATTTGCCTCAAGTCTTAAAAATATCAGAACTAGCCCTGTAGAATATGTAGATAATAAGTTGATAGTAAGTTATGGATCATACGACATATGTAGATAAAAATTAAATTTAACTAATTTGATCAATTAAAATTATAATTTAAATAATGACAAACAAGCACGAAACTTAAGTGCCTCTTCTTTCAACTATTATCCCTTTTTAGCAAATTATTTAAATAAAATAAGGACATTAAGATAAATAATTTAAAATAACATCACCATCTAATTGATTTAATAATTAAAAAAATTTCTAAATTCAAATGTATCTAAATGCTCAATTTTATAATAACTGGATTGAATGTGCAAGTTCGATACAAAAAAATTGAGACTCAATCCAAAAATTTGATATGATTTACATGTAAAAGATAAAAATAAAAATGCAATACCCATTAAAAGAATCTTAAAACTGGCTAGTTCACTCAAAAACCGATTTTACTGGTTCAATTTTTGAAAAAATAAATTATTTATTTATTTTATTGTCGGTTTTATTCTGAATTATTATTATTATTTGTTGTAAAATTATGAGATAATTATTGATGACTATTTAGACTTATCAGGATACTTAGTCTTATCAGTATATTTAGATAAGCCTTGTTTGATTGTATCCAAATTTCTTTGTAACCTACTTTAGAATCCTATAAATATAGGTCTATAGTTATTATGAAACACACAATTCATTTCGCATCTGTTATATTTTTCTTCTCTTCTTTCTCTACTTTCATAACACGTTATCAGCACGAAGTTTTATTCTACTGAAGTTGAAGTTCTTACAACGATCCCTCTCATACCACAATTAAAAACTAAAGTCAAATTTATTCGGAGCAGCTGGGTACAAGCTCAGTTACAAGACCATCTGGATGAGCTGTGGGATGATGGTGTGCTGGACTATCTAAACCATGCCAAAAACATTGTGGTAATTTGTTGATTTCTTTTTAAATGCATTCCGAGGTCCTTCATAACTCTTGAAGACTTGAACTATAATATGCTTGGTTAATTTAATGCAAGCATCTTTGAGGGTGCCATTCTTATTATTAGCCTTTATATGTTTTAATGCTTCAATTATGTCCAGGTTCGTTTGATCAGACAGTTTGTTGTTGAAATTGAATAATTGCATGTTGGTAATTCCCATTCTTTAATTTTGAATGTAAAATTGAATAAAGGCACAGCAAATCGGGATGTGATCCTTCAACAAGCTTTAACTCTTATTCATACTACACCTGTCATTAACATGCCAAAAGTATAAATACACTCAAGCTGGCATACACGTGCAACTTACAAATATTAATGAATACATTATTAGAAATCCTGATTAGCTTAATTTGCATTTTTATTTGTATAATCTTTGGGAAATCAAGCATGCTCTTCCATCCGCATGCTACAAAAATAGGCATAACCATAGGAGAAGAATTTTCACCAGCGGTTGTTTAGGTGCCGTAGATTGCTTGTCGAAGTTTACATTAATATTCTATTTTGTTGTTGTTTCAGAATAAGTAAATATTTATATTACATTAATATTCCAGTAGAATATTAATTGCTCCCGAAGAGCATGATTTTATAAGATATAATATTCGATTAGAATATTATAATATTGCTTCTGAAGATCAAATATTTACTTAAAAATAATGATTTGTTGTTGCTCCTGAAGAAGCACAACGTTATAATATTCTAACAAAATATTAACTGCTCTTGAAGAGCATAACGTTACAATTTAAATATTCTAGAAGAATATTAATTTTTATGACATTATAATTTTTATGAAAATATGACGTTATACTTTTTATATTCCAGAAGAATATTGAGCAGTATTAGAAATAATATTTTATTATGTTCTAGAAGAAGCACATGTCTTGAAGAATATCAAATCACATAATTAAATTGTGATATAAATGAGTAATTAATCAACTAATGCTTATTCCTGAAGAAAAGTATATAAATCATGTTATGTTGACATTGATTAGTGTGAATTATATGATTATACAATGTCTAATAGAAAATTAATTATATTTTCTTGTTCATTGTGTAGTTACTCAAATGGCGAATATCAGAAAACTTGAGTTTGTTGCACTTGATCTATCTGGCAAAAACTATTTGTCATAGATTCTCGATGCTGAGATTCATCTTATTTCAAAGGGTCTGGGAGAGACAATAAAAGAAGGAAACGTAGCATCCCTGCAGGATCGCACAAAAGCACTCATTTTCCTTCGTCACCATCTCCACGATGGATTGAAAATTGAGTACCTCACTGTAAAAGATTCAAAAATACTTTGGAAAAACTTGACTGAAAGGTTTGACCATCAGAGGACTATAGTCCTCCCCAAAGCCCGGTATGAATGGATGCACCTTTGATTGCAGGACTTTAAACAGTTAGTGAATACAATTCTGAACTATTCAGAATAACTTCAAAACTAACTCTGTGTGGAGAAAAAATCTCTGATGAAGATATGTTGGAAAAGACTTTCTCCACTTTCCATGCCTCCAATGTGATCCTTCAACAGCAATATCGTGAGCGTGGTTTTAAAAAATACTCAGAACTCATATCCTGCCTGCTAGTTGCTGAACAAAATAATGAACTGTTGATGAAAAATCATGGGCTACGTCCAACTGGTTCCACAGCATTGCTTGAAGCAAATGCAATATCAAGCCATTGACGCGGACGTAGACGTGGACGCAGACGCGGACACGAAAATGGACGTGGACGTGGACGTGGACGTGGACGTGGACGAGGGCGAGGGCGAGGGCGAGGGCGAGGGCGAGGGCGAGGACGAGGACGCGGATTTGGACGAAAAAATAGACATTATCAACCACAAGGTGACAGCTTTAAAAAGCAAAAAATAAATGAAAATAACTCGTCCAAAAAGGAGCACGAAGAAAATTGCTTTAGATATGGAATGAAAGGACATTGGTCACGTACCTGTCGTACGGCAAAACATCTTGTGGATCTCTACCAAAGATCAATCAAGAGAAAAGAAAAAGTGGAGACAAATTTTGCTGACTGTGATGGTCCAACTGATGTGACTCATCTAGACGTTTCTGATTTTTTTGCTGATCAAAGTGGAAATATCAATAATTTGATCGAGGGAGGTGTGATAGAAAAAATAGACTAGTTTACTTTCGATATAGTAGTATTTATTTTGATTCAAAATTTTAGTTCGAAATAGGTTCCTTTAAAGTTTGAAACTTTGCGTTGTTAAACTAGTTCTTAGTTGATTGAATGTTTCTTTATGTTTAATTTTTTTAGTTTTAAAACTCATTCTTAAAATTATCTATTTGATCATGTTTATAGATTCATGATGAATTGTCAAGATATCTGTTTAGCTGATAGTGCAACTACTTATACAATTCTTCAAGATAAAAAATATTTTTTGGACTTAACATTAGCAGAAAATAATGTTAATACGATATCTGGTACATCAAATATCGTTGAAGGCTCCGGAAGAGCTAGTATTATCTTACCAAATAATACGAAATTGCATATAAATGATGCACTTTATTCTAGCAAGTCCAGAAGAAATTTGCTTAGTTTTAAAGATATCTGCAGCAATGGATACCACATTGAGACGATGCAAGAAAATAATTATGAACATATTTGCATAATTTTTTTTTGTATATGGCCAGAAGCAGATAAAAGAAAAACTCATGGCACTCCCATCTGGCATGTATTATACATTCATAAAAACATTTGAATCAAACAATGTCACGAACTCGAAGTTCGTTGAACCAAAAAGCTTTATGCTTTGGCATGATCGAATTGGACACCCATGAGCAATAATGATGTGCCAAATAATTAATAACTCACATGGACATCCTCTAAAGAACCAGAAGATTCTTTTACCTAATGATTATCCATGTGCTGCTTGTTCACAAGGCAAGTTAGTTATTAGACCTTCTATTACGAAGGTTCGTGTTGAATCTCTAACTTTCTTAGAAAGAATTCATGGAGATATATGTGGGCCGATACACCCACCATGTGGACTATTTCGTTATTTTATGGTATTAATTGATTCTTCTACTAGATGGTCACATGTCTGCTTACTTTCTACTAGAAATGTAGCTTTTGCTAGACTACTTGCTCAAATTATAAAACTACGAGCTCAATTCTCCGATTACTCAATCAAGACAATCCGTCTTGATAATGCTGGTGAATTTAGATCACAAACATTCAATGATTATTGTATGTCAATCGGGATTGTCGTTGAACATTCAGTTGCTCATGTCCATACACAAAATGGTATAGCAGAGTCGTTTATCAAACGTCTTCAATTGATTGCTAGACCTTTACTTATGAAAACAAAACTCCCAACATATGTTTGGGGTCATGCTATATTACATAGTGCATTATTAGTTCGTATAAGACCAACTGCTTATCATGAATACTTACCTTTACAACTTGCATTTGGTCACGAACCCAATATTTCTCATCTACGAGTTTTTGGTTGTGCTGTCCAAGTCCCAATTTCACCCCCACAACGTACAAATATGGGTCCCCAACGAAGACTTGGAATTTATGTTGAGTTTGACTCACCATCCATTATTAGGTATCTTGAACTTTTAACGGATGATTTATTTACTGCACGTTTTGCAGATTGTCATTTTGATGAAATGAATTTCCCAACTTTAGGAAGGGAAAAACTGCATCCTGGAAAACAAGATAAAATTTCTTGGAATGAAAACACTCTATCTCATTTTGATCCCCACAGTAATCAATATGAGCAAGAAGTTGAGAAAATCATTCACTTGCAAATAGTTGCAAGCCAATTACCTAATGTATTCGTTGATACAAGGAAAATGACAAAGTCATATATTCAAGCAGAAAATACTCCTGCAAAAATTGATGTCCCTGTAGGACAATCTACCATAGCAAATGAATCTCAAATACGCCAGAAGCGTTGTCGACCAGTTGGTGCTAAAGACTCTGTACCTCGAAAGAAAAAGGTACAAGAGAAAATCCAACTAAAAACTTTTAATGAAACAATGGTAGAAACGATTGATCAATCAAACACTGATAATGTGATTCTTGAAGAACCACGAGTGTCCGAAAACAATGAGATTTCAATAAATTATTTATTATCTCATAAATTATGGGAACGAAATAATATTGTCGTGGACAATATCTTCGCCTTTAATGTGACACTAGATATCATGCAAAATGAGGATCCTGAACCACAATCTATTAAAGATTGTCAAAATAGAAATGATTGGCCAAAATAAAAAGAAGCCATACAGGCAGAGTTGAATTCCTTATAAAAACGAAAAGTGTTTGGACCTGTAGTTCGAACCCCTAAAAATATAATCCATGTAGGATACAAATGGGTCTTTGTAACAAAAATGAATGAAAACAATCAAATTACAAGATACAAAGCTCGACTTGTAGCCCAATGCTTCTCACAAAGACCTGAGATTGATTATGAGGAAACATATTCTCCCGTAATGGACACCATCACATTTAAGTTTTTAATGAGTTTGACTATGTCACAAAGGCTCGATGTAGTAACTGCATATCTGTATGGTTCACTTGATAGTGACATACACATGAAAATCCCTGAAGGATTTAAAGTGCCAAAAGTAAATGATTCATTCCCCAGAACAATGTTCTCAATTAAATTGCAAAGATTATTGTCTGGATTAAAACAATCCGGACGAATGTGGTATAATCGCCTTAGCGAATATTTGTTAAAAGAATGTTATAAAAATGATGATTTATATCCTTGTGTTTTCATAAAGAAAACAAATATTGGATTTGCAATTGTGGCAATTTATGTTGATGATTTAAACCTTATAGGAACTCTTGAAGAGCTCAACAAAACTGCAGATTATTTAAAAAATGAACTTGAGATGAAAGATTTGGGAAAAACCAAATTCTGTCTTGGATTACAAATTGAACATTTCCCAGAAGGATTATTTGTTCATCAATTTTCTTATACAGGAAAAGTCTTAAAACGTTTTTATATGGATAAAGCACATCCATTGACATCGCCTATGGTCGTTCGATCACTTGAAGTGAAAAAAGATCTATTTCGTCCACTTGAAGATGGGGAAATAACTCTTGGACCTGAAGTACCATACTTAAGTGCAATTGGTGCATTAATGTATCTTGCAAATTGCACTCAACCGGACATAGCTTTTTCTGTAGCACCCACTCAAAGACATTGGAATGGTGTTAAACACATTCTTCGTTACCTAAAAGGTACTGTTGACATGGGATTATTTTATTCGCGAAAATTAGGATCATCTTTAGTGAGATATGCAGATGCGGGTTATCTCTCCGATCCACATAAAGCTAAATCACCAATAGGGTATGTGTTTACACGTGGAGGAACAGCTATATCATGAAGATCTGTGAAGCAAATATTGACAGCAACATCTTCAAATCATTCTGAAATTATTGCAATGCACGAAGCAAGTCGAGAATGTGCATGGTTGAGAAACATGACACATCATATCCAAGCATCATGCGGATTACCTTCAACAAAGGATAGTCCAACAATATTGTATGAAGACAATGCAACTTGTATTGCACAACTCAAAGGAGACTACATCAAAGGGGACATGACAAAGTATATTTCTCCAAAATTCTTCTATACACACGAGCTTCAGAAGAATGATGACATCGATGTTCAACAAATTCGCTCAAGTGACAATTTGGCTAACTTATTCACAAAAGCATTGCCGACATCCACATTGAAGAAATTGGTGCACGAGATTGGGATGCGTCGACTCAAAGATCTTCAATGATTAATATTAAGGGAGTAGCTGTACTCTTTTTCCTTAGTCCAGGTTTTGTCCCACTGGATTTTCCTGACAAGGTTTTAATGAGGCAGCATTTTCTTAATACTCCAAAACTTTAACAATTACTGTACTCTTTTTTTCTTTTCGTTTGATATTTTGTCCCATTGGATTTTTATCAAATAAAATTTTTAGCGAGACAGTTATTGTAGAAATAGTCATCAAATGGGGAGTGTTGTAAAACTATTTAGATTTATCAGGATACTTAGTCTTATCAGTATATTTAGATAAGTCTTGTTTGATTGTATTCAAATCTCTTTGTAACCTACTTTAGAATCCTATAAATATAAGTCCATAGTTATAATGAAACACACAATTCATTTCGCATGTGTTATATTTTTCTTCTCTTCTTTCTCTAGTTTCATAACATCATTATTATTATTATTATTATTATTATTATTATTATTATTTTGAGAGTCTTGTCTTGGCCGATTTTTAAACAATGAATTTACTACAAATTAAATGAAAATAGAAATGTGAATGTTCAATGTGAGGACAATTTCGCCATTTCAACTTGCTCCGTCTTCTATGTTATCTACTCTATAAATACAAAGGCCTGAGAAACAAACCCTAAATTTCGCAGCGCCGATTGGATTTCTCTGTAAATTCACATCTCACCCCCCCAACCCCCAACCCTTCTTCACACTCTCACACAGAAGAGTATGCGTAAGCACATGTGGATGCATTTGAAAGAGAAGGTGCGGTGATGAGTAATCAAATAATCTCGTTAAACCGATTATTTATGAGGACAATCTCCAATCCATTCTTCATTTACTCTGAGCGCCTTCTCTTTTATCTTCAATTTCTTGACTCTTTTTTTTTTTTTTTTTTAATTTCATTTTTGATCAATTTGTCTTGTATTTAGAATTTGCAAAAAATTAGTATACATTTAAAACGTTATATTTCTTCAGTTAATTATGATATATCCCATTCAATTTTTCTGCTTGAATTTAATTTTAAATTATTTTTTGTGTTTTTATTTTTTAAGGTAGTAAAAGAGTAATTTCCATAATATTATTTTCATATTATCTTTTATGCTTTATGCCATCAGGAAAATAAATTATCGAAGTCAAATTGGCAGTCTTATTAATTTGTCATGTAAAAACAGATGCAATGAATAATAAAGTGCAATAGTCAAATATTAATCTTAAAATATAGAGTAAATTAGTTTTCAGCTTGGTAATAATTTCATCTCAATTCAATTTTTTCTGTAGATTTTTTTTTTTTATTATTTCATTAATTCACACAAATAGTTCTTCAAATGATTTTTTTTTTTTATAATTTTACCATTGACTTCAATACATTAGGTACTATTTGATTTCAATTAAATTTTTAATATAAAATTGAAGTTAAAGTCAACAATTAATATTAACTATATATTTCATAGACCTACAATTTTTTAATCACATGTTTTATTAATTTTCATCAACTTTTACAAAAAATTTGATTTTAATCAAAATCAAACATATTTTAAAGAGAAAATAAAATAAAATAAATTGCATTTGAAGTCTTTAATTTTTTTTAAAGTGTAAATAAATTAGAAATCACGCACAACATAATTAGAAGATCTTTTTTTTTATGAATATAGTTATAAGATTTGAGATTTGATGACACAATAGAAGATTGGAGTAAGTTCCTAATTACAACATAAGCACATGTTTGTCACTGTTTAAATTATAATTTCAACTGATCAAACATATTTTTTATCTACACATTTCATAAGACTCATAACTTATAACTCACTTATATCTACACATTCATTTACAACTTATAATATAAATATTTAAAATATAATTTCAACACTACCAAATATATGTTAAATAAAAAATTTAAAATTTATTTGTACTTCTGAAAATGTTAAAATTTTTAATTGCAATTTTTTATTATATTTCATATTTTTGTTATTTTAATTTATTTTAAGTTAATGACAAAATTGTTAAAAAGACCATTTGTGGACCATATGTGTGAATAATGAGAGGATAGAGACGTTATATACTAATAAAATTAAATGAGATGATATTGTTATAAAATTGAATTGAGACTGTAAATATAATTTACCTTAAAATATACAAATAGAAGTAAGAAAAAATAGAAATATACAGATAATTAAGTACTTGTTTAGTAAAAAAAAAATTGTAAATTATAAGCTCTGGTTATAAATGTATAATTAATTAGATAAGAATAACAATATACTATATTACTTCTATTCTATATCATTTTTTATCAAAAAATATTATTTGAAAATTTTAAACTAGTTTAGACAAATTTTAGATGATTTCAATTCTATAATTTTATATTTTTTTTTAAAAAAAATGTACCCATGTGTTCAATTTATACTTCAGAAGCAGTGGAAATTAACAAACCATGACAATCCTACTAACAAACTTGTTAATTCTAATAGAATGTTGAGTAATATTAATATTGGTTGATTCAACTGAATATTCTAAATCATTGAAATTAAGATTTTGTTGGTTGTTGATCGATTTGATCAACAAATTTGTGAATTCATGAAATAGAATGTCGTGATAAATAGAAAGTTATATAATTTTTTTTAAAAAAATATTTTAAGTTTTGAAATCAAATTGTTTCATTTTTTTTTTTTTAGATTCACGAATAATGCAAAAAGTAGTTTAAAAAAATGAAACGCGAGTAAACATGACATTTCAGAAGATTTAGGATTAGTTTAAACTAAATCAAAATTTAACTTGTTGACTGAAATATAAGGAGTGGCAATTGGGGTATTTTTTTAAAAGGCCTAGTCAAACAACTCAAATCTTTTTAAAATGTAACTTATTCTTCATATTTTTTTAAGGCATCTTTTGTGAAAAAAGTCCATAATACCCTTACTATATTTTTATAATAACTGAAATGTCATTGACACAAAAGACTCAAAAACTCTTAGCGTTGATCTCACTCCGTTAACGACGTAAAGTTGCTAAATTGAAGAAAACCCTACTCCCTCAAATTTCTCCACTGTAATCTTGGATTTCTTCCTTCATTTTCTGTGGGCGAAGAGAAATACTTGCCGCAATTTGTTATTGCCGCGAAGAGAATTACTTCTCACTCTATTTGTTGTTGCAAATTCGTCATTGGTAATATATTCTCCTCTCTTTCATTATTTCATATGTACATGGCATTTTTTTGTGTCTATTCAAAATGGGTGATGAGGAATGTTATTCATCTGAAATGGTGGAGCTAAGGAAAAAGCTGCATTATTTGTGCTTTTTGGAACGTTTGAAACTACTGTGGTCTTGTTCAACAACAAGAGTCGTTTTAAACGACGGTAGTTGTTATAAGATGATCATCTGTCGTTTTAAACAACGAAACACATTTTGAACTATTATTGTAGCGTAGTTGAGGTTGTTTGAAATACAATATTTGATTTTTTGATAAACAAATTTTTTTTAGATTAAGTAACTAAAGTTTTAATGAATTGCAGGAATTGAGTCACCATTATGGATTGCTGTATTTTATTTTGATGAGTTTGTTAGGAATGATCAGGGAAAGTGGAATTAGAAACAGGGTAATAGTCATGTTGTGGATGGACTTGAAATTGTTACTGAGATTTCATATAAAGAGCTGTATGATAAACTACTAGATCTGTGCAATGTTGACTCTTTCTTGCATGAATTGGAGATGAGGTTTCTTCTACCTTGTGGTGCAATGTTTGGGGAGCCAACCCAGATTACATTAGACAAACATATGCAGTGGTATGTAGGTCTCACTAAACAAGGTCAGATTCGTCCCATTTGCGTAACCTGTATGAGCAAAGGTCCAGCACTAGTTAATGATAAAACTGATGCAGTCAAACCGGGTGAACTCGAGCGTGAAATCGAAATGGAGACATTATTATTCAACAATGTACAATCACAAGGGAATGACTATTGACAAGACTTGGAGATACTTCCAGAAAATGATGTACGATTGTAAGCCAACGACGATAATGAAGTGGATGAAAATGTAGATGATTATCGAGATGTGATGAATATAAATGCAGATTATCAGAATGTCAAAAGTCCAGCTCAAAATTCTAAGAATACTGCCAGCATCTATTCTTCTAGACCTTAGGTGGTCGAAGACAATCAGTTCACAAATGAGCAACTTCTGGCTTTATCTTCACTTATTACAATGCATGTGATTCCCACGAATGAAGATGTGCCAGATGACAAAGTCTTTTAGTAAAAAAAAAGATCTGATGTTGGAGTTGCACTTGCTTGCAATGAAGTATGACTTTGAATTCAGAGTGAAGTATGTTTCTTTTTTTTAATTTGTTCTGTGGACAACAAATGTGAACGTAATATATTTGATTTATCGTTATGTCGAATGCAGATGTTATGTTTATGTTGTTTATCTTTATTTTGGATTGCATATGTTTTGTTTTTTAGCTGCATACTATCCCTTCTGTGTGTACAAAATAACATAACGACATCAGTCATTTTAAACAACCATCAACATTTAGTACATAACAAATAGAGTTGTTTTGAACAACCCTGGACGTTTTTGGTAAAGTTGACGAACCAATGAATTGAATATGTTGTGAAACATATACTGTTATTAAAAACAACCAACGACATTTAGTATATTAGTATAGACGAACATAACAAGTACAATTATTTTAAACAACTAATGACGTTTAATATAGAACTACTGCAGTAGACTACCACCGATATTTAGTATAGAACGACTACAGTTGTTTTAAACGTCTATAGACGTTTTTCAAAAAAAAAAATGTCGATCAATCAATTGTACATTAGTTCGATCGTCGAACTCGATCGTGTCGATCAATCAATTGTACATTAGTTCGATCGTCGAACTCGATCATGTCAATCAATCAATTGTACATTAGTTCGATCGTCGAACTCGATCGTGTCAATCAATCAACTGTACATTACTTCGATCGTCGAACTCAATCGTGTTGATCATATAGTTGATCATTACTTCGATCGTCGAACTCGATCGTGTCGATCAATCAATAGTACATTACTTCGATCGTCGAACTCGATCGTGTCAATTAATCAATTGTACATTACTTCGATCGTCGAACTCGATCGTGTTGATCATATTGTTGTACATTACTTCGATCTTCGAACTCGATCGTGTCGATCAATTAATTGTACATTACTTCGATCGTCGAACTGGATTGTGTCGATCAATCAATTATACATTATTTCGATTGTTTAACTCTATCGTGTTGGTCAATCAATTGAACATTACTTCAATCATCAAACTCGATCGTGTCGATCAATCAATTGTACAATACTTCGATCGTCGAACTTGATCGTGTCAATCATATAGTTGTACATTACTTCTATCTTCGAACTCGATCATGTCGATCAATCCATTGTACATTACTTCGATCGTCGAACTCGATTGTGTCGGTCAATCAATTGTACATTAATTTGATTGTCGAACTCGATCATGTCGATCATATTGTTGTACATTACTTTGATCGTCGAACTCGATCATGTCGATCAATCAACTGTACATTACTTCGATCGTCGAACTCAATCGTGTCGATCAATCAATTATACATTATTTTGATCGTTTAACTCGATCGTGTTGATCAATCAATTGTACATTACTTCAATCGTCAAACTCGATCATGTCGATCAATTAATTGTACATTACTTCGATCGTGTCAATCATATAGTTGTACATTACTTCGATCGTCGAACTCGATCGTATCAATCAATCAATTGTACATTACTTCGATCGTCAAACTCGATCGTGTTGATCAATCAATTGTACATTACTTTGATTGTCGAACTGGATCGTGTCGATCATATTGTTGTACATTACTTTGATCGTCGAACTCGATTGTGTCGATCAATCAATTGTATATTACTTCGATTGTCGAACTCGATCGTGTCGATCATATTGTTGTACCTTACTTCGATCGTCGAACTCGATCGTGTCGATCAATCAATTGTATATTACTTCGATTGTTGAACTCGATCGTGTCGATCATATTGTTGTACCTTACTTCGATCGTCGAACTCGATCGTGTCGATCAATCAATTGTATATTACTTCGATTGTCGAATTCGATTGTGTCGATCATATTGTTGTGCCTTACTTCGATCGTCAAACTCGATCATATCGATCAATCAATTATACATTACTTCGATCTTCGAACTCGATCATGTCAATCATATTGTAGAACTACATAGTTTTTTTAAAATGATTGAAGTTGTGTTGGAAACATCTCTAGACGATTTTGAAAAACCCTAGGGCTGTTTACGATGACATGTATAAAATGACACCGTTATTTTATAACGTCTCTAAACGTGTTGTTTTATAACGTCTCTAAATGTTTTTAAAAACTACCACTTGTATACTTTTTGACTTATATTTTACTTTACTGTATATGATACATCAACCTACTCACTGAACGACTGTTAAAAAAAAGGAAAAGTTCCCGACGTAAAACCTCACCACCGTTCGCACACAACTGTACTTTTGAAGTTCCACACCCTAACTTCCACTGTCAAAAAGCTTAGTCAGGTGACTGGATTGTCATAAAGATTCCAAATCTCTACTATTAAGGTTGTTGTCAAATTCATTTCAAAGTTAGGGATTTCTTATGTAGTTGTTTCAGAAAATAGGGCGTGTTTGGTAAAGTTGATTTTGAAATTAGGATTTTTTTTATAGGTAAAATCATAATGTCTCAATGTTTGGAAAGTTGTAGGTTCCAAACATTTGTTGACATTCCTGTAAGAAAGTCGTCCCAAACACATCTTTATAATGAATGACAGTGAATGGTCCACAATATTCTCACTTGTACAAGTTTACAACATACGACTACATTTATTTCACACTTGATTGCATTTGTCACTAAATGACTACATGACGTTATAGAACGAATGTTATTGTTCCAAAAGTATGTGGTCTTTCTAGAACTATACATGATGTTTCACTAACTTATTATGTTATGTTATTTGTAGGATGGAGTATTTCGTAGACAGGAATCTTGTAACCGAAATTAAGGTGTCATCGAGATCCACTCTACCGAAAATTGATACAGTACACAATGCATTAGATGATGAACACAAGAAACTATTTCTCAACTCATGTTTTGGGAACTTGTACAATGTGAGGTCTATGCAAATATCTCCAAAGCTAATTCACAACCTGTTAATCAGGAGAGTACGTTTTGAAAACACAGATGAACTCTAGTTTTGTTTGGAGAACGAGCAAGCTACACAGTTCTCTTTTTTCGAGTTTACGCTTATGATGAGCTTTAAGCCAGGAAATGAGGCTGAGTACAAAAACAGGATAGTGTAAAATGGGCAGTTGTTTGAGAATTACTTTGGAGATGGAGATAAGATCACTCCTAGTCGTTTGTATGAAGCATTTGACAATGAGGAAGACGATATGGACGACAAGTACAAGTTAGGACTGGCATGTATCTACGAGTCGGTGTTGAGAGCCAAAGAATTGAACACAAAGATAGATGGTCACATATTGGATTTGGTTGACGACTTGGATTTATTCAATGAATATCCATGGAGGCGGAAGATTTATGACCTCACAAGGCATGCATTTATGAAAAGTTGGGAAGACTAAAAAGAGAGATATTCTTTGTGGGGGTTCTCATTGGTGGTGCAGGTAATGGTCACTGAAACTGAATCTAAAATTTCCATTACGTGAAAAAATTGATATAAAAAATTGGTAAGTAAATGACAAGCACATCAATCTGTAGATTTGGGCATTTGAGGCAATACCACGCATAGTGCACTTGTTCCGTGCTCGGACGTAGGAAATGAGACTCTCGAGGATGTACTCGTGGAATTCGCGCTTAACACCTGAATTAAGAGATATTACAAAAGTCTTAGACGATCCACAGCTATGCATCCGTTGCACATTGCATGCTAGTCCCAAGGAAATGGAATAAGAGTATGTGAGATTGATTGTCTACGGCCCTAAAAGGAGGAAGCGAATCAACCACATAGGCAGACTACGCGATCTTTCAGACGGAAGGATGCACAAGAAAAACCTAAGGTGTTCCTACACAGGAGTAAGAGCAAAGCCGTAGAAAAGCCTGACTTAGACGAACAGTCGGGAGAAACGAGAGTTAAAAAGCCTGTCTCCTTACACGACTGAAGGTCAGTGGAGAAAGCACGTTGATGCTACGACGTTCGATCTTTTCCGAGATGCTGACCCTGCGAAGGATAAGGAGTTTTCTATATGGTACAACCAGTTAGGTCAGTGGAAGATATAGGATTTTATTCAAGAGGAGGCACTTCGTAATACATAAGCAAAAAATTTCAAAATGAATTATACATGGAAAGTAACAATTAAAATTTTCAATACATTAAAATTGTCCACGACAAGTTTTCATATTCTTAAATTGTTTAACAATATCACTGTTACAAATATTCTTAACCTCATGATTGACCTTCTACCAATCTTAAGCTCTTTCTATTGTAAATTTGCAATCAGATTGTCTTGTATGCATTATTAATAATTCAAATGACGAATTCTAAAATAATTTATTTCCAAATTTATTTCTGTTTCAAAACACTTTTAGCAGCCAGCAGGGATGAAATATGAAATAAGAACTCTATATTGAATACGAACGTTAAAGAATAATATGATTTATAAGTTATAACCCATAAAGCTTCAATTTCAGAATCATAATAAACATTTTTTTCCATCATTAACACTGGAAAATAATAATGGAGAAGTATAGAATTATATTCATGGAGTTGCTGGACCTATCCCACAAACTTGTCCAAGTCATTTGTATTTCTACTTCCTCCAAGATATAGCAATTTTTCACAGGGATAAAATGTGCCAGAAAATAGTAATGGAAAAATACGTAGCTTAGAATTTAGAAATTAGAATATAAATTTCAGACAGAGACAGAGTCACAGAGGCCATGAAAGTGGATATGGTTTTTCAAATTTTCAATTCAAAAACCAGTAAACCACCACAGGATTACAGGAACACACCGGATATGCAATAATTTACAGATGGTTGATTCCAAATAGTCTGTTCCAAATTCTAATTGCCAAAGAGATTTCAAATAGTGGATTCTTGACAAGATGAGGAAAAAAGAAGAAGGCAAAAACTACCTAGAAAATGGAACGACCACTGGGCTCGCTGGAAATCCTCTTGACACACCTTTGATCAACTATCCTCCTTACTCTTTACTCGTTAGCTGTTGCTTGCTGGGAAGTGGGAACTGGGGTCTGGGAAGTAGGTCATACGGAGTTGTGGACAAATTGAGACTTGAGAGTCAGAGTTGAGAGGGGGTCTGCTTAGTGCTTAGGATTGGGCCTCTTCTTGGACTCAAAATTTTTTTAAATTGATAGGGGTCCTGGGCCACCTCTTGTCCCTTAACAAATCCGCCCCTGAGTTAGGTGACAGGTAAACATCGTTTCTAACTTAGTGGACTTATTATGCAGCTGTAATTTCTATTTTTGTTTTTTCTTCATTCATATTTTTTCTATTATTGATTTATGCCCAGTGTCAGCCACCAATTGGACTATTTAAAGTTGAAGGATGCAAAAAAATGGTTCCATGATGTTTTCACGGAGGGAGCTTGGCTTTTAGATAAGGTAAGTAGCCTTAACGATTGATATATATGTTCAACATACTTAATTACTTTGGCTAACACTTGCTAATTTTGAAGCACGTTGATTTGGCAATGCAATTGCTGCGTCAGCGGACGATAAAATATCTCAAATCCTTCGGTCGTCCGTGAGTCATTCTAGACGTGAACTTCTACGTCAACTACATGCTAGCGATGCTTGAGTTAGATGCAACAGAACATCCAACGGAGCTGCTAGAAGAGTTCAACAGTTATCTCGAAGGCGAGTTTCCAAAACATGGTTAGAAGTGGGAGGGGTGCACCCATTTATATTTTCCAGTTTGCAGTCGTAGTCAATGGTATGCTGTCAAAGTGGACATTGCCAAATTGAAGATGTTCATATATGATCCAGATAGGAGCTGCTCTACGGATGATCAAATTAGAGCTGACTTGAAGCCCATGACAATGATTCTTCCGATGCTTCTGAAGAAAATCAACATTGTCATCGATGCTTTAGCAATAGAACGAATAACGACAACTTCGAAAAAATCCAACTCGTAAGTTTCATATGACATTAAGCAACTGCTCAACTGCGGTCATCTATTTTAATTTGCACTACTAATGTCTAACTTTGAAACTGTGTTGCAGGGGTGATTGTGGTGTTTACACCATCAAATACATAGAATTCTTGAGCATCGGTAGACAAACAGAGCTAGTTAACGGATTCCACATGCTAAAGTGGAGGAGAAAACTGGTTGTTGAATTATAAACCCTCGATTGTATCCCATAAAACATAATTTCTCATTTGTTTTGGTTTTTTATTTTGATATGCTTTTTGTTCAGTTTAATATTGTTGATATTAGGATAGGGCAGTTCCAAACGTTGTTTAAGATGTACATTTTAGGCTGATAGCATACTAAAACGATGACAGTAGTTTTATAACAACAACATTCGTTCAAAAACATGTGTTGTTGTTTTAAAACTCCTTTATGCATTTTAAAACATCAGTACTCGTTTTAGACGTTTTTGAACTAACTTTGGCATATCATTTTGTAAGTTTTATGTATTTATGGGATTAGGACTTTTGTTGGTTAATTAATATTGTGTTTGGGATTCAATTTGTCAATAGAATTCTACAGAGTTTTCATTTTACGTTATATCTCGTGTTCATTGTCATTACACAGTTTTCACTACGACCATAATTGTGTGAAACTCTAATAAGAAATTGATGTTACTATTATCATTGAAAACTGATAATATATCCATGCAAACAAAACTGTAAAACAAAATCAAAACTTTATCGATGCTAAAATACTAAAAAAAAATACAACAAAATCAACGTAAACATAATTTCTTCAAAACAATACAAAAAGAAAAACTGTAACAACTATTTCAATTAAAATTCACAAGCGACCAACACAAATCCTCTTCTCCCTGACTGCTTAATCTCCTTTCTCTAAACTCGACTGCTCAATCTTGTCCTCCATGTCATCAGTCTCTAAATATCTAGAGTAGACTTCATTAAAATACTCATAAGGGTGCAAAAACATGTCAAACAAAGCTTCTACTTTCCAATGCGCAACAATATTTGGTAGATATTCCTTAACTTTCCACTGGTGTTCATGCTTGACAAGAAAGACATCAAATATGCGCTCGTCTAACTGCACCTTAACTGTAGCCAATGAAATATAAGGGTTGAAGAAGAAAAGATCAAAATGATCTCTACCACCAATGAACACTCTTACCACATTGTCAAGACAGTTTCCATGTGCGATAGATGGATGAATTGTGTGGCATTGAAATAATTATGGTGCCTCTGTATAAGCAAATGGAGCTGATGCTTCCTGGGGTTGAATTGGTTGGAGAAGAGGTCCGTTATCTGTCATCAGTACGATAAAAGTAGACCACAAGAAAATACCAATAGTAGCAAGTAATGATAAAATAATTAGATAACATGCATAACTTATAGCACATAATAGAGAAGACCAAGAGTCATTAACACAGCAGGAAGGGAAAAAGCCTCGGTCTAGAGGTGATCAATCAAATTATTCTTTATCAAAAATCTTTAACACAATGGGAATGTGGAAAGTTTTAGTGTCTCATTGGCCATTCGATTTATTTACTGACATATGTTCAATTCGATTTATTTACTACCATATGTTCAATTATTAAAAAATTAGCATATTCGTTCCAAAACGACAACTGTCGTTCCATGATGAATTAATGCAGTTTCACAGATTTTTCTGCACATCTGGTTTTTCCATAAACCACACCTTCAACAGATATCCAGCATCGGAGCCAATTGTATATGGCTAACATTACCCATGAATTTTCGACTTAGATCAGTGATAAAGAGTAAAAAAAACTTTATATAGCTTCTGAAAAAATCAATAACAAATAAACACTATACTTCAGCCATACAAATTAGTATCATATTCTTCTTTGTGCCTCGAGGATTCACGAAAATATTGTCGAATTTGAACACCAGTGTTGTTGTAATTTTTTCGCTTCTTTGAATGGGCCTAACGTCGTAAGGAGAGACGAACGTTAAGTTGATGGAGATGAAAAATGTGAATTAAAATCACGTTGAAAGTAGGGGTAAAATGGGAAAATACAAACTAAACAATTTCTTTTTTTTTCCCCCTTAATTCTGGTCAAATACCTCAAAAGTCTATTGACTCTTTTCGGAGGCCATTTGAGGTGATTCCCACGGTGGCAATGGGCAACACGATTTGTATACCTGGTTTGTTGAGGCTCAGCCTGGACCCTATATTTATAGGGTTGGCATGGTCAATTCACATGCTAGAAAGAAATTCTTTTTAGAGTATGTTTGATAAAAAAAAAATTATAGATTACAAGTAGTAGGTCATACAAAATATGTGGATAAAAGTTGTGGATTCTACAAAATGTATGAATAAAAATGATATTTGATAAGCTTATAAATACATATAAGCACTAACAAAGTGGAAATTATAAATCGAAGAAAAAGAAGGAACATGAAATTTGTGTTGAAGTCAAATAACTCCAAGTGTATGTAACCCCAAATTCTTCTTGTTCATCGTATTTTCTCATCTGCATGGCAGATTGACTGAATTTCTTATGGTTTCAACTTAACCATAAAGATGAATCTATTTGCGTGCTTGGCTTTGCTTATAAGTAGTCCTACAAAATGTGTGGATAAAAATAATTTTTCACCAGCTTATAAGTGTTGATAAGCACAGCCAAACATACACTAAGTGACATGGAATGGAGAAAATATTGAGGAAAAGGTACGGGAAATAGGAGGAGAGTAAGGGAATATTACTTGTATTAGTTTCTTCGTTGATGGATTTGTATTTTATGTTGAAAATTTACAATGGACTCATATATAGAGAAAAAGAATGTCATCGAGAAGTTGTTTATGGAAAGACCACCTATTTGTTCGTTTACCAAGTTCGGCACGAAATCATAAATAAGCTATACCAAGGATTGCCAAGCATTTGGTACTGAGTTTCTTCTCCTATTTTTAGCAACAAAATTAACCAAAAGTAGGACTAAACTGAGAGGTAGTAGCATAAACAAAGATGGATTTGTGAATGAGTTACTCATTTAGGACTAAAAAGAGGTTGAACATGTATTCATACGAGGAGAAGATAATATGAGCTCTCTATACTAGACCGATTGAACAACTTTCAAAGGCTTGATTGTCCATTGGGAGAAGTTGAATCAAGGCAGAGGGCCAATCCACTGCCTTGATCCACTTGGCTACATCCTCATACTCCCATACAGGTTTAAATCTCCATCTACGATCACATCCACTACTTTTCTGTAATCATCTCACTCACTCTAAGGTGAGTGAAGTGCCCTACTTCTATCTCACGAGTAGTGGTAGAGCCGCAGCTCTTGCATAAAATCTGAGTATTTAAATACAGTCTTTTTTGCCATTTTTACCCCTCTCTTGGTATTGCATACTTTTCTTATCATGTCTTTTCTCAAGTCGAGATCAATATAAAGTCTTGCATACTTTATTTATCAACCTCCTTTTATCGACATCAACGACTCCGAGGAAAAGAGCATCTTATGGCCATGACCAGCTAAAGATCATTGCCATCTCACGAATTGGATTTGAACATCTGGACTTAGAATACACTTTTTTTTTTACATCCCAGATTTCTATAGAACTCTCGTCGTAGTTTGGCGACCTATCTTCAGTAGGAACTTTTAGTCTTTTGATTAGAGTAGGGGTCACAATATAACAAAGCGTATTGCTAGAGTTTTGAGTCGCTAAAAGAAAGCAGCTCCCATCATTATACTAATAGAAAGGCCTCTCCCAGTCTCTTTGAGAAATTGCAGCTATTTGGTGCCTCCTTCTTCACTCTAGGGCTTCCAGCAGTAAGCCTCATATAATTCACATGATTTACGCTGATTCAAATTCTTTTTTTACTTAACTTAAGAGAAGATGCAAAACAATGTCTCATTGTATAATATAGATACCAAACATTCATGATCTGGATGTGAATGAGTTTAATTACTTATCCCTCAATTTCTTCTTTATCAAGCTAGGTCAAGGGATATCTATTCTCAGAGAAAGCGATCTTTAAAGGCATGCATCCGCTCCAAAATTGCGTTCGGTGCCTTTCTCTTTTTTATTTTATTGACAGGGGGCTTGCCAATTGCACACGAAGCGTGTGCAAAACGGGCAAGGAGAAAAATAAGTGAGCCGAGCTCATTCTCTTCGCTTCCAGGTCCAAAGCAGTGCAATCTTTCTCGAGACTGCTACATTGGCCTGTCTGGGCCGTCTGCTATACCAATCTCACTTAAGTCACTTCCAAATCAAAAGAAAAAGGGCTTGTTGGGAAAAAAGATGAGGTGTGGCCTGTAGGGCATATGTAAGGCATAGTCGGGTTGCTCACGCAACAGATATCTATCTATCTATCTATAGATATCTATAGATAGAGTCTCAATTGACTCGAAATAAACTTCATTCTTTACGCTTCGCAACTTAGAATGAAGAATCAGTCTCGGATTCAATGCTTCTACACAATGGCTAAAGATTGTGAGTATGTCAGTACACCAATTAAATAATGAAGGAAAGTTTGATTGGGAGCAAAAAAATATGTCGGTTGACTTTCTTTTCTTCACGAATATGCATTAGCGAAAATCCATCTTTTATGGACGAGAAATTGCGTGTTTCTTATTGAAATACAGCATAAGATGATAATCCCCCTTTTATAATAGAAAATGTTTGGGCATGTTCTCTTTATGTTTCAGTTTTGCGTTTTGAGTTTTAAATTCATTTTTAGTTTTTTGTTTTGAGACTCTATTTAAAGATTGCTGAAAACGCGTTTAGTATGTCATTCTGAAAAACTATTTATGAAAATAGAAAATTAGAAAACACGGTTGTGTTTGTAATTTTGAAAAATTATTTTATGACATTTTATTCAATTAATTTGATTATTAAGTAAAATAGAATAATTTTATGCTAATTTATTATCAAATAATATAAACATTTTAAAGTTGGTGGATTTTACATTTTTTTCTAACATTTTTTTCTGTTACCAAAATAAAATGCAAACAAATAATAAATTTACAAAATAGGAAATAAAAAAATTTAATCACGTGGACTAAGAATTTTAATCTATTTTTATTTAAATAAATTTATTAAAATTATATTTAAATAACCATTATGGGCTTGAATTAATTTTTTAAGTATTTTAAAATTTAGTTTTTTTGAATTTTCATTTTTATATAATTTATTTTTTTTAGATTTTTATTTTTTTAGAATTTTTATTTTAAAAAAACATCATGTTTTTTGTGTTTTGAGTATTTTCAGTAAAAACACTCAACGTCAAAAAAATGTTTTGAGTTTTGTATTCTAAATAACTTTATTTTAGAAAATGTATTTTCAGACATATTAAAGTAAACAAATTTTGGGTACAAACTTGATAACTAACGGACCTGAACTTGGCCATTTTCCTTGTTTTAAAATATGAGCTATTATCTCACATTTCCCCATTGGGGTTTGGGTTATGCATAAACAACAAGGTTAGAGCATTTTCAATATAACAGCATGGATTATTGTATATGTGGCAAATAAAATAGAGACTGACAGAAGAGCTGCTCTCCAATGGTATGTGGATTGAAAAGATTGTGGTCCACATGTACGTATATTGAGAGTGGTAGATAAATTATAAATAAATTAAATAAATGATGAATAACACACATTTTGATAGAGATTAATTATAAAAAAATTAAATAAAAGAGACTAAGCACACATTTCGATTGACATAAATTATAAAAATAAAAAATAAAAATAAAAGGTGTATAGCACATTGTCCAAATGTGAACAATGTGCAAGACATCCTCTGTATTTTTCTTTCTTATGTAAATAATTTGAAGTGATGTAACACACTTTTTAGTATAGGTGACAAAAAAGTTCATCGGCTTGGCCCAGCTCGGGCTCGGTCTCGGTCTCGTCAGCTCAACCAAAAAATGAGTCGGCTCGCGGGCTCGCCCAATGAGCCGGCTTGTTAAGCTTGTGGGAACGAGCCCATGAGCCCATCTCGTCACGAGCCCAAAAGCGTAAGCCACGAACTGGCTCGGCTCGTGGCTCGTGCAATGGTCACTTAATCATGACAGTTGGATGATTATCCAACGGTCTCGTGACCGTTGATCACACCTTTTTTTTTTCAATTTCATTATTTTCCTATAAATAATCTTATTCTAAACTCAGTTTTTCACACTTCATTCTCTTATCTCTCATTCAATTATATACTCAATCCATTAACAATTCTCAAATTTTATTATCTCAATATTAGTATTATAATTAGTATCTAATATCTCATTATCTAGATATTACTCTATAATTTTAAGTTGTAATTTTCTACTTCTACTAATTCTCTACATTTCTATTTTCTAATTTCTAATTTTCTACTTCTACTAATTCTCTACATTTCTATTTTCTTCTTTCTACTTTCTAGTTTATACTATATCTTCATCTTCTACTATTCTCTTTATTCTATTATTTCAAATGGCATACAATCGAAGTGATGATAATTTCAGTGGTCTTAATGATATTTAAATTTCAGACGATATTCTTAATCAGTTTGATGGTAGCACTGATCCAATTGATTTTGAAGACTTTCAAGAAGATGTCGATACACAAACTACCATCAGCTCTAGCACTAAAAGAAAAGCTACCAAACAAAAGGCTAAATACTGGCAGGATTTTGAATTGGTGCCAACTGGTAAACTATTGGACATGGTCCACTAGTGAACGGAGTCCTTGAGTTCAAAGCACAGTGTAAACACTGTCAAGAGAAGTTAGCTTGGCACAAGGGGATAGGTACGACCCATCTAAACAGACACTTCAAAAAGTGTC
The DNA here is from genome assembly GCA_030279155.1 of Forsythia viridissima. Taxonomy (NCBI): domain Eukaryota; kingdom Viridiplantae; phylum Streptophyta; class Magnoliopsida; order Lamiales; family Oleaceae; genus Forsythia; species Forsythia viridissima. The sequence continues at coordinate 18,581,533 of CM059045.1, read as the reverse complement.
AATACAAACATGGAGGTTTGGATACAAATCAGGCACAACTCCAGTTTGGATCTCTGGGAGCCGGGTCCAGTAGTCCCACTCTCAACAACTGGATATATTCACAAGAACTCATGCGCCACAAATGACTGTCAGAATTGATAGCAAATGTCGAATTTCCACTATGCTTGGTGGACAATCCTCATTGGACGAAATTCATCCAAAAATATCTCCAACTAAGGTACGTTAATGTTTTTAAAAATACACTTCGTAAAGACACTATTGTTAGATATAATACAAATAAAGAAGTTATTATTAATGATATAATAATTACAACAGTGTTGTATCTTTTGCGTCAAAGTTATGGACAGATTGTAACAAAAAAGGATACATGGTTGCAACTACACACTATATTGATAATAATTGGATAATGCATAAAAAATTAATAGCATTTAAACAAATAGACTATCCTCATAATAGAAATAATATTTATCATGTTTTATTAGGTGTGTTACATGAATTTAAATGTGATTTTAAAGCTCGTAGTTTCACATTTGATAATGCAAGCCCAAATAATATAGTAATTCAAAAATTAATGCAACATTGTAGTCCAGATTTTGATGATATTTTATTTCATATTCGTTGTGTATGTCATGTGTTTAATTTAATTGTACAAGATGGATTAAAATTTATACAACTCCAATTAGAAAAAATTAGATATGCTATTAATTATATTTCGGTCTCACTATCAAGAAAACAAGTTTTTGCTGCTCTATGTATAGAAAATGTCCTGCAATCAAAAAGTTTTACAACTGATGTTGTCAATAGATGGAATTCAACAAATCTTATGCTTGAATCTTGTGAAGGCTACGAAGATTACATTACGGTATATTATAATGACCTTTACACGGCTCAGAATATGATTTAGAATTACATGATTGAGAAATATGTGGTCATGTTAGAAAATTTTTAAAAGTTTTTTACGACGCAATAACTGCATGTTCTGGTGTGTATTATCGAACTACTCCACTTGTTTTAATTCATTTTTATTATATTGCTAACAATATTAATAGGTATAAGAATTTTGCTCTTTTTCTATTATTATACAGGTCATGGAAGTTAAATTTAGAAAATATTGGGAAAATTTGCCTATGTTATTTCCATTAGTATGTATTATGGATCTTAGACTTAACTTAGAAGGTACGAAAGTAATACTAATGGCAATTTCAGAAAAATTAACTTACGAAAATCCAGCAATGTGTACTAATTTAGAACAAACTTTATGTTATATGTATGAGGTCTATGCTGAAAAGGCCGGTACGAACGTTGTACGACCCCCTAATCCAACATATAATTCGTCATCAACTAATGACATTGGCTTATGGACTTACATTGGCTTATGGAGTTACGTTGACTTATGGAGTTACGTCAGTACACATAGGAGTGGTCAATGCCAACAATTAGTTGGTTCTTCTTCTAGTTCTTTCATTCTCCGTTCTAATGATACACCTGTAGAGTTAGTTAGGTATTTTGCGCTTGATGTGCTTAGTATGTTAGATGACGAAGAGAGAATTTTTTTTGATATACTACGATGATGGAGACAACATCAACATAGTTATCCAATTCTTTCAAAAATGGCATGTGATCTACTAACACATCCGATCTCAACTGCAACATCGGAGGCTGCATTTAGTACAAGTGTCAGGATTTTGTCTGACATCAGGTCAAGACTCAAAGTCGACATTTTAGAAAACTTACTGTGTCTAAAGGATTGGGATAACGCCGAACTTCGAATCCAAGACAAAATAGATAGAAAATGTCCGAAGAACTTGAAGATTTGAATATGGATTATTCAGATTCGTAGTAAGTATTATTTTGCATTATTATTTAATATTTTTTTCTTATTTTAATAAAAAATTATACATGTAACATCTTGTTCGTGTATAATTTTAACCCCGCCTACTTTCAAAGTAGCAGGTCCAAGCCCGAAAAAAAGATGAGGGTTTTCAATCTTTAATTTTTAACATAAATGTTCTCGATATTGTGTTTTTTTTTTATTTTCAATTTTTTTAAAAATAAATTTAAAAATTGTGGGCCGAGCCGAGTTCGTAGGTAGCTCGGCTCGGCCCACGAGCTCGTGGGCCGAACTATGGCAATAGGTCGGGCTCGTCTAGGTCGGCTCGTCCCCAAAGTGGGCGCTCGGTTCGACCCACGAGCTTCAGCCCACTTTGGGGACGAGCCGACCCTGACGAGCCCGACCTATTGCCATGCCTACTTTTTAATGATAAAATTAGTTAAATCTTCACTCCTTATACAATGTATTAATTATACAATGTATTAATTAAACATGTAGTAAATGTGCAATGACAATGAAAGTATTTATATTGATTGCATTTAGAGTAATGAGATTCATATGATAATAAATTGTTTATGTGGTATTATATGATAAGTTTAAAATAAAAATAGAACTTATATTTTATTGGATATATTATTTAATATTAACACAATTATCACATAAACTGATAATTATTACAATTGTTATAAATAAAAATAATTTAGCGGAATGGGCAAAAGTCTTAGGTATTTGAAATTATTATTTAGAGGTCATTTGGCTTCAATGAGAAATTATAATTCATTAATAGTAATATATTTGAATAAATTCTATTTATAAATCATTACATGATAGTTAACTAGATATTTACATATAAAAAGAATGTGATTGATTCCAAATCTTCTAATAAGGAGAAAGTCTCGAAGGCAAAGCCCTCCATCTGTGTCAGAGGCCATTTGATCAAGCGGGTTGTAAATCGAGGGATGTGCACGAGTGGTAGGGACCTAAATGAGAGAGTCAACAGGCCAACCCCCTGGACAGACCCCTACAATATTTCAGTGAAAATCTGCCCCACACGGGAATCGAACCTGCATTGCCGGAGGATTTCTCCCCACGTCACCCCAGACATTACCAACTCTTATAGTTATAGAAAGAATGTCAAGAGAGCAAACCATCATAGTTTCATGGACCCATTTTTGAATACCTAGCAAAATTATTATTTAAAACTTAAAATCTTTGACATTTAATGTATTTGTTTGCTAGAGTTTAAAAGTAATTTTTTAATAGATTTTAAAAAAAAATTGGTAAAATGTGTGATTGAAAAGTTAATAAAATTTGTGAATCCCACAAAATATGTGGTTGAAAATGAGTTTGAGAAAAAAAAAAAAGAGTTTATCAAAATTCATACCAAACAAGAGCTAAGTTTAGTGCTAGTTTGATTTTGTTAAAAATCAAATATTTTATAAATTTTAATGAAAATTTATAAAAGTTGTAGTTAAACTTAATTATTGATTTTAATTCCAATTTTTTAACAAAAATTTAAACAAAATCAAACAATCTCTTAATATTTTAATAATTAATTTTAGAAAGTGGACAAGGAGTTGGTCGTCGAATGAATTGATAATTTTTTAATTAATTTGCTATTACCACCTTTATTGTGAAAATGAAAAAAAAAAGGAAAAAGCTTCAATTTGTAATTTATTACTTTAATTTAGAAAAAAGATTAGAACATGAGTAATACACAAATTTACAAATGATACTCGTAAGTCAATAACAATAAGTGCCCGTTTGATTTTGTTTGATTTTGTTAAAAATCATATTTTTATAAATTTTGATAAAAGTTGATAAAATGTGTAGTTAAAAAGTTGATAAAAATTATAAATTTTAAACAATATGTAATTAAAATTAATTATTGATTTTGACTTCAACTTTTTAACAAAATTTTATACAAAATCAAACAAAGCCTAAATACTTTTTTCAATAACTTTAGTGCATGTTTGGCAGAGTTTAAAATAAAGTTTTTTTTTTTTCTCAAACTCATTTTCAACTGCATATTTCACGCGATCCACAACTTTTATTAACTTTTCAATCATACATTTCATCAACTTTTTTTAAAAATCTCCTAAGAGTCTGCTTGAGAGTTTTTTTCACCGATTTTAGTCGGTTTTGGGTGTTGCCATCTATGAGAAGTTAGAAAAATCGATGCTTGTTAGTTTTTTAGAGCAATGGTTTTGAGTGGTTTAAAAATCATCCAAAAATGATGTAGTGTAATTTAGAACGTATTTATCAATCTCCCAAATCTGTGTTTTTTGTCATTCTTCAAATTATCTTCCAATTTTACATTCTCCAAAATACATACTTCATCTTCATTTTCTCTCCAAATGTACATTTGTCTCTTCTCTTCAATCAATAATTTTTTGAGAGAATTGGACAAACTACCTAGATCTAGAAGTGTATTTTGAAATACGTCTATCTTTTATAACATTTGATGAATTAATCAAATTTAAAAATTTTGGACAATATTACCTCTAGATTACCAACTGAATATCTTTTATATCCATTTTCATATCTTTTCAAGCTTACTCTATCTCTCTAACTTAAATGCTCTCACTTCGCACTTCCTCTACCATTACTACTGTCATAAGCTCCATTTATCACTTCCCATTGTTATTTTTTGTGGTCGGATACTCTCGTTCTTATCCCAAACTCAAATATATTGTCAGATCTGTCACTGGTTTTTGAGCAATTTGAAGAAGTCGACCGATTTGAAAATTTTGAAATCAGTTATAAGCTATTAAAAATTGAGAAAATTAGTGTATTTTTTATGTAGCTTACATGAAATTAAAAGTTGATATACTGCATCTCTATTTTTTTCGATATATTTTATGTTGTTGGGATTTTTTTTTATTTAATTTGTATATTAGTAGATTGTATTAGATATTAAGTTTAATTTACAAATTTTGTCGATCTAATTTGTTGGTATACTTTGTTGTCGGAAAATAAAATTGGTTAGATTTAATCGAAAACGAAATGAAAAATGGACATAAAATCTGTCTCTTCGTCGACATAATGAACGATTATTTTGTCGATACCATTGAAAAAATATATCAACAAAATGACCGTCCATTTTGTTGATGTCACATCGACAAACAAAATGGGAACCAATGGTTTTAGTTCCCATTTTGTACCACATCGACAAAATAGTAACCTGGGTCCATATAAAAATGGGCACCGGCTTGGTGCCTATTTTTATATCGACAAAATAGTACTAATATATATTTATTTTGTCTATCTATATTTTGTCGATATCATCGACAAAAAATGATGAAAATTTTGTGGATATTGACAAAAAATTTGTCGACATCGACCAATATTTTATCGATGTCGACAATTTTTTTTTATGTCTACAAAATTTTTTATACTAAAAAATATTTATTTTGAGATAAAATTTTTTTTTTTCAATGTTCAGTTCAAATTAGCATTCAGTAATTAAAAGTTGAAATTAAATAAGTGTCTAAACTAAGTGATCTAAATGTGTGTGTATATCATCGTACTACAAAAAAAAAATGTCTACTTTTCAGACTAATCTCTCAATTTTTTTTAACAAAAATTAATTATCGGTGTTTTGTATTGATTTGTCGATTTTTGGAACAATAACTTCTCTTAAAAACTATTGTATGACTGTCAACTATCGTTAAATCTTAACCACACATAAAAAATGGTCATTTTTACAAAAGGGTATATTTGAAATTTGTATCTAAAAAATGATATATTTGTAAATATTATAAGAAATTGTTATATTTCAAATCCACTATTTATTTTTGGATATATTTGAAAATTTTCCTAATTTATTTATGTGCTATTGAATTATTTTTAATTTTTTTTGCAATCGAATATATATTTACATTTCAATTTTTATATACTTCATATTGTTTACAAATACCTACATTTTTTAATATATGATTACATATGTAATTTTATTCTTTTAAAAATTTTAAGATCTGCTAGATAATAAATTCTCTAGCATGTGTTTGACTATATTAAAAATGACTACTAAAATCACTATAAACTGGACTCATCATAAACGCCAAAAACCAATACTATAAAATACTTAATAACCAGTACTCCAAAACAAACTTTAGAAAATTAATTTTAAAGTCCACCAATCATACACTCTCTCTATTCAATGTTATCAGAACTAGCCCGATTAGACCGGTAAAACATTGAGTGGCCCCCACTTAGAGGTGGCAAATGGGCTGGGTGGGCCGGATCGAACCAAGCCAAGACGAGCCAAACATGAAGATGGGTTAGGCTGGGCTAGCCCAACCCAATTTTATATTGGCCAACATTTTGCTGGCCCAATTCAGCCAGACATTCTAATATTTTTTTCTTTTTTCACATGTATATATATATATATCCTTACAATAATATAAGAGCCTTAATTTTTTTACTGTAGCTTTTTTCGTCCAATACGCCACCGTTTTGCCAATGAAGACAACCGCAATTTTTTACTTTGTCCAACATTTCACCCAAAAAAATCTCTTCTCTCTCTCATCAAAAAAGGCCTTAAGCAAAGCTCAACCTTGGTTTCTGCCGTTGGTCCTCCATGTTTGTTGCCATTTTTACAATTGATGCAGTGTCAAAGATTTCAATCCAGTAACCATCAGGATCCTTAACAAATGCTATATCCTTAATTTTCCCTACAACAAGCATGCTTCAGTTAAGAACATAATATCTTGATGAGATCGCTGAAACTAAATTCTAGAATTATTCATGATGTAAAATGATAAACATATATACATTTTCACATTGATTGCAAATTCAAGAAATTTCATTGAAGTCACACGATTTCAATTACCGTCCTGAACTATTGCATTATATGATAATATGCATGTTTGTTGCTTAATTCTCCAAATGTAACATATACTTTTGATATGAGCAATTTAAAATGAAAGTAAATACAAAATGTAGTATGTAAATCCTGTTGAAGTTCAACATCCTAACACATCAGTGAAGGGAATCTGTGTGGAAAAAGGTCATGAAGATATTTTTCATTCAACTAGCAACATGGCTACTGTAAAGAATATAAATTTTTTTATTCAAACTTCAAACTTCAAACAGTTAAAATTGAACTGACAATATCACACCATACATCCCATGAACAACCCTTCCACCAGACTAGCCACTCGGCAACCAGTTTGGTTGTCGAGTTGGACAACCAATTTTGGTTTTCGAGTTGGACCACCATCTCGACGTGTATCTATTATCCAGTTGATTTAGTTTTTGTTGCGTGATGAAACTGTGGGATCAATTTTATGTTATAAATTTTATTACTGAACTCACCTCCAAATATTTTGGCAGATAGAACATGAAGGAAACGATGTGACTATCACTGCTTTCTCAAAAATGGTTGGCTATGCTCTTCAGGTCTGTCATTCTATTTGGACCATCCCAAATGTGAATGAATTGAAGAGGATTTGTTTGATATATGAATTGTGCAATTTTGATTTTTCCTTTAATGAATATTTTTAGATGATGATCAATCACGGAGGCAAAATGAGTACTTTAGAGGGAATGAATTTTGGATGAATTTATGCAAGTTATAGTCGCAGTTTCTGAACTTTTTATGTTTCAGACTGTTTGTATGAATCAAAGAAATTGGCATCTCCAAGCAGTCTTTTTTAATGGGATTATGACATTCTTAGCCCACAACCACAAGTCTCAACCATTATTGATCTGGTTCTGGAGGCACATTTTTCGTTTAGCTGTATTATTTTTAACATTGATGATATAAATAATAACAGTTGCTGTATGTTATTTATCTATAGTGACACGCACGCTTCAACGACTCGCCTGCCTCACCAGCTTGCCCACCTCGTTGGTATCATGAGCACGCTTCTGACAGATAGACTGTAATAACCCAACTATCATCAGATTAGCCAGGCGAGCGACCCATGGAATGACAATTGCCACCAGTTATCGAGAATACGAAACATCCCTCATTAACTCATAATAATGAGGGATATGAAAGGACACCCGTTATCAAACGAGGAAGATGAAAGGATACCTTTATCAAATGAGGAAGATGAAGGGACACCCATCATCAATAACTACAGGCCATCCCTATAAATAGAGGCCAACCCCCAGGTAAAAAGAAACTCACAACTCTTATACACTCCATATTGCTATTTAGCACAAAGGCTTTAATCATTTACTGATTATCACACCGGAGTGGCCACGGGGGAAAAAAGTCCCACCACCTTTTGCGGTCTCCACCACTGTCGCCGCCGTGCTCGGAGGAGGAGAAAATCATTTATCATCAATTGGCGCCGTATGTGGAAAACCGAACAAGAAGTTATGGCTCGAACCAAAAGAGCTAGGAATGTAACCGCTCCACCAGCCCCTGTCGGTGATGTAGGCACCAAGTCCAATGCCGCCACTAATCATCCACCACAAGAATTTGCCTCTGCCACTCAACTCGCGGCACTGCAAGTTCAGGTGGCGGCCTTAACGGCTCTACTCCAAGATCGGAACGCTGCGGTTTCTCAACTACCACAGGGTCCTAACCCTCTGCCGGTAGGATCTTCATTACCAGGGGCTCTGCTCCAGAGTTCTACCTATCCACCGATATGGCCCTCACCGCTAGGGGCTCCTCCCCAAACTTCTAACATTCCAACAATGGAAACACCATGAGTCTAACAAAAGGAAGATTCAAGACGAGCCCGAACCTCAAAATAACAGAGGCAAGCTCACCCAATACGAGGCAACATCGCCCAAGCCGAGGCGAGGTCACTTGAGGCGAGACGAGGTCACCCGAGGCGGGCGAGGTCACCCCGAGGCGGGCGGGCGAGCTCTCAAAAAAAAAAAAAAAAATAAAAATAAAAATAAAAATTTCAAGGCGAGGTCACTTGAGGCGGGGCGAGGTCACCCGAGGCGGGGCGAGCTCACCCCAAGGCGGGCGGGCGAGCTCTCAAAAGAAAAAAAAAAATAAATAAAATTTCAAGGCGAGGTCACTTGAGGCGGGGCGAGGTCACCCAAGGCGGGCGAGCTCTCAAAACAAAAAAATTCAAGGCGAGGTCACTTGAGGCGGGGCGAGGTCACCCGAGGCGGGCGAGCTCTCAAAAGAAAAAAAAAAAAAATTCAAGGCGAGGTCACCCGAGGCGGGCGGGCGAGCTCTCACAAAAAAAAAAAAAAATTAAGTGAGCAAGTGCATTAGATTACTTCTACTTTTCATTAACAATAGTTTATGAAAAGTAGAGGGGCTTATAAGGTGAGCTGCCTAGAAATAAGACCAGTTGCTACTGTCTGAAAAACAAGGCCAGCTACCCAAAAATAATGACAGCTACTGCTGTCTGAAAAACAAAGTCAACTGCCCAACTATTTAAAAATCAAGGTGATAGCCACCATTGAAAAATAAGGCGATGAGTCTTTCTTTAGAAATCAAGGCGATGAGCCTCTGATTAAAAATCAAGGCGATGAGCCTCTGATTGAAAATCAAGGCGATGAGCCTCTGATTGAAAATCAAGGCGATGAGCCTATGCCCGAAAAACAAGGCGATGAGCCTCTGTTAGAAAAACAAGGCGATGAGCCTCTGTTAGAAAAACAACGCGATGAGCCTCTGATTAAAAATTAAGGCGATGAGCCTCTGCCCGAAAACAAGGCGATGAGCCTCTGATAGAAAAACAAGGCGATAAGCCTCTGATTAAAAATTAAGGCGATGAGCCTATCAAGGCGATGAGCCTCTGTCAAAAAAATAAGGCGATGAGCCTATATTTAAAAATCAAGGCAGTAGCCACTATTTAAAAATCAAGGCAGTAGCCAATATTTAAAAATCAAGGTGATAGCCACCATTGAAAAATAAGGCGATGAGTCTTTCTTTAGAAATCAAGGCGATGAGCCTGTATCTGATTAAAAATCAAGGCGATGAGCCTATGCCCGAAAAACAAGGCGATGAGCCTCTGTCAGAAATACAAGGCGATGAGCTTCTGTCTGAAGAAGTTAGAGAATAGCAGGTGCAGTAGATTATTTCTACTTCCCATTGACAACAGTATATGAAAAGTGGTCTATGGGAAGTAGAGGGGCTTATAATGATATAAATAATAACAGTTGCTGTATGTTATTTATCTATGGTGACACACACGCCTCAACGACTCGCCTGCCTCACCAGCTTGCCCACCTCGTTGGTATCATGAGCACGCTTCTGACAGATAGACTGCAATAACCCAACTATCATCAGATTAGCCAGGCGAGCGACCCATGGAATGACAGTTACCACCAGTTATCGAGAATACGAAACATCCCTCATTAACTCATAATAATGAGGAATATGAAAGGACACCCGTTATCAAACAAGGAAGATGAAAGGATACCCTTATCAAATAAGGAAGATGAAGGGACACCCATCATCAATAACTACAGGCCATCCCTATATATAGAGGCCAACCCCCAGGTAAAAAGGAACTCACAACTCTTATACACTCCATATTGCTATTTAGCACAAAGGCTTTAATCATTTACTGATTATCACACCAGAGTGGCCACGGGGGAAAAAAGCCTCGCCACCTTTTGCAGGTCTCCACCACTGTCGCCGCCGTGCTCGGAGGAGGAGAAAATCATTTATCATCAAACATGTTTTCTTATTTTACGTTGGAGTATAAACAAAAAACTGATGTTAATATTGTCCCATGATGCCTGTTTCATATATATCATGATGTAGTTGCAGATATGTTATGGTGTCAGATCTGTGATAGAGATAATGGGTAACTGCAAGGCTTATTTTTATTATCTGCGATACTATTCTCTGTTACTGGTTATGTAAGATTTGTTAATAATATTTTCTGACCCATGCAAGTTGCTCTTGCAGCCTTCACTTTTAGTTCGCACCTTTTCATGGTTACTTTCGTATTCATGAGTTGAGAAAATTGGAGATGAAGCAACATTTTTTGATTGAACAAATAATATTTGGTTCAGAATTCGTTACATGTAATTATTACATATAAAATCTTGATGTGTTCTGCTTTTCTATGTGGAATTAACTCACAGGTAATATGTTTTAGGCTGCCGAGATTATCGCAAAGGAAGGAATCAATGCTGAGGTAGCTTAAAAGATATTCATTATGCATCCATATGTTGATATGGAGACCTAAAATAAGGATTCATTGCCGAGCAACTCGACAATGAAAAGTTGAAATTACTGTCACGATTTTTTTTGTTTTTTGTTTTTTTTTTTTAAAAACCCACACATATGTATTACAAAAAAAAAAACAAAAACAAAAAAAAATTAATGTTCATTGCCGAGTTGCTCGACAATGAAAGTCATTGCCAAGCAACTCGACAATGAACAGTACAAATTATTGTTCACGTTTTTTTTTAAACCTACACATATGTATTACCAAAAAAAAAAATGGTTATTGTTCATTGCCGAGTTGCTCGACAATGAACAGTATAAATTACTGTTCACATTTTTTTAAGGTCATTTCTTTTGTCTTTTTCTAAATTTTTTTTTTTTTACACAATGTTGCCTGAGCAACTCGGCAACATTGTGTTTAAATTTTTTTTTTTTTGTTGCCGAGCAATGTCTTTGGAAATTTTTTTTTTTTTTAAAAAACATGTTGGGCATTGTTATTTTTAATTTTATTTTAAGAATAATTGCACGAAAGGTCCCTATTGTTTTAAAATCATTGAGATATGCCAATAACCTAAAAAAAAATTCTTTAATTTATTTTTCTTATTTATTTTTCTTTTACACTTAATTTTCATTCAATTTTTTACTAATCTTGTTTTTTTGTTTTACCTTTTAAGTTTACAAATTATTCTAAATAAATGCTATTATTTTTTCTTTAATTTTTTTCCTTTTACTTTTCATTCAATTTTTCACCAATTTTTTTCTTTGATGATATAAACAAATTCTACACAATTCTTTAATAATTGGCTTTTGAGTCATTAATAAAAAAGCTGAAAAAGTTGTAGTCGAGAGTTTGGTCCAATTCAAATTCTCGAAGTAGTGCAATTTAATAAAAATATAAAAATGGTCACTTTACCACATCACTTTACCAAGATCATTTACGAATCTTAGTTATTTAATTTTTTATACGAATTATGTGCTTATTTGGTTCTGCTTTTCTTATTATAATTTTAATATTTTACTTAATTAATTGTATTAAATGGTATGTACTTTTCATATTTATTATTTACGTATTATATATTTAATATTTTTTATACGTATATATTCAAGCAATACCTACAGCGTAAACATAAAATTTATCCCTATATTTTTCGTGGACGTGCAACGCACATAGAAAAACTAGTGTATGTATATATATATATATATAGAGAGAGAGAGAGAGAGAGAGAGAGAGAGAGAGAGAGAGAGAGAGAGGATGGGTTAGTATTTGTTTTATATTTCACTTGAAAATAAAAATATATATACTTAGAATCGAGTAATACTAGTGTTCCAATTGATGAATGAACTAGATCTTAACTTAAAACCGAGTAATACCGGGCATTATTTATTTTAAATTTCATTTATTGTCATGCAATCTTGCAAGAGTGAAATTGTTGTAAAAAACAACAAATGAAGTTTGTCCAACTAATACAATGAATAAGAAATATGAACTTTTGCATGAAGTCGATCAAATCACTTTCGATATATATAATTGATGTAATCATGTAAAAATATCAATACTCAAACTATTTGCTAACAAAAAAGACTAAATCTAAAGAAAGAAAATTCCACACAATTTCTTTAATCTGCTTATAAAAATATAATTAAGATCATATTTAAAATAACGTTCAAAATTGAACTTTTTAAATATCCGTCAACGCATCTCTGAACGACCGAAGAAGTCAATTCTCTAAGCTGAAAGTAAAGTATCGAATTTGAAAAAGGGTGCTGCTTCAATAACAAGTACACAGGGATTAAATGACTTTGATAGGTGCCGAGAATAAGGAACCACTTTCTATCAGATTAAGAAAGAACTTCCGAAAAAGCATTTCTCGTTGCAGCTACATTCATACCCTATTCGTTAATTAGATCTTCTACCTCTACTTTCATGGGTTATTTTAAAAAATACCCAATTTTCATTAAAATTAAAATTTTGTAATTTAATAAAAAATACATTATTTTTATTTAAAATCCATATTTTAGTTTTTCATTATCTAAGATTATATTATTTTCTTTTAAAATCAATATTTCAATATTTCATTTTTCATTATTTAAAATTATATTATTATTTTCTAAAAATATTATATTTGTATACTATTTCAAATATATCAAATAATAGTTTACAATTTATTTCATTTGATATTTTTTTTAAAACTACATTATTTTCACTTAAAATTAACATTTCAATTTTTCATTTGAAAAACAACATTTTTACACGGGTAATATTTGTGTTACCACATATATTACCATATGTTATTTCATCATTTTCAATAAAATCAATATTTTAAAATTTATACATGATTTTCATTCAAAATCAATATTTTAATTTTTTATTTAAAATCAACGTATTTACACGGGTAAACATATGTTACTTCTTCTTTTTTATTAAAATCAATATTTTAAAATTTATCTCATTCTATAATTTTTTTAAAAATATATTAATTTTATTTAAAATTAATATTTTAATTTTTTAGTTGAAAACTATAATTTAACACGGGTAACATATGTATTTCTATCGTCATTTTCATTAAAACCAATATTTTACAATTTATGTCATTTTATAAATTTTTAAAAATACATTATTTTCATTTAAAACTAATATTTAAATATTTTCACCAAAAACAACATTTTTACATGGATTACATATGTGCTACCATGTGTATTAATATATGTTACTTCTCCGTTTTCATTAAAATCAATATTTTATAATTTATCTTATTTTTATAGTTTTTAAGAAAATATATTATTTTTATTTAAAATCAAATTTTCATTTGAAAACAACATTTTTATACTGAGTAACATATGTGTTACCATATGTGTTACCTATGTTACTTCATCATTTTCATTTAAAATCAATATTTTAATTTTTCAATTGAAAACTAAATTTTTACACGAATAACATAAATGTTACTTCTTCATTTTCATTAAAATAAATATTTTACAGTTTCTCTCATTTTACAATTTTTTATTAAAAAATATATTATTTTTATTTAAAATCAATATTTTAATTTTTTATTTGAAAATAATATTTTTACAAGGATAACATATGTGCTTCCTCATCTTCATTAAATCAATATTTTACAATTTATCTCTTTTTATAATTTTTTAAAAATACATTATTTTCATTTAAATCAAATATTTCAATTTTTCATTTAAAAAAAATACTTTTACACAAGTAACATATGTTACTTCATCATTTTCATTAAAATCGAGATTTTACAATTTATCTCCTTTTACAAATTTTTAAAAAAATACATTTTTTTTAATTTAAAATCAATAATTTAATCTTTTCTTTTGAAAACAACATTTGTTACACGAATATCATATGTGTTACTATATGTTACTTTTTCGTCTTTGTTAAAATTAATAATTTACAATTTATCTCATTTTTATAGTTTTTAAGAAAATAAATTATTTTCATTTAAAATCAACATTTCAGTTCTTCATTTGAAAACAATAATTTCACATTGAATAACATATATGTTACCCTATGTTACTTCATCATTTTAATTAATATCAACATTTTACAATTTATCTTCCTTTATAAATTTTTAAAAATACATAATTTTAATTTTAAATTAGTAAACAACAAATTTACACTGAGTAACATATGTGTTACCCTATGTTACTTTTTCATTTTCATTAAAAATAATATTTTATATTTATAAGTTTTCATAAATTTTTAAAATATAAATTATTTAATTTAAAATCAATATTTCAATTTTTTATTTGACAACAACATTTTTACACTGATAACATATATGTTATAATACTATATGTTACTTCCTCATTTTCATTAAATCAATATTTTATAATTTTTTTATAACATACATTATTTTCATTTAAAGTCAATATATGTTCCATATGTATTACCTTATGTTACTTCCTCAAAATTGACGTGTTACCTTATGTTACATTTTATTAAAAAATCAAAAATTTACACGACTAACACAACATGTTAAACTATGTCACTTTTTCTTTAAAAAATTCACATTTTACATTGGTAACATGTTATGTTATCATCTGTTACTCTAACTTTTTTTTTCAACCAACACCATCTACAAAACACGACCATCTCGAAAATCACTACCTTCAACAACTCCACTTTATTATGCAATACAATAGTCTAGGGGTGGCAAATGGGTCGAGTGGCTCGTGGGCTTGCCAGCTCGAGCTCGTCTAGGGACGAGCCTAGAAAAAAAAGTGGACCGAACTTGTTCGGCTCGACAAAAATACGAGCCAACTTGTACAAGCTCGTGGGAGCAAGTTTTTGGCTCGTGGCTCGTGCCCAATAGTCACATTTTTGTGACCCAACATCAGTTTTTTTTTAAAAAAAATTCATTTGTTTTCCTATAAATATCTCCTTCTAAACTTATTTTTTTCACACTTCAATCTCTCAATTTATTATATACTCAATTCAACAACAATTCTCAAATTTTATTCTCTCAATATTAATTTATAATTAATATCTCAAATCTCATTATCTAGTTATTAGTCTATACTATTAAGTTTTAAGTTTCTACTTTTTCTAGTAATTTTCTATATTTCTATTACATCTTCATCTTCTATTATTTTCTTTATTATTTTCTTTCAAATGGCCTAAAATTGAAGTGATGATGATTTCAGTGGTCCTAATAATATTCCAATTCCAAACAATATTGTTGATGAGTTTGGAGGTAGCACTGATCCAATTGATTTGGATAACGTTCAAGAAGATGTCGACACTCATACAACCACCGGTTCTAGTATTAAACGAAAAGTCACCAAATAAAAAGCCAGGTGTTAGAAGTATTTTGAGTTGGTGCCGACTGGTAAACTAATAGACAGAGTCCCTGAGCACAAAGCACAGTGTTTACACTGTAAAGAGAAGTTAGCATGGCAAAAAGAGATGAGCACGACCCATCTAAACAGATACTTTCAAAAAGTGTCAATTCAAACACGGAGGTTTAGAATCAAATCAGGCACAATTCCAGTTTAGATCTCCCGGAGCTAGGTTCAGTAGTAATCCTAATCTCAACAATTTGGTATATTCACAAGATAGCATGCGCCGCGAAAGACTGATGGAATTGATGGCAAATGCCGAGTTCCCACTAAACTTGGTGGAAAATCCTCATTTCACGAACTTCATCCAAAAATATCTCCAACCAATGTACGTTTTTGTTTCTAGAAATACTCTTCATAAAGACACTATTATTTTGTGTAATAAAAAGAAAGAATCTATTATAAATGATATTAATAATTGGTTTTTTTGTACAAATGGTCCCTATCTTTTGTACTTGCTGCGGGTTGATGATCTATCCTTTCATTTTTGGCAGTATAGCCCCTATTTTTAACTTTGTTGGCTATAATGGTCCTTACCATCCAATTCCGTCATATTTAACCGTTAGTTCATCGCGTGCATTCCACACTCTCCATTTCATAAGGGCATTTCTGCCATTCCAACTATGCTGACTTTATTAATCACCATATTCTATATATATTATAATATGTGTATTCAGTTCTTGGAAAATTTCATTTCTTTGCACATATGGATCCCCAATTTTGTAATTGTGGCTTGCCAATTAAGCTGAAGACATCGTGGACATATGCTAACCTCGGTAGAAAGTTTCATACATGTCCAAGAAGAGAAGTAATTTATTTCATTCATTATTTTTTTGTTTTTGGCTGAATATATTTATTTATATTTTTTTGTTGTTCTTATACAAGAAACAGGTGGGTGTGGATTTTTCAGTTGGTGCGACCCACCATGTGCATTACATCAATACAGATAAACTCTGACTTGCTTAGGTCCAAAAATGAGTACGGAGAAGCAATTAAGATCATAAAGAATGAGAAGGGATGTGCATGGAAAATGTCGGTGTTTGGATTTTTATGTGATGTTATCACAATGTTCGTAATGCAGTTTTTTTAGTGAACTATGTAGATGGTAGGGAAAAACTTTTTGTGTTTGTATTGTATTTTGAGTTCAATGTATGGTGGAAGATCCCCAAAAGAAAACTGTTAGGTTGTTCTTGGCACATTTGGTCTGTATCTTTTGGAATGTTTAGCATATTTTGGCCCTGTCTTATAGATTGTATGACATGTCTGATCCGAATAAGTTGGTATCTTTGGAAAATTTGGTCCCTATCGTATTACAAGTTTTGGCATGATTGGTCCCTACTATTGAAATTCCGAACAAAATAATGTTGCCACTATTACTAGAACTGCTGAAATGAGCAACACATTATAATCAAATTAATTTTCAAAATCAAAATGAACAGAATGCAATTGCTTCATTCATAGATCTGTAAATTACACTAAAGGGAGACACTTACATATGCAAATTATACTACTCCCAGCAATCACAAAACCAAAAAGAAAATAAAAAAAAATCAATAGTAAATACAAAATATAGATGTTCCATAGACAATGAAGAAACCAATAAGAGAGATGCCAAAATAAAATTCTAATGTAGCTTGTAGTTTACAAAAAGTTTCTTCATATCCTCTTCTTCAAATGCAGTCAAGATGTTACAACTTGTGGTTCTGTATGTTTGCATGTTCTTTTGTTATGACTCTATTGCCCACATTTTTTGCACCTTATTTTCAAACCAACCCTGCTCACATTCGGGTATGTGAGTGTTGCACTTTTCCAAGCTCCTTTTTCCTTGCTTTCTTGGGCCTCCCAGCCTTTTTCTGAGTATGGACAGGAGGTGTCAATGGATGCTGACCTACATTAGGCTATAATTCAGGACTTGGCATTGGAGAAATTGAAGAATATGTCTTCAAATAGGCTTCCTTCTTGTAACAGCTAGCCACATAATCCATTACATTTGCTTGCATTCCCCTTGAAGTTAATGATGCCATTACATGGACATAAGGTTGTCCCCTTAGTTGCCAGCTTCTGCAAGAGCATGTCCTGAAGGATAAAGACACTGCATGTACATCTCCATGCATATCTCTTACCTCAAACTTTATGTTTCCACAATATGTTTCAATATGATTGCCACTCAATTTCCCATTTTTTTCCAGAATTTTCATTATCCTAGGTCCCACCTGGTGGCTCCATCTTTCACAACATTCTAGTCTGGCTACTATTCTACTCATTAAATAAACCATGATATGTTCCAACATGCTCAGTATTGGCTTTTCTCTAGCTGCAAAAATGGTGCGATGGAAAGCCTCGCAAAGATTGTTTAGCAACATATCACAATCACTACCTTCCTTAAATGGGACCTACTCCATTGATTGGTTGGCTTACCAGCTAACCAATCATATGTTCCTCCATCCAACTCCATCGTCATATTCATCTCAATCTGTCATTTAGCAATTGTCATAGCCCTTGTTGCATGCCATACCATAGACAGTCTTTCAAAGTCAATCCCCTATGGTTCACACTGAAGTTATTGTACAGATGCCTCACACATGTTCTGTGTTCTGAATGTTCAAACAAGCTTTCAATTGCCTAAATTAATCCTTTTTTGCTTATAAAAAATAAAGGTCCAATCCATATGAATTGACAATCCCTACATCAAAACTCAATAACTCCAGAAACCATGTCCAGTTTTCTCTATTTTCTTTCTCCACAAATGCATATGCAACTGGATATATCCCATTGTTTTCAACAATCCCCACTGCACAACGCAACCGTCCACTAACTTTAGTCTTCAAAAAACATCCATCTAGCCCTATCACCCATCGACACCCATTTTTGAAACCCTCATTCAATGCTCCTAAACAAATATACAACCTATGAAATTCAGGACCATGACCCTCTACCTGGACTGTAGAACCTACATTACTGGCCTTCAAGGCCTGATAGTAATCCCAAAGAATTTTGTATTGCTCACTAATAGTAGCCCTAATCCTGTCAAAACACTTATTCATGATTCTATTAAACTACCAGATTGAAACATCTCCCAAGCAATCTTGTTTAACCCTATCACTAAATCCACGCAATGACCAATTTGGTTCAAACCTGAACACTCCTCTATTTGACAAATAACTTGAATTGACCCTGTGGTTCTTGAAGAGCATACTACATGTATGTTTTGATTTGTATGTTTTGATTTTGAAACTCATATTGTCTTCCTATTTTTTCCATAAAGAACCCATGGGCATGACTCTTCATACATGCCTCTCAATCTATTCTTGTCATTTTTCTTGAATTTGATGTGACGTCCCTATGTGTCCTTACATCATGCCCAATCACAACATGCTTCAATATCTTCTTACTCTCAAACACTTGACTTGCAAATGAAAAATGAGTGCAAATGATACATATCATAACACATATAATGGTAGTAAGGTCTTCAAGAATGAAAGGATATGTCCTCATCTCGCAAAATATTGCAAAAGATAGGGACCATTTCTGCCAAGAAAAAATATTGAAGTTTGACTTATCAACTCTAAAGCTTAGATTTTCCATATCAATATTTGGTTTGAAGGAATGTTACCTTCTTTAGGTAGTAGCATTGCTTTCGTCATCACTTACAAGACTTTGCAGCTCATCTGAATCGCTGTAGTCTGTGTCATCAGTATTGCGTTGCTCGCCAACCATATCATCAATTCCAAGATCAACATTTACAACATAAGGTTGGGGATCTTGTATTGGTATAGGTTTTTCTTCATAATCAAAGTCTAAGTCCATAAACCCTTCCTGAAATCCATCAATCTGGACTTCATGCTCTTCAGACTCATCTGCAGGTTGAGTCTCTTCTTCATTGTTCATCCCCAACCCATCTTCCCAACTGTTCCAAACATCCTCTTGATGTCTGTCCAAAAATACTTCCCCAATCAACCTCTATGTTACAATCTGCATTTTCAGAGAATTCAGGTACATATGCACTTTCAGGGACCATTATTCTCCAACTGCCCATCAACTCCAGCATTTTCACATTCGTTCTCCATTCCCACATTATCACTTTTATTCCTAACAATGTCATTGTCATTCCTAGCATTGTCACCTTCAGGACCAATTTCACATCCAGATTCTCCCCTATCAACTCATTTCACCTTGTCAAATTCAGACCCCATTACATCTCATTCTACTTCTTCAACTCATTTCACTTTATCATCATGTACATCACTTTTACTGCCTGAAAGTTTCACATTTTCAACCAACTTCACACTGTTTGGGACTTGTGCCTCTTGCTTCTACTACTCATTTGATCTTCATCTTTTTTAGACTTTCGTTTCTCTCTTTTTGCTTTACATTACAATTTCGAGGGATCCAACCTAGATAATTCTTTTCTGGATCTATGATCACAAGTCCCTTCCTAACATTGCTATTGTCTGGTGATGGTGGTCGAGGTGGTATTGGAATTGACCAGTCTCATTATAATTCATGAGTTGGTATAGGAGGTACGAGGTAATTGTCAACTTCAGTTGCTGTATTTATATCCATCAACAACATGGCAATGTCTACATTGCTACGTATTCTAACTAGCCCTTCCAGCTGTGACAATTTTTGTTTATTATAAAGAAACCCCATTGGCAAATCAAGTCCTACATTCTCTAAAGGTTTGTCTAGAAGCTGTCTGTTCAAAATGCTTGAATGAACATAGTTTATGTAGTCAACCTCTCCATGTTCATAAACCAAGTTATTGAGCTTGGTCAACATGATACCTACATGATGAATATTAACAGTAAAGTATGGTGATTCCTTACTTGCATGCAAGAAAAACAAAAACAAAAACAAAACTCATTCGGTTACCAATTTCTTACAACACAAACAGA
Source organism: Forsythia viridissima (assembly GCA_030279155.1). Lineage (NCBI taxonomy): Eukaryota > Viridiplantae > Streptophyta > Magnoliopsida > Lamiales > Oleaceae > Forsythia > Forsythia viridissima. The sequence continues at coordinate 18,560,847 of CM059045.1, read as the reverse complement.
AATTACAAATTTTTTCAATGGAAAATTTTCAAACAGACTGGGCAAACGAATACAATCTTCAGGTATTACATTTTTTTGGGAAACTTCAAAATACTAACCGTATATGGGTGCTTGTTCATGATATAGTCTGAGTCTTGTACTTGGAGTTTTATTTGCTTCCGTGTTTGAAATAGTACTTACTACAAAAACAACCAAATTTGCAAACTAAATTACACCGTTCAACATTTGGTTGATCAAATGCCTCCAAATATACACTAATATTCAAAAATTATACAGTATACACTTTATTACTTACTTGTTCTTTGTTAGTTGCCGGTATTTAGCCAGAAATAAAAATGGTTTCGGCAATGTGTACACTTTTCAGACAAGAAATTTGGGATTTCCTTCACTATTTGGGGAAAAAATATTTTCAAAGGCAATGGGATTTCAGTTTCTGTAGACGTCTTGTCATGTTGACCAGGAAAAATTCAGAATAGTGGAATGGCAGAATGACTTCATGAATGGAGAGTGTGGAATCCATGCGATGAACTAACGGTTAAATCTGACGGAATTAGACGTAAAGGACCATTGTCGCCAACAAAGTTTGAAATATGGACTACACTATCAAAAATAAAAGGATAAGTCACCAACCCGCAACAAATGTAAAAGATAGGGACCATTTGAGCAAAAAATCTATTAATAATTATAACAGTGTTTTATCTTTTAATTCGGACTTACGGACAGGTAATGACAAAAAATGATATATGACTGCAACTGCACACTAAATTGATATTAATTGGATAATGCATAAAAAAGTAATAGCATTTAGACAAATTGACTATCCTCATAATAGAGTTAATATTTTTAATATTTTATTAGGTGTGTTATGTGAATTTATTTGTGATTCTAAGATTCGTAGTTTTACATTTGATAATGCAGACTCCAACAATATAGTAATTAAAAAATTAATTCAACATTTTAGTCTAGAATTTGATGGTATTTTATTTCACATTCGTTGTGTATGTCATGTGTTAATTTAATTATGAAAGATGGTTTAAAATTTATAGAAGAACAATTAGATATGATATTAATTATATTACGGTCTCACCAGCAAGAAAACAAGTTTTTACTGTTCTATGTGTTGAAAACGGACCGCAAGAAAAATATTTTTGTATTGATGTTGACCATAGGTAGAATTCCACATATCTCATGTTTGAATTTTGTAAAGATTACAAAGATTGCATTACTGTATATTATAATAGCTGACACTCACATGGCCCATAATATGATTTGCAAACATATGACTGAAAAATGTGTGCTCATGTTAGAAAAATTTTGAAAGTTTTTTATCGATGCAACAAATGCATGTTCTGGTATATATTATCCGACTACTCCACTAGTTTTAAATTATTTCTATTATATTGCTAACAATTTTAATAAATATAAAAATTTTGCTCGTTTTTCTAATATATTATACATGTCATGGAAGCTAAATTTAGAAAATATTAGAAATAGTTGCATATGTTATTTGCATTAGCATGCATTATGGATCATAGACTTAACTTAGAGGGTACGAAAGTAACAATAATGACAATTTCACAAAAATTAACGTACGAAAATCTACTAACATGTGGTAATTTAAAACAAAATTTATGTCAAATGTATGAGGTCTATACTGAAAAGGTCGGTAGGAACGCCATACGACTCCATGTTCCAACATATACTTCGTCATCAACTGATGATATTGACTTATGGAGTTACGTTAGTTCACATGGGGGTGGTCAACATTCAGTTGGTTCTTCTTCTACTTCTTCTATTTTTCGTTCTAATGATACACTTGTAGAGTTAGTTAGGTATTTTGTACACGAAATGCTTAGTATTTTAGATGACGAATATAGAAATTTTTTTGATATACTACGATGGTGGAGACATTAACATCAGTACCTAATTCTTTCAAAAATTGCATGTGATCTATTAACACACCTCGTATCAATTGTAGCATTGGAGTCTGCATTTAGTACAGGTGGCAGAGTTCTATCTGATTTCGAGTCAAGACTCAAAGTCAACATTTTAGAAAGCTTACTGTGCCTGAAGGATTGGGATGATGCCGAACTTCAAATTTAAGAAAAAGTGGATAGAATGATGTCCAAAGAACTCGAAGATTTGAATATGGATTATTTGGATTTGTAGTAAGTATTATTTTGCGTACATATTTGATATTTTTTGTCTTATTTTAACAAAAAATTGTACAAATAACAACTGGTTCGTCTACAATTTTAATTTTGCCTATGTTCAAAGTAACCGGTCCCAAGCCTAAAAAAAGGAAGAAGGTTTTCAACCTTGAATTTTTAACATAAAATATTTTCGACACTTTCTTTCTTTTTTATTTTAAAATTATTCAAAAAAAAATTTTAAACCGAGCCGAGCTCATGGGTTGAACCGAGCTCGGGCTCAGCTGTCCCTTTAGACGGGCCGAGCTCGATTGGCAATGGGCCAAGCCATCCCTACCACAGCCTACTCCACTTTATTATCCAAATCCACCGACTCGGCCCATTGCCTCCCCTACTACAGCCTACTCCACTTTATTATCCAAATCCACAACCTACCCAATTTCAATTAAATTAGGTTTCACATCCACCACTACCATCCACACATATTGTAACGCACCAAGATTTCTTAGGTTCCGGAGCGTTAATAAAGTTCATAAACATTAAATTACTGCGAAAAAATGACTTCAATAATAAAAGAAAAATCTCAATTGCTAAACAATTGGTTAATTCGTAAACATTAAAGGAAAATAAATTGTTGAATGTAAATAAACTTAAAATTTTGACGCTAATCGTCTTATTAACTAAAGCATTATAAATAAACAAATTTTTATTTGGCGACCATTGGCTTGACAGCTTCACCGACCCGCCACACATCCATCACGTTAATTATTACTTAAAATTTGTTAAAATGAGGGATGAATATAAACAATTATACTCAGTGAGATACTTGCTATTTCCACAAACAGTCCAAATATTATAATTATGCATAAAATTATCTTACTAAACTAAACTGAGAATTATCATACAATGACAATGATAATTTATGCAAGTGCTGCAAATAAACTGAAACTCAAAAGTTTAACTCAACCTAAAATTTAACTGAAACTCGAAGGTTTAACTGATCTGATTCATGATTTCTCCCAGAGGAGTACTGAAATTAAGTAATCAATTTACATACAGAACTACAATAATTAGAAAGTCGTAGAAATCAACAAATAGCTCATAGCATCTCACCTTATTTCTTGTAAATGATTGTACGGAAAAATGAACGTAAAGCTTGCCAAAAAGGTTCCACAAGAAACTGAAGAAAATAAATGTTTTCTACGCAAGCTGCCGGCTGTTTTCTTCAAGACGTGAGGTTGGTTTAATTTTATATAGAATAGGCTTTGCTTTTTATAATGAAATAAGGTCTAGAATTTTAGTTTGTTTGGAATTGTAAATTAAATAGGAGAGAGATATAGATAGAAATAGAGAACAAATTGGAATTCAAACAATTAACAGTATTCTGCCGAAAAAGTTGTCCCAAAAGAATCTATTTTAATATTATTTAAATATAAGAACTTTTAAATCGTCTCTATCTTGAGTTTAGCTTATCCAAAAATACTTTTTTCTCGGGCTGTTAATCGTAAATAAATATGAGCTACCCAACGAGCCCAATATTAATATATAAAAACTCAATATTTCGCCAACTAATTATTTAGCCCAAAATAAATTAATCGATTCTAAAACTTATTTTCACTTCAGTCCTTTAATATCTCAAAATTTTCGGGGTTCTACACATATAATCACCTCCACTACAGCTGGTAATGCAAGTGTTACTTTATATTATAGTTGTTATCACCAGATTTCGTTAAGGCCTCCACATCATCAAAAGTCCAGCAACTCAGAGAAGGCCTTGGGGGCCCAGCAAGAGCCTCGTAAATTCTCAGAAGGCCTCGGAGTCTAATCGAACATCTTAGCACTCTTGAATCCATGACAGCGAAGCCCATGAAGGGCCTCGACATTCCTGGCCAATCTGGAGCGCTTCGCTGGTCTTCGCATTCTCGTAATCTATAGACAATCTGATATTTTGGGATAACTAGAGAAGTAATTAAAGAAAGATTGTGTTTGATTTTCATAAGGATTCTCACAAGAAAAACGAATACCAATCTCCCAATAATTAAGCAACACAATATTGAAAATCTAATTAGATAAGAACCAAAATCTGGGAGATTGTGTCCATATCCAATTACCCTTTATCCTATAAGGAAGGAGAATCCAATTAGAGTTCTAATTAATTGCTTACATATAATAATTAGGACTCTACGTCTATAAATACGAGGACTCTGGTTATTCCAAGGTACGCCTTTTATAACGCTCTTTTTAAGCATTATTATCACCATTAAACTCTGCTCAAATCTCTGCCTGCTTGTCTCTCCCACACCCAATTGTTTTCGTTACCCGTATATTTTTATTATTTCATATACTGCATTGTTATTTCATATGCTGGTAGTTGACTTGATCGTCAGAGTACCAACGATCGGCGGACCTTTTTTTGGAGTGATCTTGGTGCCTAACGGTCGTCCTAGTGTGCATATAACATACAGGTTGGCAGTGGAGTGACTGGAGATCTGTTGACGCATGGACAGTGCAGATTCCAACGTCAACAGATTGGCACCGTGCCCGTCGATCTCAAGATGATTCGCCAATCCTCAACAGGTGAAATACCAGGAACTAGGAGAGACCTCGTACCTGGCGAGTGGAAAAGTCGGTCGTCTTTGCCAGCGTATTCGACAGGTTGAGGGTCGGGTCGTTTGTGGCTCGACCTCAATCGTTGAGTAGCCGGCGTAGCGAGCCCATCGATGACCACTAAGAGAAGAGAAGGGACTTCAGGGCTACGGATGTGAAGCCCAAAGATAGAAGACCAGAATGGTCGTGCGACCTTGACGACGACGACAATGACCTCTCATTCTCCAAAGAGTTGAAGGCTAGAGAACTCTCCGCGAGGTTCAAAATGTCTCCTATGGAGAAATATAACGGGATAGGTGATCCCACAGATTCCATTGGAAGTTCACTTTCTAAAGGTCTTCGTCCTCATTTAATACTCCTTCTTAAAGTCCCACGTCTGATATAAATAATCGGCTCTGGACTTGAGGGGGACTATACTGAGTAGGTAATTCAAATGTGCATGAATAAGTAATTCAACAGTGTATATGCAAAGACAATACCCGCGAAATTCGCTTTGTAATTCAAAGGTGCATGAATAAGTAATTCAACAGTACATCTGCGAACACCATACCCGTGGAATTCACTTTCGTCAAAACTTTTTTTACCAAAGTCTCACACCTACCATAAATAATAGGCTTGGATTTGGGATATTATTGTTACCACCAGATTTTGCTAAGGCCTCCACATCATCAAAAGCCAAGCAAAGGCCCCATATACCTGGCGAAGGCCTCGGGGGCCAAGCAAGGGCATCGTAAATTCTCAGAAAGCCTCGGAGTCCAATCGAACATCTTTGCACTCTTGAATCCATGACAGCGAAGCCCATGAAGGGCCTCGACATTCTTGGCCAATTTGGAGTGCTTCGCTGGTCTTCGCATTTACGTAATCCACAGGCAATCTAATATTTTTGGATAACTAAAAAAATAATTAAAAAAAGATTGTGTTTGATTTTCATAAAGATTCTCACAAGGAAAACGAATATCAATCTCCCAATAATTAGGCAACATAATGTTGGAAATCTAATTAGATAAGGACCGAAATATGAGAGATTGTGTCCATATCCAATTACCCTTCATCCTATAAGGAATGCGAATCTAATCAGAGTTCTAATTGATTGCTTACACATAATAATTAGGACTCTGCAGCTATAAATAATAGGACTCTGGTTATTCCAAGGTCCGCCTTTTATAACGCTTTTTTTACGCATTATTATCACCCTTAAACTCTGCTCAAATCTCTGTCTGCTTGTCCCTTCCACACCCAATTGTTTTCGTTCTTCGTATATTATTTCATATACCGACAGTTGACTTGATCGTCGGAGTACCAACGATCATCGAACCCTTTTTTTCCAGTGATCTTGGTACCTAACGGTCGTCTTAGTATGCAGGTAACATACAGGTAGGCAGATGAGTGACTGGAGATCTGTTGACCGTGGACAGTATAGATTCCGACGTCAACAACGGTAACACATGTGTTACTTGTAGATAACACATATTTTACCTTATTATCCATCACTACCACTACTACCAATCGCCTTATCCTATCACACCACTACTACAACCGGTTCCGATGTGCCACCACCATCTACACCAATAATCGCCTCCACCAAAGTCAGGTAACATATGTGTTACCGTAATTTTACATGTTGGGTAACACGTGTTTTGACTTGTACCTTCATCTAAAACTCCAACACCATCTCTCACCATCGCCACCATCACTGCCCCTTTTCACCATTACCATCTCCCACCATCACTACCGCTTAATTGCATACTAGAACTTGAAAGCACAAACAGTAATGAAAAAACAGTAGTGCTTAATTTGTTTAAATTGAAAAATGAATTAAACAAACAATAAATTTCATTATTCATCCATCATACTTTAAGTCTGTATCTCAATTCTTTGTTCAACAAATGTAAATATATTAGTGACTAAATTTCATAATCAATAAAATTTAAGTACGCTAAAAAATTCACCATCCAACAAGATTAACTAAAAGTTCAATTTACACTAAGAAATTCAAATATCATGAGATTCAAATTAAATTAAAAAATACGTTAACTTGGATATTCAAATATCATCCAACAAGCATTAACTAGAAATTAATTAACTATTTACTTAACAAATAATAATCCTTAACAAAATTAACTAATAAAAATAATCCCAAGTGTCAAGCCTGAAATTGAAAGGAATGAAGTGTCCAAATTGTATTAACTATAAAAATTCAAGGAAACGTAATTTTTTTTAAAAAAAAATCATCGAATAAAATTGATAAATAGATAAAACTTTGAACATTTACCTTATTGAATAAAAAATAATGGGGAAGAACACAAATAAGCACAAATTACAATAAGATGTTGTTATTTTGTTGATCAGATAACATCGGTGATAGAGGTGGTGGTCGTCGGTGAAGGTGCGAACTCCACATCGTGACTCTACGTATGGCGATATTTCAGATCCAGAAGGAGGGAGAGGTAAAAATGAAGAGATTTATTGTTATTGTGGTTGTGGTGGTGGTGGGTGCAAACTCCAAATCGTGACTCCATATAAATTTATGATTCAAAAGAACAAAGAGGAGGAGGAGGTAACAATGGCAATTTTAGGCGGCATCGACGGCGGCAGAGATTTATAGTAGTGGTGGTGAGTGTTTGATAATGTGGATGATGAGTTTGAGTGTTTTGGTTTTGTTGGTAACGAGCATATGAATAAGATTGAAATTTGTTTGGCCTTCTAATTAGATTAAGGTAAATTCAACAATTATTTTATTAATTTAAGGTACAAATTATTAAATATAAAAATAGGGTATTTATCAACTTTTTTTTAGAAAAATGGTATTGTGGCTAATTTTCCCCCAAAAAATAAATACAACAGATTTTGGGATTGACTATTGTTAGAATGGAAAGAGGGAAAAAAAAAATATAACGGGCAGTCCAATTGGCCCGACATGCTATTCGGGATGGGCCAAAATAGCCCATATTTTTACAACCTGTGGCAATAGTGTTGAATGACCGAGTGACCCGGCCATTTTTCCAAAATAGCCATTGACCCATTTTAACCTGTAAATTACCAAATATAATCATGTCTTCTATTCTATATTGTATATTCTATATTCAACCCATTTTATTTGCTAAAAAGAGATTTCCAAGTTAGAATCTAACCCATTTCAAAGTTAGATTCCAACTCATTTCATCTATGTAAGAAATTTCATTTCAATGTAGAAAATATCTGTCTCTATCTTCTTTTTTTAATTCACAGTAAAAATTGTAGATTTTGTAGTGTAAATCATGAAAATATGTATACATCTGAGTATGAATTATGATTTTTGTTTTAAATTTTTGTAAATCTGAATTCATTTGAAGTGGATTAATTGAAAAATCAATTAAAAATGTGTAAATTCGCATTAACAGTCTCATTGTCTGTTAACAGACCTCTTAACAAACCAGTGGTTTGTTAATAGACCACATGTCTGTTAGGTCTGTTAATGGTCCGTTAATAGACTGTTTGTTAACAGATGGTCAGTTAACAGTAGTTATTAAGTAATGGTATTTAAATCTTTTTTATGTAAAAGATGCATTTTCAACTTATTTGATATAAGTTAGGTACTTCTGTGATTCGAGTACTTTGACATGGCCTTTTAGTCAAAGCGACCGTTAGGGTTCAAGGGCAGAGACAAGGCTGGACTTTACTTGGCCTAGTTATCAATACTAGGCCAGTATTGTACTACAACATGATTGTTTAAAAAATATATATTTTTACCTAGGTCTAGTTATTTGAAACCAGTGGCCCAGTCCATTCTAAAAGGCTTTTGTAGAGATTTGGGAGGAACTCTTTAGTGGATCTAGATTGAAAATTTTATCAGAAAGTCAATTTTCATTCAAATTAGAAATATCAACCAGTGGAGTTGAGCTTTCAAGTAAATTGTGTACTAAAATGTAACAACAATCATGTAAGCATTCCCAAAAGCACCCTTTGAAGAAGTTTTCTGAAAAATGATCTTACTAGGGGTTGTTTGATTTCCATTTTAATGGATTTTTTTATTTCATTTTTTGACTTTTGGAAAAAAATGACACAAATACCCTTTTGCTTTTCAAAGCAGTCGTAATATTTTGACTAGAAAACAGGGGTATTTTGGTCATTTTTTCTTAAAAATCAAATAATAGAAAACAAAAAACCCATTAAAATGGGAATCAAACAACCCCTAAATTTTCTAATTTCTAACACCATTCCAATTATTCGAAGCATACCATTTCTTGCAAGTGTTCTTATTATGTAAATCTGAGAATGTTTTCTTTACCACTATGGTCAGTTTTAGCAAGGAAAACAAAAAGCACATTTCAATCATTAACAATATTTTATAAGCAAGAGTGTAGTAGTATTTCCTCTTTTATACCTCTTTTAATATTTGACTGGCCCATAAGAGGAATATATGTACTAGGGCCCTATAAATTTTTAGTTTGTCGTGTATATTTTCGTTTTTTGTGAATACATCAATTACCAGCAAAATAGATGACGAGTTTTTTGCTTATCGTATGATATTTATTTATTGATAGAAAGCTTGTTAATAAAATAGATATAAATTATATTATAGATAAATTCGCAGCTGTAAAAGATCGTCGAACATAAATTTCATTTGCTAATTTTAAGTTTTGAATATTTTCGTACAATAACTTATTGAAAATTTTATAAAAATTATGACCTATTTCAAAATATTAGATTCTCATGTGTGCTCAAAAAAAATTTCGGATCCATCCGCCCGTGCTAGGGGCGGGCCATCTGTCTGGGCTGAATTTGCCACCTCTACCCCACGGCGCTAAAACCCTGCATGTAAACCACAAACCCTTCTTCTCCCCAATTTCACTTCCTCCCCCTGCATGTAACCCCAAACCCTTCTTCTCCCCAATCTCACTTCCTCCCTGCAATCCTAACTTCAATGGGGAAGGTAAAAGGAAAGCATCGTTTGGACAAGTACTACCACTTGGCCAAAGAGCATGGCTACAGATCTCGAGCCGCATGGAAGCTAGTTCAGCTTGATTCCAAGTATGGCTATCTCCGCTCGGCTAATTCCGTGCTTGATCTCTGCGCCGCGCCGGGTGGATGGATGCAAGTGGCCGTCGAGAAGATGCCAGTTGGAAGTTTAGTAATTGGCGTCGACCTCGACCCTATTCGACCCATCCGCGGCGCCATATCCGTGCAGGAGGATATCACTCACCCTAAGTGTAGAGCCATTGTTAAGAGACTCATGGCGGAAAATGGATGCCGAGCTTTCGACTTAGTGTTGCATGACGGCTCGCCTAATGTTGGTGGTGCGTGGACTAGGGAGGCTACCAGTCAGAATGCTTTGGTTATTGACTCGGTTAAGCTTGCTACGGAGCTTTTGGCTCCCAAAGGAACTTTTGTCACCAAGGTACATGTTATATGTATTAGTTTAATTATCTATTCTATATATAAGTATTTGAATTTGATTATTTTTCGAGCAAAATTAACATTGATTTTGATGCCGAACTAGGCATATATATTTAGGGCATGTTCGGTGTAGTTTTTTTTGAAAAAAAATAGGTTTTTTTGGGTACTTTATTGACTTTTCAAACTTTTTTGTAGTGTAAAAAGGTTGAAAAGTTAAAAATTGTAGGCAAAAAAATGGGTTTTTTTTGGAAATAAATGACTACCGAACATGACCTTAATTATACCGTTGAATTCTAACATTACTGATTAACTGTGCATATGAACACAAACTGTCATAAGTATTTTATACGTGAAAGGTGATAATTGATAATTGATTGATACAATTCATGGAAGCAATTTGCAAATGACGAAGATGAAGAAGTTTTTAGTGGCTTTTAAACTTCATCCTGTGCACCAAAAGGGGGCACGCTACTCTATTCACGAGTAAACAAGTGGCTTCTATTGCATCTCATTTACATAATTGCTAATATTTTTGGGTTCATTGTCATTTCCACGAATAAATTTTGTCTGCCTTGGTAGAACTTTATATCAAACTTTTTATGGTAGAACTTTATATCAAACTTTTTAATGTCTATTTACTATTTATTACCAATTTGGTTCCTTGAATGGTTTCAAGACAACAAGTGGTGATGTCGCATTGAGCTTTACTCATATACCGCTTATAGGCGGTGTGATCCGACCGTAGACTCAGCAGATGAAGAAGAAGAATGAGATGAATTTGAGGAAAAAGAAGGAAATTGAGATGGATTTGAGGAGATGATTTGAAGAGATAAAAATTAATGAATGGAGAAATATGAAGACAGATGTATACTCTATTTTATCGTGAGTGAAAGTAAAAACTCCCTACGGTGATAAATTACTATATTCTTGGGTTGGGATTCAGGAAATATTTTTTTAATCTATTGTTACTTCTGTGATCCTCGTGTAGAAATCCCCTTCCCAGGGGGAACATAGTTCTTTTTTGGGTTTTATAATTTGCTATCGCACATCATACTGCATTTTGCCTGCTATGTGTTTTGTACTCCGTTAGCCTCACTCACTAGTCAAGTTAACCTTATTAAGGGATGTAATGAATGAATGATGCTATGTCTATTGTTGTGTACTAGGTTTTCAGATCCCAAGATTATACTGCTGTCCTTTACTGTCTTAGACAGGTAATATTCTTCTCCTATGAAGCGTGTCCAAGATTTTCTGTTCAATGTAAGGCTTTTTTTACCCTATGAATGTTCTTTACAGCTCTTTGAAAAGGTTGAAGTGGATAAACCACAAGCTAGTCGTTCAGCATCAGCAGAAATTTATATTGTGGGTTTCAAGTATAAGGCACCTGCTAAAATTGATCCACAACTTCTTGATATAAAGCACCTCTTCCAAGAAGGCAAAGAGCCTCAAAAGGTAATCCAATCTCTTCCACCTTATCTGCATGTTATCTTTCTACTTCGTGTGTAATTGAGATGATTATCTGTTTGGATTTGACATTCAGGTGGTGGATGTACTTAGAGGAACAAAGCAAAAGCGACATCGTGATGGGTATAAATTCTTCTCACTAATTCATGGAATGTGCGACTCTCATCAACAAACATTTGCCTGAGAAACAATGTTGTTTGATTGCCATATAAAAGATGGCTGGAAGCCAGTTTTATATTTATGCTTAAGCATTCGTGATCTTTTTTCACATATTGGAGAACTGGCAAGGTCATCATGCCACGTCAAGTTAGGAAAGCGCGCAGAGACATTCTATTGGTGGTGTCTTTCCACTTTGATCCCCTTCCTAGTCTTAACGATGTCACAAGCGAATACCAAGCTCCAAGGAATCTCATCTTGGATATGTTTCTTAAGCTCATCACCACTAAATCAAATAGATTAGATAAGACCCAGTACAGATCCTTGATGCAAGTCTACCACCTCTAGTATATCTCACGACTGAACCACATGTCCTTAATAATATGGATAAAATTACAGAAATTCCTTTTGTCGTAGAAACCACGATGATACTTCCCGGGGCACTCTATCATAGGGTTTTTGTAAATCAATAAAAACTATATGTTTGTCTTGTTTCTCTTCTTTTGTAATTCTTCATGAATCACTTAAGTAAGGTTCATTAAAATATACACGGATCTTTATTTATTCGTATTGATTAGGTTCCCTTTGCAGGTATGAAGATGGAAACACAACTTTACGGAAGGTCTGCTCTGCAAGAGACTTTGTTTGGTCTAACTCACCTATTGAGATCCTTGGTTCAGTTACTTCTATAATGTTTGAGGGTCCTGCATGTTTGCCCATTAAGGATCATACTTTGACAACCGAAGCGGTGTGTTTTACTCTTTTCTTCTTTTGTATTCTTCATGTGCGAGCGTATTCAGAATCATCATCAGTGTTAATAAACATAGATCACCTGCCAGGTTCACTTCTTGTTCTCTGACCAGTTAAACTGCCTTCTCCTTTAAATATGGGACAGGTTAAAGATCTGTGTGACGATCTTCGTGTTTTGGGGAAGCAAGACTTCAGGCATCTTTTAAAGTAAGCTTGTGCCAAATGATATTGTACAAGGAACCATAGATAGATAATTGTTTCCCGTATTTGGTGATTCCATGTTTCTCTTGTATGATTTTGTGCCCTTTGGTGTTTGTGTGATGGTGTAGATGGCGTATGCATATAAGAAAGGCACTGTCTCCAGAGAAGTCTACTTCTGCTACCATGGCTGTGGAACATGAGAGCAAGGAAGATGAAGATGATAGAGTACTTAATGAAATGGAGGAGCTGACGAATGCCATGGATCAGAAGAAGAAAAGGGCAAAGAAACTTCTAGCAAAAAGACGAGCCAAGGTTATTGCCCATGTTTATGGATCCCTTTCTGCTTTATTGTGGTTCTTTTCCTTAGATACATGTTCAACATAAAAATTAAGCGAACAAGGATTAGTTTGAGCTATTGTCTAAGCTCTCAAAGCTGTTGTCAGTTAACATTTAATTGAGATGGCGGGTGAATAGGTTGACGATACTCAAATTACTAGAATGCTTTTCTATGTGATTTAATGTCTAGTGATGAGGAACAGCCATCACCCGCATCATATCACTGCAGGCGCGCTACCATGCTAGATTCTCTGCCAGTTAAGAGGGCATAGCATAGTTAAAGCTGGGTGCTACTGAAATATATTATCACTGTGGTGTGAAACAAGTGCTGCTAAAATTTAGATGTAATGTCTGTTAACCTGATCTTGTAGCAATTTTACCACTAGTATTTACAAGACTGGCAACTAGTCTTCTCAATTTTGCAACTATTCCTTGATTAGGTTTATTTGTAATACTTAATATTCTTGATGCATTATATTACGACTTTTATGTCCAAGTTGGTTGTTCGATGATATCAGATAGTAATATTGCCTCCTAGCATGTACGTCTACCCATCTGGCTTTGATGAATTTATCAACGTCAATTCCCACCTCTTTTGAACATTTCTACCTATACTATATGCAAAACAACATTCCTAATTCTCGTTGTTAGGCTGTCCTGTATATCGTCGCCCCATCTTTTCATCTTTTCCTCTTGGTGGGTTGTTGCACTTGCATGTAATCTCTGTTTTTGCTTTTGATAATTAGATGCGCTCTTTCAAGACATTACAAATACTGATCCTCATTTTTACTTGTATAAATGCAATATGTTCTGTTTTGTCTGATTAATCCTTTCATCTTTTCTCCAGGACAAAGCTCGGAAAGCGTTAGGCAAGCAAATAGATGCGGCAGAGGATGGTTACACGGATCATGAATTGTTCTCTCTGACTTCTATCAAGGTATCTTTGTCCTTCATTTGTTTATTACATCACCAGTTTAAAAGATCAGTAATTTTTAGCCTATATTAATTGGCATGTCTTTCCGTTCAGGTCTAGGATGAAGTCTTGTGGTTTTATTCTTACTCTTGGGACATTTTTTAACTGTTATCCTTCACAGGAGAAATCAAATGGAATCCCGACAATGACTCTTTTTTTTCGGTTGTTTATGTTGTCCAGTTTTACTAAATTTTGCTAAATTGGTGCTGTTGGGTGTTTTGCAGGGAGCACCAGCTTTCCTACAATTCTGCCTCGTCGCTTTATAGAGATGGAAATTCTTCTAATAGATATTAAATTGGCTCTCTTTTAAATATGGGAATGTCATTTCATAAATTGTGCTAGGCATCCAACTCATTTTTTAGTCAGTTTCACGTTATATCTAGTATTTGCTTGGTTTAAACTTGTCATATTTATTCTCTCTTTGGATTGCTTTCATGCAGGGGAAGAAAGAACTTGTGGCTCTCAATAATGATGAATATGATGATGAAAATGATGAGATTGGAAGTAGTGATAGTGAAGGAGGCCACGAAGATGCTGAAGGGGACACATCTAGTGATGCGGACACTGATGAAGAACGCAAGCGGTAGTTGTTTTCTCTTTACTTGGATTTAAGCTTGAAAAGTATGGTCCATGTTTGTATGCTTTTATAAGCTAACAATCCGTTTTCAGGTATGATGAGCAAATGGATGAGTTATTTGACGAAATCTATGAAAGAATTTTGGCTAAACAGGAAGGAAGTACGAAGCAGAGAAAGCGTACAAAACAAGCCTATTCTGAGGGAGATCAACTCTTGGAGGTAACCTACTTTATTCCTCTCTCCCATCACATATGCACCAAAAAAGAACGGACGAGCTCAATTTTGTTTCACAAAGGGCACTTCTTTGCTAAATTAGTATTTTGCTTTATGGTTGGGCAGGGCGATGACAATGACATGGTTCATTCTGATCGAGACTCTGATAATGATGGAGATCGTGAGGTGAATCCGCTTGTGGTCTTAGAGAATGCACCGAGCCAGGAGGAGATTGCAGCGAAATGGTTCAGTCAAGATGTCTTCATGGATGGCGACGAAAGAGAGGATCTGGAGAACGATGATAGCGAAGACGAAATGCAGATGGATGTGCCAGTCAAACATCCCACTATTCAGGAGAAGAGAATTGAAGATACACCAGAAAAACTCGTTGGTCCGAAAAAGACGAGTAAATTATCGACAGCGAAAGCTTCCAAGGTAGATGATGATTTTGAGATAGTTCCTGCTCCACATACAGATTCTAGTGATTCATCATCATCAGACGACTCAGATGAAGACGACATTGGTTCAAATGCAGAGATATTGGCTTGTGCCAAAAAGATGCGGATAAAAAAGCCGAGGGAACAGATTTTTGATGACGTGTACAACAAACATATGTTCCATGATGAGGAATCACCTAAGTGGTATGTGGATGAGGAAAAGAGGTATTACCAGCCAATCAAGCCTGTGACGAAAGAGGAGATGGCTGCAATGAGAGCACAATTCAAAGAAATTGATGCTCGGCCTGCTAAGAAGGTGGCACAAGCCAAAGCTAGAAAGAAACGAGCTTCCTATAGGCAGCTAGAAAAGGTACGGAAGAAGGCTAACACTATATCGGACCAGGCAGAAATATCTGATCGTTCAAAGAGCAAAATGATAGAACAGCTTTATAAGAAGGCAACACCTAAAAGACCTAAGAAGGAATATGTGGTAGCAAAGAAGGGTGTCCAAGTCAAGGGTGGCAAGGGGAAAGTTGTTGTTGATCGAAGAATGAAAAAGGACGCCAGGAAGCAGGGAATGAGCAAGCGGGGGAAAGAAACAAAGGGGAAGCAGAAAGGTAAAGGATCGGCAAAGGGCCCAGGAAAGGGGAAGGAAAAGTTCAAGGGAAAAGGGGGAAACAAAATGAAGTAGAGTGAAATGCATGTTTGAATTTGGGGGAACTGCGAGTGATGGAGGGTTGTTCAGTAGCCAAAAGGGTTAGAGAGACTTATAACAGGGCTTCCCGCAAAGGCTAGGTAGGAAGGAGACGATGGCTCACCAGAATTGATTCGAGTCGAGACTGCACACTAGCCGTGCTATTATATATTTTCAATAATTGTGTTCTGTTAAGGTTTTGGTGGTGTGAAAGTTTTACTTTCATTTTCTATACTTGAGTTATTGCCAAGGCATTGTTGGTGCTACAGTTTTGCATTTGCCTTAAGGTGACTGGTATTCTATCTGTACAATGGCAATTTTGTTTATCTGTGGTTAAATTTTTTCATCGATCAAACCAAATTGAAAACAAATTGAATAAAAGACGTTAATATGTATTGTCCCAACTCTTTTTGCCTTTATTATCTCCCAACTCTTTTTGCCTTTATTATCTTCCCAACTCTTCTTCTTTCCGCATCCATCCCTTTATCAGTAGATTGCAGAGAGAAAACAAATTGAATAAAAGACACTAGGATTCGTTTGGGACTGATTTTAGAGTCCAAGTTCTGATTGTCAAACAATTAGAAGTTGTTTTAGACATTTGTTAAATTTTTAAAAAGTGGTATAAAAGAATTTGTATCACCTTGCAGCAGATTTTGACTAGTAGAAAAAATGTAGCTTCTCATAATTTACTTTTAGTTTTTATACATATCTATTATTAAGAAAATTTGCAACTCTCGTCTCCGGATACGTTTTTATTCTGTTACTAATTTATCCCAACCATTTTATAGTACTAGATCCTCAACTTTTCAATTAATTGAAAATCAAGTTTCTAATGACATATAATGATGGATTTGACATCTTGTTTAAATAAACAAAAATAAAAGAAAACTAAAAACAACAAAAAAATTACAAAAAATATCTTATAACTTTTCAAAAAATAAAAAATATTGAGAAAAATAAAGATATTCATAAGAATCTTTCAAGAAATTAATCTGAAGAGCAAGCTTTCTGTATGCTTTCTTGACCTCAAATTTAGAAGTATCAGGGCGAATCCTAAGAGTCTTTCATTGATCACTTGCAGCAGAAGATGAATAAACACATGAAACTTAAACCCATTTTTCACATTTTTTTGAATACTTGAATTGAATCCAAGAACTGGATACAGAACCACACCCTACAACAGCAGCCATTAAGCAACAAATTTCTTCAAGATTTAGAAAACTCAGCAAAAACAGGAATTAATTTTTATGTTTATATAGATGTTGGATTAAAGTGAAAATTCAATGAAAATGAAAGAAACTCACCTCACTGTTGTGCGATTTTAATCTCGCAAGTGGACGGATCGTTTACAAGTAATAAAGTGATGTGTAGAGTGTCGAACCCACGAGGACTAGATACCAATTGAACCAATTAAATTCTAACCTAAATTCTAACAATATGAATAAACACAGATTTAAATTATGGTTTTGTGATTCTAAAACTATTTTAATTAAACATAAATTATCAAACAATTAACTTTAAAATAGAGAGAACGAATTCGAGATTTCCTAACACTAGTATTTGCGAATCCACCAACACTTTCATTAATCAAATATCCGTTTAACTGTTTTAGTTTATAATTATCATAGATTGAAAATCGGTGATCTTAAAATAATCAAAAGCCTTTCTCGATAGTTAATCAATTCTATATGTTATGCGAACCTAATTATCTCTAATTAAGCTTCGAACATAAACACATGCATTAAAATCTCAAGAACACCTAAATGGATTTCATAAAGCATAATAGTAATCTCTATCTATTATTGGACCATATGTTATTCAATACCACGTGCTTAATCTATATTGAATCTCTCGACTTCAATATAGATCACAATATATTCTAATAGTGATCAAGCATTAAAATAATATAAAAACTGAATAAAGAATAATCAACCCAATAGGTAATTAACTATTAAAACGGAAAAACTTCTAACTAATTAAAAATGATGAGGTTTCATCGTTCATCCTAGAAAATAAGTAAATTAGCCGGACATGATTATGTAAAATAATACAAGAGTTGTATTAATCATGTTCCGACAAAAGAAAAAGAAGAAAAAATAGATAAAACCCGTGACTCTGACTGAAGAATCTTCAATCTCGTGCCTTTATCTTCGATTCTCCTCTTGTATCTTGTTCCCAAAATTCGTCTCCAATCCGGCTCTGAATTCGACTCTCAAAACAGCTCCCCAATTATGAGTTAATAACTCATATTTATAGTTACCTAATTGTGCCCCAAAAGATCTCAAAATATTATAAAATTCGTGGGCCAAAAAGTTTCCTAATCGGATTAGAACTAAAAAAGGAAAATAAAAATCCTGCAGCCAAATTAACATTGGGCGGCTGTTTTTCAAACGGCCATAACTTCTTGTAGAAAGCTCCAAATTGAGATCCGTAAAAAGTGGTGGACTCGTAATTCGATTATCTTTATAATCATATATCATTTACTCGTCGATTTCACTAAATTATTGCTCTTTTCATTCATTCTTTTCCAGTTGCTTATAAACGGGTCCAAAACTAAAATAGGAAGAATAATACAATAAATTAAGTAAAAATTCAATAAAATGACGAGATAAAAGCTTAGTTTAAAAGCCCAAATAAGTGCACAAAATGCATTTATCAAACACCCCCAAACTAAACATTTGTTCGTCCTCGAATAAACTCGCTAAAAACAATCATGCACATACTAATAAAAATAGTCATAATATAAATAGCTTGCCGTTCTTGCTTCAATTTTTATAATAATTTATAATTCATGACGAGTGCTTAGGTATTACTATTGCAAATGTGATTATACTCAAACCATACTTGATATATGTGTGAGAACAGTTAATCTGATCAACTTAAATTCTATAGTGGTGATAGCCCAACCACTTGGTCAACTTTTTCTTTCCCTATCGTAAGGTACACTTCCTCCCAAAATGATTTTCTCTTTCAATTCCCGAGATTATGGTTCAAAGGTTAAACTTCGCTCATTATTTTCTTGTCCGAGGCTGGTTGAGAAAACTAATAATCGTAACAACCTAAGTATATGAAGATTCTCCAATTTATGAGCATTCTCGACTAGGAAGTTTCTACTAAGTAAGTCAAACCAATTAGTTGTCTAATCCCCAAATTTACTTTGCAAAGGATTTATCACTGGCTTTAACAGATATAAAAAAAATTCTTTATTTATTTATTATTATTATTTTATAATATATATATATACATCTTATGTGCAAAACTCAATCCATTAAGTTTTCTAGGTCGATGACTCCCAGGTCTTTCGAACCTTAGGGCACCGGGTTTTGAGAAACCCCTACGGGCCTTTCACTCAAGTCAAATAGGCTACGAAAAGAGTTATAAGATATTAATATGGTGCAAAACTCAGTCTATTAAGCTTTCTAAATGACTCATGTAACGAGCTTGAAGTCGATGACTCCCAGGTCTTTCGAACCTTAGGGCATCGGGTTTTAAGAAACCCCTACGAACCTTTTCACTCAAGTCAAATAAGCTACAAAAAGAGTTAAACAATAATAATAATAATTTTGTTCCTTGCGTGAAATAAGTTCATGCTAGGGGATTAGATTCCTAATATTTGGTCAATACCTTGCTTCTTCTAACTAGTCTAAAGTACTCCACACAATTTTTTTCAACATACATGGAATCAATCATAACCTAGATAGCCACAATCACAGCTTATCTACCACACTTTCTCACTCTATTGGTTACTTGGTTGAGATACAAATATCAGACATGGTCAAATAGTCTCACATTTAACCAATGGTAATAATTTGTTCACAAGTAATGGATTAAAGCGAAATAATTAAATAAAAAAGTTGCATCATTAGCCGGCAAGGCTAGTCATATCACATAAATATGCAAACAAATTTTTTTTAAAACAAAAATAAGTTAAAAATCAAATATAAAAGATCAATTATCAAATCAAGCAAATTTTCCATAATCACCCCCAAACTTGAAACAAACATTGTCCCCAATATAAAATTTAAAATCAAAATATCAGAGACTTCCCTAAAACATATCTGATGGTGCCGGGAGAAAAGGTGTGATAAGATCAACTGGAGGAGAATTCTGTACAGATTGGTCGACAAATCTTTGTTTGAATGTCATCCAGCGAGCCTTCATGTTGTAACTCTAAAAAGAAAAAAGAACTTATTAATAATAATAAAATAAATAAATAATTTTTTTTATTCTTGCGATCTCAAGGTTATAAAGTACTACGATCACAAGTACATGAAAATCTAGGCAGAAAGTTTTTTGCTCAGGCCATGCAATCGCAGAGGGGTATACCATGCGATCGCATGGTACAAAATTTAAAAAAAAATTTAAAATATAAATTTAAAATAATTGAAAAACGTGCTTATGCAAGATGACGATGATTGTAGCCTCAAAACCTAAGAATTGAAAGCCTACTAAAAAAACCTAAAACGTGCAAATTGTCAATTGAAATCCTGAAACTGAAAAAATACGAAAATTTAAATAAAATGGTAGAAAAATGGGTTGCCTCCCATTGAGCGCTTTTTTAAAGTCATTAGCTTTGACTTTATCGTGATGATCGCTCAAGACACTTTGAATAGATCTTTGGAGGACTTGCTTTTCTTGCTTTGATCGACTTTGGAACAATTTTTGTTTACCTTCCAGAGCTTGATTTTTCTCTTATCATATTGATATGATTTTGTTTTGCCACTATGCTCGAATTCAACTAAGAAAATTTCAACTTCCTCACCAGCTTTGATCATAGAAGACGGATGGAACTCCTCTTTCTTCACATACTCTTCTTCTCTAAGTGGTGCATCCTGATGTTGTGTAACAACTTTATCATCTAAGCTCCATGCCTTCTAGTTAATGACATCAATCTCGAAACACGAATCTGAAAAGCTTGGAAATTTAATTGCTTTGAACACATTGAATGTAATGTGTTCATCATTCACTTTCAGTATAAGTTCTCCTTTTTGAACGTCAATTACTACCCGACCAGTAGCCAAGAAAGGTCGACCTAAAATAAGTGGTACATCCTTGTCTTCACACATATCCAGAATAATAAAATCAGCAGGGAATATGAACTTGCCCACTTTCACCAATATGTCTTCAACTATTCTCCGTGGACGTTTTATGGACCTATCTGCAAGTTACAGTATTACTGTTGTTGGCTTTGCTTCTCCTAAATCGAACTGTTTAAAAATAGAATAAGACATTAGATTTACACTAGCACCCAAATCACATAAAGTTCTATCAAAAAATAAACAACCAATAGTGCAAGGAATATTAAAACTCTCTGGATCTTTTAATTTCGGTGATAGCTTGTTTTGCAATATGGCACTGCATTCTTCAGTTAGCGCGACTGTTTCATGCTCCTCCAACTTTCGCTTATTTGAAAGGATTTCCCTCATGAATTTGGCATAGCTAGGCATTTGAGCTAATGCATCGGCGAAAGGTATGTTAATGTGAAGCTTTTTGAATACATCCAAAAATTTCTTGAATTGCTGGTCTAGCTTATGTTTTCGCAACCTTTGAGAAAATGGAATTGGAGGGACGTAAGCCGGTGGTGGAACATAAGCTGGTGGAGAGTCCTTTTCTGGTGCAACTTCTGTATCTAATTTGTTTTCTCTCTCTTTGTTAGACACGGTTTCCTTTTTTACATGTGGTCTAGTCACATGAATCTCTGGCAACTGAACTCCGCTTCTCGTGGTAATTGTATTTACTTACTCTTTTGGATTGACCTCGGTATTACTTGGCCACGTGCCTAGTTGTCACTCGGCCAACAGTTTAGCCAACTACCCAATCTGATTTTCTACATTCTTTATCGCAGCATCTTGTCTTTTCTGCATCTTCTTCAACTCAGATTCCATACGCGTAACAGTTTCTTCCAATCCTCCTGTCACTCTCTCTTGATTTGGCAGATTCTGAATATTTTGGGTGTTGCCATAGGAGAAGTTTGGATGATTTCTCCATCCTGGATTGTAAGTCTGTGAATACGGATTATTCTGCTGTCGCTGAAAATTCTGAGCATATGCAACTTGTTCAGGGGATGGCATATCAACTTTTGTCAATGGACACTCTAAAGATTGATGATTTGTCCTACATGTTACACAAATTGGTGGAGACATATGAACTATATTGGTTGAATGAGAATATTTCATTGCTTCCATCTGCTTTGCCAATGCATCGATTTTTGCCAATACAAGCGAATTTGTGTCTACCTCATGTACCACTGTTGCTTTCATCTGCAATCCTCTTTCTGGCCACATAATAAACTGTCCACTCATGGTTTCAAATAGATCGTAAAGGTCACCTGCGAATCTATTTTGGATAGAGTCACCTGCTGCATAATCTACTAAAGAACGACTAGTTGGAGCTAGTCCAGAGTAGAAATAATGATTCTGAGCTGCTAAGGAGAAACCATGACTTAGACACTTTCGGAGCAGTTGTTTGAATGTTTCCCATACCTCGTGAAAGTTTTCCAACTCAGATTGTTGGAAATTGGAAATTTCATATTTCAGTCTGTTTACTCTGGCAGGAGGGAAATATTTCAGTGTGAATTTCTGAATCAAATCTGTCCAAGTAGTGATGCTCTCATGCGGTAGAGAATCTAACCATTCTCTAGCTTTATCCTTCAGTGTGTGTGGAAATAGCCTCATCTTAAGTGCCTCTTCATTAACACCTTAGTATTTGAAATTGCCATAGAATTCATCGAAGCGAGAAATATGGTAATGAGGATTTTCATCTGTCATCCCATAGAATGGCAGATTGTTCGAGAACAAATTCATCACATCTGGTCTCAACTGGAAGTTATCGTGTCCATAAGGAGGATAGACTATGCTGGACCGATTCTCAACAATCGGTGGCATCATATACTCACCCATAAGAATATCTCGTTCACTGACTTCAATTGGTCGAGCTATTGGTGCTTGATTATTTCTCACTTCTGCAGGTAACGGATTCTGGATTCTGTTATCCTCTGTTGTGTCTTTTTGCTGTCTTTCTTTTCTTGTTTTCCACGTTGTCGTCGGTGAAAGCTCCGTTCAATTTCTGAATCTAAATCAAATAGATCAAGATCCTTTGTACGACGCATACACACTTAACACCTGAAAATTTAGAAAACAAATAAAATTCAGCAGTATCACGAAGAATTGGAAATAAAAATAAAAATAAATAATACTAAAAAGAATTGTTAAAAGCCAAATTATAAATTAACGGAGCAATTAATAAAACTAGTCCCCGGCAGCGGCGCCAAAAACTTGTTGTGCGATTTCAATCCCGCAAGTGAACGGATCGTTTACAAGTAATAAAGTGATGTGTAGAGTGTCGAACCCACGAGGACTAGATACCAATTTAACCAATTAAATTATAACCTAAATTCTAACAATATGAATAAACACATATTTAAATTATGGTTTTGTGATTCTAAAACTATTTTAATTAAACATAAATTATCAAACAATTAACTTTAAAATAGAGAGAACGAATTCGAGATTTACTAACACTAGGATTTGCAAATCCACCAACACTTTCCTTAATTAAATATCCGTTTAACCGCTTTAGCTTATAATTACCATAGATTGAAAATCGGTGATCCTAAAATAATCAAAAGCCTTTCTCGATGGTCAATCAATTCTATATGTTATGCGAACCTAATTATCTCTAATTAAGCTTCGAACATAAACACATGCATTAAAATCTCAAAACACCTAAATGGATTGCATAATAGTAATCTCTATCTATTATTGGACCATATGTTATTCAATACCACATGCTTAATTTATATTGAATCTCTCGACTTCAATATAAATTACAATATATTCTAATGGTGATCAAGCATTAAAATAATATAAAAACTGAATAAAGAATAATCAACCCAAGAGGTAATTAACTACTAAAACGGAAAAACTTCTAATTAATTAAAAATCATGATGTTTCATCGTTCATCCTAGAAATAAGTAAATTAGCCGGACATGATTATGTAAAATAATACAAGAATTGTATTAATCATGTTCCGACAAAAGAAAAAGAAGAAAAAATAGATAAAACCCGTGACTCTGGCTGAAGAATCTTCAATCCCGTGCCTTGATATTCGATTATCCTCTTGTATCTTGTTCCCAAAATTCGCCTCCAATCCGGCTTTGAATTCGGCTCTCAAAACGGCTCCCCAATTATGAGTTAATAACTCATATTTATAGTTACCTAATTGTGCCCCAAAAGATCTCAAAATATTATAAAATTCGTGGGCCAAAAGGTTTCCTAATCGGATTAGAACTCAAAAAGGAAAAACAAAATGCCGCAGCCAAATTAACATTGGGCGGCTGTTTTTCAAACGACCATAACTTCTTGTAGAAAGCTCCAAATTGAGATCCGTAAAAAGTGGTGGACTCGTAATTCAATTATCTTTCCAATGGTATATCATTTACTCATTGATTTCATCAAATTATTACTCTTTTCATCAATTCTTCTCCAATTGCTTATAAACGGGTCCAAAACTGAAATAAGAAGAATAATACAATAAATTAAGTAAAAATTTAATAAAATGACGGGATAAAAGCTTAGTTTAAAAGCCCAAATAAGTGTACAAAATACACTTATCACTCACCATTTTATAGTTGTAGTGAAAATGTAATCGATCCGGAACTTGATAAATTTATGATACTAATGATATTTAATGGCTGATTTAAGGGGATGAAATTTTTTCTATCTTAAATCTACTATTAATGACAAATTGAGAGGTTGTGGCGTGTTGGTGGCTGTGTGGAAGAAGTGGTGATGTGGAGGCAATGACTGTGGGTGGGAATAGGATGTATGAGAAAGAATATAATTTGTCTTTTTGAAAAGTTATGAATTTTTTTTTTATAATTTTTTTTTGTTTTAGCTTTCTTTTATTTTTGTTTATTTAAAGAAGATGACAAATTCGTCATAATATGTTATTAGGGACGTGATTTACAATTAATTAAAATGTTGAGGATATTTAATGCTATAAAAATTAGTTGTGGATAAATTAGTAAAAGATTGAAAAGGTTGTGGACAAAAATTACAAAATTCCCATATTATTAATATATCGATTGTAACTCTAATTAATTAAATTAATTTCGTTTATATCCTATGGTTATTAGTATTCTAATTATAATGCATTTCTACAAATAATTTAAATTTAAGTTCAATTGACTTTTGTAGACTATGTTTTTATTTTGTAATTTTTATAAATTTTGAGATTTAATAGATATATATTATTTTTATTTTTAAATAATTATTGCGAATGTATTGTCATGGAATTTTTTTGTATAATATTACGTATTGTTATAAAAGTAAAAATAAATTTTACATTACTCATAATAATAATAATATAAAAGAACATTATTATAATCAATATCTATTTTAGTAATTTTATACAATCACATTAATAAATCACTTTTGTTTACCAGGAACATCTCAACGAGACTATATTTATAAAGAGTATCATTGACATTTTAGAAAGTATCTAAAGAGTAAAAATTTTGAAGTACTTCAACTTCTTCTTTGTTTTTAGCATTTTATTTTACTTTTTCCAATACGTATTTACTATTATTTTTCTTTATTTTCTTTTGACATGCTTCCCTCTTAATTATTATATAATGTTCTTCTATTTTATCTATTTTATTTTGTATACAATATTTAATTCAATTATTATATAGAGTATTGAAAATTGAAAATATTTAAATACATTTAATTATAGAGAGTGAGTTTGATTCTCTAAATTTGGAGAGCCAAACACAATCTCTACTTTAACTTTTGGAGAGTCAAATTCACTCTCTATTTTAAAAAGTTAATTTGGAATTTCTTGGAGCATAATTTACGGGTTGACTCTTTCAAATAGAGAGTATTTTAAGTTAAAGAACTTCTTGGAAATGTTCTAAATGTTCAAATACTAATTTTGAAACATACAACTATTTTAAAACAAGAGTTTATCAAACACTTATCTGATTTTCACCGCAACTAATTTTTCGTACATCACAACAAAAATCGATTTTCTTAAAATCACATTAAACCAATTACTTAACAGACAAACAAATAAAAGGTCAATAATAAAAGACTATTAATGGCACTGTAATAATAATAATCAAGATCATCCACATTAATGAATACTTATTTGACAAATAATGATCATCCCACACAAAGTTTCCCTTAAAGAACCTTGCTTGATGTTAATTAATGAGTGTGGAACAGAATATCAGTTTTGCTATCACAATTTTCTTTTATTTCACTATTTTTTAATTGCATTAAATGTCTTTCAACTTTTGTCTATTTTTATATCCAAGTTTTAAAGTTTTGTTCATCACAATTTTATATTCAATTTTTCATCAATTAATACATCTTATTCTAAGAGCATATTTGTTATTAATTATAAGTACTTATATTCTGGTCAAACAATATTTTTGTTCACATATTTTATAAAATATACAATTTTTATTTACACATTTTATAAAATTTACTATTTATAATCTAAAAAAAGCTATACCAAACATTCTGAATAAGTCGGTCTTCTTCCTTCATGTTTTAAAAGAATTTATTTATGCCCATATGAAAAGCCAAGAAAAGATGTTGTATAGAATGAAATTAGTCAAATGATTTTGACAAGTTGAAATGTCAAAAGTTTCTAGAAATGATGAACAGCCTGGCGCAAAATTTAATTTTGGGGAACAAATAAAAAGTTGAATCATAAAAAATGAATTTGTTCTAAAACCAACTTGGAGAAACAAATTAAATATTTAATTGAACACTTTTAACCAACTCTTCTTCTTTGTCCATAATTATTTATTTAAGGTCCAACCTTTATTTCTCCATGTCGTTTCTCCTCTCCTTTCTTCTTATGCATATCATGTTTCTTATTGTTCTTGACACTCATAAGCTTCTTTCGAACACACGATGAAGAAAGGGTGTAGAAAGAAGAAAGTTGAGAGAAACTACAGTGAGAAAAAAGAATAAAAATTCGAGAGAGATAAAAACTAATTTTTATAATATTCTATTAAATATTTTTCATATAAAATAATCATCGGCCATAGAGAAGTTTTATTCGCTACAAAGATAAAAAAAGTAGTATGTGTACTAAACTGTGACTACATCTTCACTATTCAATCTCCCCACATAGACAAAAATTCTCCTTCAAAATACCATCCACAACTCTACTCACCGTCGATAAATTATCATCATCGTCCACGAGGATTCCATCAGATATTTTTTAGCTTAAAAAAAAATTAAAATCGAGCCAAGCTCGTAGGTAGCTCAGCTCGATCGGCCCACGAGCTCGTAGGTCGAACCGAGTCCATTAATTTGGGACTAGCCGAACTTGGTTGGCAATAGGCCGAGCCGACCACCCCTACCACAGCCTACTCCACTTTATTATTCAAATCCACATCCTACCTAATTTCAATTAAATTAGGTTTCACATCCACCACTACCATCCACACATATAATCGCCTCCACCACAACTGGTAATACAAGTGTTACTTTAATTCAATTACGGTAATACATGTGTTACTTGTAGATAACACATATTTTACCTCATTATCCATCATCACCACTACTACCAATCGCCTTATCCCATCACACAACTACCACAACTGGTTTTGATATGTCACCACCTTCCACACCCATAATCACCTCCATCACAGTCAGGTAATACATGTGTTACCCCAATTTTACATGTAGGGTAACACGTGTTTTGACTTGTACCTTCATCTTAAACCCTAATACCATCTCTCACCATCACTACCGCCTTCCACCTTCACTGCCGCTCAATTGCATACTCGAACTTGAAAGCACAAACAATAATGAAAAATCAGTACTGCTTAACTTGTTTAAATTGAAAAATGAATTAAACAAACAATAAATTTCATTATTCATCCATCATACTTCAAGTCTGTATCTCAATTCCTTGTTCAACAAATGTAAATATATTAATGACTAGACTTCACAATCAATAAAATTTAAGTACACTAAAAAATTCACCATCCAACAAGATTAACTAAAAGTTCAATTTACACTAAGAAATTCAAAATTCATGAGATTCGTGATACCACTAAAACTTAAATTAAAAAATACGTTAACTTGGATATTCAAATATCATCCAACAAGCATTAACTATTTATTTAACAAATAATAATCCTTAACAAAAATAACTAATAAAAATAATCCCAAGTGTCAAACCTGAAATTGAAAGAATGCAGTGTCCAAATTGTATAAATTGTAAAAATTCGGGAAAACGTATTTTTTTTAATTAAATTGTTGAATAAAATTGATAGATAGATAAACCTTTGAAAATTTATCATATTGAATAAAAAATAATGGAAATGAACACAGATAAGCATAGATTACAAGAAGATGTTATTTTGTTGATCGGACAACATCAGAAGTGGTCGTCGGCGAAGGTGCGAACTCTACATCGTGACTCTATGTAGGGCAATATTTCATATTTAAAAAGGAGGAGGAGGTAAAAATGAAAAGATTTATGGTGGTGTTGGTGTTGGTGTTGGTGGCGTTAGGTGCAAACTCCAAATTGTGACTCAACGTAAGTTTATATTTCAGAAGTAGAAAGACGAAGAAGATGAGGAAGAGAAGGTAACAATGGAGATTTTGGGCAGCTATGGCGGCAGAAATTTTATAGTAGTGGTGGTGGGTGTTTAATAATGTGGATGAATTTTGAGTGTTTTGGTTTTGTTGGTAATGTGTATATGAATGAGATTGAAATTTGTTTGCCTTCTAATTGGATTAAGGTAAATTCAGCAATTATTTTATTAATTTAAGGTAAAAATTATTAAATATAAAGGGTATTTATCAACTTATTTATAGAAAAAGGGTACTGTGGTTAATTCTCCCTTAAAAAATGTATACAACAGATTTTGGGTCTGACTATTATTAGAATGGAAAAGAAAAAAAAAAACTTAAAAAAGAGAGAACGGGCCAGTCCAATTGACCCGAAGGGCTATTCGGGCTGGGCCAAAATGGCCCATATTTTTCGGGTCAGATTTTTATGGGCCAGATCCGAAATCTGGATTACAGCCTACAGGGGTCAGGGGCTGGCCATCAGGCCGGGCTGAGTTTGCCACCTCTACCCCCACGCCAAAACCCTACATGTAAACCCCAAACCCTTCTTCTCCCTAATTTCACTTCCTCCCTGAAACCCTAACTTCAATGGGGAAGGTAAAAGGAAAGCATCGTTTGGACAAGTATTACCACTTGGCCAAAGAGCATGGCTACAGATCTCGAGCCGCATGGAAACTAGTTCAGCTTGATTCCAAGTATGGCTTTCTCCGCTCGGCTAATTCCGTGCTTGATCTCTGCGCCGCGCCGGGTGGATGGATGCAAGTGGCCGTCGAGAAGATGCCAGTTGGGAGTTTAGTAATCGGCGTCGACCTCGACCCGATACGACCCATCCGCGGCGCCATATCCGTGCAGGAGGATATCACTCACCCTAAGTGTAGAGCCGTTGTTAAGAGACTCATGGCGGAAAATGGATGCCGAGCTTTCGACATGGTGTTGCATGACGGCTCGCCTAATGTTGGTGGTGCGTGGGCTAGGGAGGCTACCAGTCAGAATGCTTTGGTTATCGACTCGGTTAAGCTTGCTACGGAGCTTTTGGCTCCCAAAGGAACTTTTGTCACCAAGGTACATGTTATATGTATTATTTTAAATATCTATTCTGTATATAAGTATTTGAATTTGATCTGATGCCGAACTAGGGATATTTAATTATACCGTTGAATTCTAATATTACTGATTAACCGTGCATATGAACACAAACAGTCACAAGTATTTTATACTTGAAAGGTGATACTTGATAATTGATTGATACATTTCATGGAAGCAATTTGCAAATGACGAAGATGAAGAAATTTTTAGTGGCTTTTAAACTTCATCCTGTGCACCAAAAGGGGGCATGCTACTCTATTCACGAGTAAACAAGTGGCTTCTATTGCATCTTATTTACACAATTGCTAATATTTTTGGGTTCAATGTCATTTCCACGAATAAATTTTGTCTGCCTTGGTAGAACTTTATATGAAACTTTTTAATGTCTATTTAGTACCAATTTGGTTCCTTGAATGGTTTCAAGACAACAAGTGGTGATGTCACATTGAGCTTTATAAATTGCTATATTCTTGGGGTTGGGATTCAGGAAATATTTTTTGAATCTATTGTTACTTCTGTGATACTCGTGTAGAAATCCCCTTCACAGGGGGAACATAGTTCTTTTTTGGGTTTTATAATTTGTTATTGTACATCATAGTGCATTTTGCGTGCTATGTTTTGTACTCCGTTAGCCTCTCTCGCTAGTCAAGTTAACCTTATTAAGGGATGTAATGAATGAATGATGCTATGTCTATTGTTGTGTTGTAGGTTTTCAGATCCCAAGATTATACTGCTGTCCTTTTCTGTCTTAGACAGGTAATATTCTTCTCCTATGAAGCGTGACCAAGATTTTCTGTTCAATTTAAGACATTTTTTTACCCTATGAATGTTCTTTACAGCTCTTTGAAAAGGTTGAAGTGGATAAACCACAAGCTAGTCGTTCAGCGTCAGCAGAAATTTATATTGTGTGTTTCAAGTATAAGGCACCTGCTAAAATTGATCCACAACTTCTAGATATAAAGCACCTCTTCCAAGGAGGCAAAGAGCCACAAAAGGTAATCCAATCTCTTCCACCTTATCTGTGTGTTATCTTTCTACTTTGTGTTGTTATTGAGATGATTATCTGTTTGAATTTGACACTCAGGTGGTGGATGTACTTAGAGGAACAAAGCAAAAGCGACATCGTGATGGGTATATTTATTTCTTACTAATTCATGGAATGTGCGACTCTCATCCACAAACATTTGCCGAGAAACAATGTTGTTTGATTGCCATATAAAAGATGGCTGGAAGCCAATTTTATATTTATGCTTGAGCATGCGTGATCTTTTTTCACATAATGGAGAACTGGCAAGGTGATCATGACACGTCAAATTAGGAAAGTGCACAGACACATTCTATTGGTGGTGTCTTTCCACTTTGATCCCCTTCCTAGTCTTAACGATGTCACAAGCGAATACCAAGCACCAAGGAATCTCATCTTGGATATGTTTCTTAAGCTCATCACCACTAAATCAAATAGATTAGATAAGACCCAGTACAGATCCTTGATGCAAGTCTACCATCTCTAGTATATCTCACGACTGCACCATCGTACATGTCCTTAATAATATGGATAAAATTACAGAAATTCCTTTTGTCATAGCACCCACGATGATACTTCCCGGGGTACTCTATCATAGGGTTATTCTAAATCAATAAAAACCATATGCATATCTTGTTTCTCTTCTTTGTACTTCTTCATGAATCACTTAAGTAAGGTTCATTAAAATATACATGGATCTTTATTTATTCGTATTGATTAGGTTCCCTTTGCAGGTATGAAGATGGAGACACAACTTTGCGGAAGGTCTGCTCTGCAGCAGACTTTGTTTGGTCTAACTCACCTCTTGAGATCCTTGGTTCAGTTACTTCTATAATGTTTGAGGATCCTGCATGTTTGCCCATTAAGGATCATACTTTGACAACCGAAGAGGTGTGTCCTACTCTTTTCTTCTTTTCTATTCTTCGTGTGCGAGCGTATTCATAATCATCATCAGTGTTAATAAACATAGATCATCTGCCAGGTTCACTATCTTGTTCTCTGACCAGTTAAACTGCCTTCTCCTTTAAATATGGGACAGGTTAAAGATCTGTGTGATGATCTTCGTGTTTTGGGGAAGCAAGACTTCAGGCATCTTTTAAAGTAAGCTTGTGCCAAATGAAATTGTACAAGGAACCATAGATAGATAATTGTTTCCCGTATTTGCTGATTCCATGTTTCTCTTGTATGATTTTGTGCCCTTTGGTGTTTGTGTGTTGGTTTAGATGGCGTGTGCATATAAGAAAGGCACTGTCTCCAGAGAAGGCTACTTCTGCTACCATGGCTGTGGAACGTGAGAGCAAGGAAGATGAAGATGATAGAGTACTTAATGAAATGGAGGAGCTGACGAATGCCATGGAGCAGAAGAAGAAAAGGGCAAAGAAACTTCTAGCAAAAAGACGAGCCAAGGTTATTGCCCATGTTTATGGATCCCTTTCTGCTTTGTTGTGGTTCTTTTCCTTAGATACATATTCAACATAAAAATTAAGCGAACAAGGATTAGTTTGAGCTATTGTCTCAGTTGTCAAAGCTGTTGTCAGTTAACATTTATTTGAGATGGCGGGTGAATTGGTTGATGATACTCAAATTACCAGAATGCTTTTCTATCTGATTTAATGTCAAGTGATGAGGAACAACCACCACCCGCGTCATATCACTGCAGGCGCTCTACCTTGCTAGATTCTCTGCCAGTTAAGAGGGCATAGCATAGTTAAAGCTGGGTGCTACTGAAATATATTATCACCATGGTGTGAAACAAGTGCTGCTAAAATATAGATGTAATGTCTGTTAACCCGATCTTGTAGCAATTTTGCAACTAGTATTTACAAGACTTGCAACTAGTCCTTGATTAGGTTTATTTGTAATACTCTATATTCTTGATGCATTATATTACGACTTTTATGTCCAAGTTGGTTGTTCGATGATATCAGATGGTAATATTGCCTCCTAGCATGTACGTCTACCCATCAGTCTACCCATCAGGCTTCGATGAATTTATCAACGTCAATTCCAACCTCCTTTGAACATTTCTACCTTTACTATATGCAAAACAACATTCCTAATTCTTGTTCTTAGGTTGTCCTGTATATCGTTGCCCCATCTTTTCATCTTTTCCTCTGGGTGTGTTGTTGCACTTGCATGTAATCTCTGTTTTTGCTTTTGATATTTAGATGCGCTCTTTCAAGACATTGCAAGTACTGATCCTCATTTTTACTTGTATAAATGCAATATTTTCTGCTTTGACTGATTAATCCTTTCATCTTTTCTCCAGGACAAAGCTCGGAAAGCGTTAGGCAAGCAAATAGATGCGACAGAGGATGGTTACACGGATCATGAATTGTTCTCTCTAACTTCTATCAAGGTATCTTTGTCCTTCATTTGTTTATTACATTACCAGTTTGAAAGATCAGTCATTTTTAGTTTATATTAATTGTCATGTCTTTCTGTTCAGGTCTAGGATATGAAGTCTTGTGGTTTTCTTCTTACACTTGGGACATTTTTTAACTGTTATCCTTCACAGGAGAAATCAAATGGAAACGTGAAACCTGACAATGACTCTTTTTTTCCGGTTGTTTATGTTGTCCAGTTTTACTAAATTTTGCTAAATTGGTGATGTTGGGTGTTTTGCTGGGAGCACCAGCTTTCCTACAATTCTGCCTCGTCACTTGATAGAGATGGAAATTCTTCGAATAGATATTAAATTGGCTTTCTTTTAAATATGGGAATGTCATTTCATAAATTGTGTTAGGCATCCAACTCGTTTTTTAGTCAGTTTCACGTTATATCTAGTATTTGCTTGGTTTAAACTTTTAATATATATTCTCTTTGGAATGCTTTCGTGCAGGGGAAGAAAGAACTTGTGGCTGTCAATAATGATGAATATGATGATGAAAATGATGAGATTGGAAGTAGTGATAGTGATGGAGGCCATGAAGACGCTGAAGGGGACACATCTAGTGATGCGGACACTGATGAAGAACGCAAGCGGTAGTTATTTTCACTTTACTTGGATTTAAGCTTGAAAAGTATGGTCCATGTTTGTATGCTTTTATAAGCTAACAATCCGTTTTCAGGTATGATGAGCAAATGGATGAGTTATTTGACGAAATCTATGAAAGAATTTTGGCTAAACAGGAAGGAAGTACGAAGCAGAGAAAGCGTACAAAACAAGCCTATTCTGAGGGAGATCAACTCTTGGAGGTAACCTACTTTATTCCTCTCTCCCATCACATATGCACCAAAAAAGAACGGACGAGCTCAATTTTGTTTCACATAGGGCACTTCTTTGCTAAATTAGTATTTTGCTTTATGGTTGGGCAGGGCGATGACAATGACATGGTTCATTCTGATCGAGACTCTGATAATGATGGAGATCGTGAGGTGAATCCGCTTGTGGTCTTAGAGAATGCACCGAGCCAGGAGGAGATTGCAGCGAAATGGTTCAGTCAAGATGTCTTCATGGACGGCGACGAAAGAGAGGATCTGGAGAACGATGATAGCGAAGACGAAATGCAGATGGATGTGCCAGTCAAACATCCCACTATTCAGGAGAAGAGAATTGAAGATACACCAGAAAAACTCGTTGGTCCGAAAAAGACGAGTAAATTATCGACAGCGAAAGCTTCCAAGGTAGATGATGATTTTGAGATAGTTCCTGCTCCACATACAGATTCTAGTGATTCATCATCATCAGACGACTCAGATGAAGACATTGGTTCAAAAGCAGAGATATTGGCTTGTGCCAAAAAGATGCTGACAAAAAAGCAGAGGGAACAGATTCTGGATGACGCGTACAACAAATATATGTTCCATGATGAGGGATTACCCAAGTGGTTTGTGGATGAGGAAAAGAGGCATTACCAGCCAATCAAGCCTGTGACGAAAGAGGAGATGGCTGCAATGAGAGCACAATTCAAAGAAATTGATGCTCGGCCTGCTAAGAAGGTGGCACAAGCCAAAGCTAGAAAGAAACGAGCTGCCTATAGGCAGCTAGAAAAGGTACGGAAGAAGGCTAACACTATATCGGACCAGGCAGAAATATCTGATCGTTCAAAGAGCAAAATGATAGAACAGCTTTATAAGAAGGCAACACCTAAAAGACCTAAGAAGGAATATGTGGTAGCAAAGAAGGGTGTCCAAGTCAAGGGTGGCAAGGGGAAAGTTGTTGTTGATCGAAGAATGAAAAAGGACGCCAGGAAGCAGGGAATGAGCAAGCGGGGGAAAGAAACAAAGGGAAAGCAGAAAGGTAAAGGATCGGCAAAGGGCCCAGGAAAGGGGAAGGAAAAGTCTAAGGGAAAAGGGGGAAACAAAATGAAGTAGAGTGAAATGCATGTTTGAATGTGGGGGAACTGCGAGTGAAGGAGGGTTGTTCAGTAGCCAAAAGGGTTAGAGAGACTTATAACAGGGCTTCCTGCAAAGGCTAGGTAGGAAGGAGGCGATGGTTCACCAGAATTGATTCGAGTCGAGACTGCGCACTAGCTGTGCTATTATTTATTTTCAATAATTGTGTTCTGTTAAAGTTTTGGTGGTGTGAAAGTTTTACTTTCATTTTCTATACTTGAGTTATTGCCAAGGCATTGTTGGTGCAACAGTTTTGCTTTTTCCTTAAGGTGACTGGTATTCTATCTGTATAATGGCAATTTTGTTTGCCTGTGGTCAAATTTTTTCACCGATGAAACCAAATTGAAAACAAATAAAATTAAAGACACTAATATGTATGGGGATGATCTCCTCCCATAGTGGAGTTATAACCCCTCCCCCTCCCCCTCCCCCTCCCCCTCCCCCTGGACATGTGTCCAGTGGGCCCCAACTCTTTTTGGCCTTTATTATTGTCCCAACTCTTTTTGCCTTTATTATTTTTCCAACTCCTCCTTTCCGCATCCATCCCTTTATCAGTAGATTGCAGAGAGAACAAATTGAATAAAAGACACTAGGATTTGTTTGGGACTGATTTTATATTTTTGAAGTTCTGATTGTCAAACAATTGAAGTTTGTTTTAGACGTTTGATAAATTTTTGAAAAGTGATAGTAAAAAAAATTGTACATCTAGTAACAGATCTTGAGTGGTAGTAAAAAAGAAGCTTTTCATATTTTATTTTTACTTTTTATACATATCTATTATTAGAGAAATTTGCAATTTTCGTTTTCAACATTTGTCATATTTTTTAAATAAACAAAAATAAAATAAGGCTAAAACCAACAAAAAATAAGAAAAAATTGCAAAAATTATCTCATAACTTTTCAAAAAGTACAAAACATCTTCTTCCTTACACACTCTGTCTCCACCCCCACATTATTCTACCACAACCAACAAGATGAGATAATAAAGAAGAATACCATTTCAAGATTCATAGTTTCAAAAATTTAAAAACACACATTGAGAAAAATAAAATTTCTTAAAAGAATCTTTCAAGAAATAAATTTGAAGAGCAGGTTTAACCTCAAATTTAGAAGCATGAGAGCAAATCCTAAGGCTCTGCTTGGGAGAGTTGGAGTAGCGGTTATCAGCGTTTTTTAAAGTACCGGTTTTGAGTGTTTATGAGCGGTCCAGTTTTGAGTAGTTTTTAGTAGCGGTTTTAAAAACAGTCCAACCCATACTTGGGAGTTTATTATCCAACAGTTCTGAAAGTGTTTTAAAACAATCAAATTACATATATACCCATATATAAGTAACAAAGAAGATCTATGTAATAATATGGTATTGTGAAATTTTTCTCTCCACTTTTTTTTTTCTATCTTATTTTTTTTCTCATAATCAAAATTGTATTAATAAATTTATATTATTGAATCAAGTTAATAAAATTCCTTGTGATTATGAACCAACTTCTCAAATTTTTTCATCTTTAATTCATGACCCAATTATTATACATTAACTAAAAACTACAATCCTTGTTTCTTTCATTGTTGGAGCAACGATAATTTAACTAAAATAATAAATAAATCAATTCAAACTTATAACAAATATAATTGTTTTGTCCAATTTGAAGCTTTTCCGGAACTCAAAACTGGTGGGAGTTCATTTTGTTCATCACCACTTCCCTAAACACACCAACAGTTCTGCTCAGAGCATGCAAAACCAAAAAAATAAAAAATAAAATTCTAATAATTTTATTAAGAGGAGGTTAGATGGAACTATGAGAACTGGAAGATACTGAAACTGATGTGACTGTGCACTAGCTTTAATAATTGGAATTGTTGAAATGGAGTTGCGTTTCAAGAGAAAACATGAATTACGGGCCTTGTGGCCGGAAAAAGGGAACTCCTTCGCCGGAAAGATGGGATGAAGTAGACGGAACGGCGGATAAAACTTTCACATACACACAGATATTTCACAGATACACAAGAATAATACACGCAGCAGCAGCCGGGAGATTACCTTTCACAGCAGCAGCCGGGCCTCCCAAGAAGTAGAAGAGTCTGTGTCTAGTTTGTTGCTGGGGGAGTTGAAATGTCTTTTTTTTTTCATTGCAGATTTAAATTGTTTAAGGAGGGTAAAGTTGGAACAAATTTTAAAGAACGGCCAAAAACCGCCGATTTGAAGGGTTGAGAAGTATACCTAAAATTACACTACAGGGTTTTTGGGTGGTTTTTAAACCTCCCAAAATTGGTGCTCTAAAAAAGGGTAAATAGCACAAAACGTCCCTACCTATTGAGGGTATTGTGGAAAACGTCCCTAGCTTCTAAATTTTGGCAATTTTACCCTTACCTACTGGATTTCTTGCGCAAAAGGTCCTTCAGTCCAAAATCATAGGGGTAAATTAGTCCAACCACTTTTTTCACATATATATTATTTTTTTTAAAATTGGGGGGCTTCCCATGCAATTTCCAAAATTGCACGGCAGGCTCCCATCCCCAAATCTGCGGCGAGTTGTGAAGCCGTCACCAACATGGCGCGATTCACGGTGAGGGAAGAGCCGCGCCACAGGCTAGCGACGCCCTCGTTCTTGGCCATCTGAGAAATAGCGTCCACCACGCTCTTGTATTTTTTTTGAATTTCAGAGTAGAAGACATAGACCATATTAAGTTTTGTGTTCACAGTTAGCAAGAGAAAAATCTTTAAGCTTATTACAACTACCAAATACTGAATCAGCATACCAGTTTCAACAAGCTCCCCAACAAACATTTTTGCTATCCCAGATACCACAATGGTCATAGGCATAGATATTTTGGCACTTCCAGTGATGCTTGTCAATAACTGCAATTAGAACACAGTAAAAGATTGAGACAATGGCCATTGCCAAAAATGTTAATTGAACAATATTGTTACTTCATGCAATACAAGATAGAGAGAGGAGGGGGGACTGCAGAGCATATAACACAGGAATGAGGTGATGCCTACCCGTTTCATGTTTGATTTCTGAAATCCAGACCTTCGAAATGATTCATACCTACTCATCTGTCCCTCCGTAAATTGAGACAGAATAGTCCTGGCGAAGAAAGTAAGTTTGGATGAACTTTAAAATGAAAAAAAGAAACAGAGATTTTAAAATGAACTAAAGAAGTGAAAATGAGTGGGGATCAAGCTTCAGCACTGAAGGATTTGGAGAGGGATTACGAGGATTTACTTGATGAAAATTGCAGGAATTTTGTTGTGTATTTTAAAGAGGTTTTGAGAAACAGGGATGGAGGCCAATTGATTGTTCCTCCATCGTCATACTCTGTGGAATACTCTATGGGCATCTGTGGAATACTCTATGTGCATCTGTGTCGTCTTCTTCTTCAATCGCATCCTCTTGGGCTAGCTGGAATGATCGCATTGTTGTTATACAAAAAAGTGTGGGCGCCAATGGTTTTAACTGGTTTCAGCTTTTCAGATTTGGGGACGGGGGCCGGCCGTGCAATTTTGAAAATTGCATAGAAAGCTCCCCAATTTTAAAAGAAGTAATATATATGTGAAAAAAGTGGTTGGACTAATTTACCCCTATGTTAATGGCTGATTTTTGGACTGAAGGACCTTTTGCGCAAGAAATCCAATATGTAAGGGTAAAATTGCTAAAATTTAGAAGGTAGGGACGTTTTCCACAATACCCTCAATAGGTAGGGACGTTTTGTGCTATTTACCCCTCTAAAAAACTAACAATCACGGGTTGTCCCAACCCCTCATAAACGGTGTCATTCAAAACCAGTCAAAACCGGTGGAAAAAAAACTCCCAAGCAGAGCCTAAGAGTCTTTTATTGATCACTCGCATCGGAAGATGAATAAATACATGAAACCTTAAAGCAATTTTTCACATTTACTTTTGAATCATTGAAATGAATCCAAGAACCGAATGCACAACCACACCCCACAACAACAATCATTAAGCAAAAAATTTCTTCATGATTTTGAAAACTCACAATGCAAATGCAAAAACAGGAATCAATTTGTATCTTTATATAGATGTTGGATTAAAGTGAAAATTCAATGAAAATGAAAAAAACCCACCTCACGATTTTCTAGTTGTAGTGAAAATGTAGTTCATCCCAAACTTGATGAATTTATGGTACAAATGACATGTAATGGCAGATTTATGGGGACATAATTTTTTTTTATCTTAAATCTACTATTAATGACAGATTGAGAGGTTGTGGTGTGTTGGTGGCGGAGTGGGAGAATTGGTGGTGTGGAGGTGATGAGTGGGGGTAGGGTGTGTAAGGAAGAATATACTTTGTACTTTTTGAAAAGTTATGAGATTTTTTTTTTAGCTTTCTTTTACTTTTATTTTTTTAAAGAAGAGGAAAAATCCGACGTAATATGTCATTAGGGACGTGATTTACAATTAATTGAAATGTGCTATAAAAATTGGTTGGAGGATAAATTAGTAACAGATTGAAAAGGTTATGGACAAAAAGTATAAAATTTCCCTATTATTAATATATCAATCGTAACTCTGATTAATTAAATTAATTTATTTTATATCGTATGGTTATTAGTATTTTAATTATAACGCATCTCTACAAATAATTTAAATTTAAGTTTAATTGATTTTTGTAGACTATGTTTTTATTTTGTAATTTTTATAAGTTTTGAGATTTAATAGATATTTATTATTTTTATTTTTAAATAATTATGGCGAATGCATTGTCTTAGAATTTTTTTGTATAATATTACGTATTGTTATAAAAGTAAAAATGAATTTTACACTACTCATGATAATAATAATAATATGAAAGAACATTATTATAATCAATATCTATTTTAGTAATTTTATAAAATCACAATAATAAATCACTTTTGTTTACTGAGAGCATTTCCAAGAGATTCTATATTTATAAAGAGTATCTATGACATTTGAGAAAGTATCTATAAATTTAGAGAGTAAATTTTTTGAAGTACTCCAACAGCTTATCTATCTTTAGCACTTTATTTTACTTTTCTCAATATGTATATTTTTTTTTCTTTATTTTTTTTACATGCTTCCCTTCTAATTATTATATGATTTTCTTCCATTTTATCTATTTTATTTTGCATACACTATTTAATTCAATCATTATATAGAGTATTGAAAATTGAAATTATTTGAACGCATTTAATTATAGAGAGAGAGTTTAGCTCTCTAAATTTGGAGAGCCAAACACAATCTCTATTTTAAATTTTGGAGAGCTAAATCAAATCTCTATTTTAAGAAGTTAATTTGAAGTCTCTTGGAGCATAATTTATGGATTGACTTTTTAAAATAGAGAGTATATTAGGTTCAAAGAGCCCTTTGGAGATGTTCTAAATGCTCAAATGCTCAAATGCTGATTTTGAAACATACAACAATTTTAAAACAAGAATTTATCAAACACTTATCTAATTCTTACCACAACTAATTCTGTATGCAACAAAACAAAGATCAATTTTCTTAAAACTACAACAATATCAAATGAAGTCTTAAACTAGTTACTTAATAGTCAAATAAATAAAAGGTCAATAATAATAGACTATCAATGATAGAGAAAAGATCTGGACCCCGTCACGGAGTCCAGAAAAGTTTTCCCGTCTGGGAGAAAGACACCCCCCCCCCCCCCTCCAAAACCCACAAAATTTAATATAATTACCCCCCCAGTCCACCCCCTTGCAAAAAACCCACCAAACAGATGTAACAAACCCACCCCCCCTAAAACCCCAACCCAACCCAACCCCATCATTTATTTATACTTTAACCCCCCATCCTCTACTTTCTCATTTACTTATACTTTAACCTCCACTTTCTTCAATTCTCAACTTATTTATTTACCACCAAATTTATATCCAAATTATTAATATAATTAAATTTATTAAATTAAAAATAAATTTTTTTATTATGATATTCATTGTATTTTTTTTTAATATATATATATATATATAATAAAATTAACGTTAACTAAATTATTTATTATATGATAT
This sequence comes from Forsythia viridissima, assembly GCA_030279155.1. Classification (NCBI taxonomy): domain Eukaryota; kingdom Viridiplantae; phylum Streptophyta; class Magnoliopsida; order Lamiales; family Oleaceae; genus Forsythia; species Forsythia viridissima. The sequence goes on along the minus strand of CM059045.1, from coordinate 18,519,855 downwards.
AAATAATATATAACTTAATGAATATATATATATATTCATTAAGTTATATATTATTTATATCATATAATAAATAATTTAGTTAACGTTAATTTTATTATTAAGATTACATTGAGACTAATTAATTAGTTTATATTTGAGTAATAAATGAAATTTTACTTAAAAAATAAAAATAAATAAAACGTGCATAATAAATTTGCTCCAATTGATAATTTACACATACAACGAAGAAAGTAATATTACATTAGAAATAATAAATTAACGACGAGAGTTAAAGCGTGCATCATACTCCCGTGGGTCTAGGGAATATGATGCATTGTTATTGCCTGTGATCGAGTATTGTGGGTCCGGAGCATGATATGGGTATTATGGATTCGGAGCATGATATGGGTATTGTGGGTCAGGCGCATGATATGGGTACTGTGGGTCCGGTGTATGATACGCGCACTGTGAGTCTGGCGCATAATACGCGTATTGTGGGTCCGACGCATGATACTATTGGTCTGACGGATCCTGCGAGTGTTGTGGTTGATTTGTGTTGTCCAAGCTGACAATCAAATTATTACCCATTATAAAACAAATGGACCAAACACTAATAAAACAATAAATAAAGAAATAAGTAAGAAAATATATAACATTTACTTACCTATTTTGCAACGTAGGACAAGTTCTTCTATCGTGGCCACTGGTGCCACATCAATTATATGTGCAAATAAAAAAAATATAAAAAACCGTTAATAATATTACAACTAACTTGCAAATTACAAAAAATAAATCTGTACAAATAAACGAAAATAAAAAATAAATTAATAATTTATTACTAACCTTTAAAGAATATGAAAAACAATAAGTGGGACACAAATTCGATAAAATAAATTTAGAGAACAAAAGTGATTGAAAACGTTTGATGTTTGTCAAATTTGGGTAAAGTAAATAAAGCGATTGTGTTGGCCAAATTTCAAGAAAAATATATATTCTGATAAGGAGGTAAAAATATGTATTCTGATAAAGATGGAAAAATATGTATTTGATGAGAAAAAATTGTTACGTTGAGTAGTATATAAATAGGTGGGGAAAGGAATAAAGGAAATGAATTTGTTGGGGGGGTGTAAAATTAAATGAGGGGTGGGGGGCTGTAAAATTAAATGAGGGTGTGGGGGGGGTGGGGGGGTATTGTTGCGGCGCTGGGGAGTGCTTTTTTCCTTGCAGAGGGGTGGGGGGAGGGGGGGTTAAAAAAAAAAAAAAATTTCAATGGCTGCGTCACGGGGTCCAGATCTTTTCTCATCAATGACATTGTCATAATAATACTAATAATTATGATCATCGGTCATAATTGACAATTAATGATCATCCCACACAAAGTTTTCCTTAGGAGATGCTTGGGAATTTTTTTTTGGGATAATTATATCAAAGGTTCCCCAACATTTCAAAAACATTAGGGATACTCCAAACCTAAAAAAATAGTACTATACATTCTCAACGTTTGAAGAAATAGGCATCGTAGGTCCTGTTAACAGTTTCTATCCAATTTCTCCGTTAAATCTCATAATTAGAGTGCACGCGTTATATTTCTCCAAAAAAAGCTTGTGAGAATTTCTCTCTCCTTTACCCCCTCTCTCCTTTCCCCAAAAAAGGTCCACTATAAACTATTCATCTTCATCTTCATCGTTCCTAATAATATTGTCTATCTCATTTCCCCTCTCTCTCCTTTCCATCCATGGCTATTACTGCTGAAAATGCTCAACAACATCATGCAATTTTTGTTTTTTAGTACGAGTGAAAAAAAAAATTCATCTTCAGGGGGTAAAGGGTCGTTGTTGCTAACGTGCACGGGGGCGAGCGGAGCACCCAAGACGCCGAGCAGCAGCCTTGAATAACTCAGCCCAGAAGTCGAGACGGAGGGAGCCTGACACAACCAGCCAAAAGAGACTGTCGGTGTGCATTTTTACAACTATTAGAACAATCAAAATGCCAAGGCTTCATATTTTAAATCTCTTGTTGCTTTCATATTTTTACATCTCTCCAACGTAACCAAATGCCAATGTTTCATATTTTAAAGCTTGATTTATAACTTGGATTTGATGTCAATGCCAGCAAAAATATTTTTAATCGCTCTGCGAGACTCTCTGTATATTTCTCTTTCTTCTATAGCTTGTTTTTCTGATTTTTAGTAGTGTAGGTTGAAGATGGGAACATGTGATTATTGCATTTGAGAGAGGGTACATACTGGATGTAATTTAGTGATTTTGTGTGAAGAAATATATTGGTCTGCTTAACATTCTGGTCTGTGATTATGTGTTATTTTATTTTATCAAATACTACATAAAACTTGATATCAGCATTTTCTTAAAGTTCATAACAATGGAACCTTTTTGTTTCTGCACAGAGATTCCCATTCCACATGGTTTGTATATGGTTTTAACAGGAAATAGTTTAGCCGTGAACACTTTTTCTGTTAATTAATGAACAACTTGTGTAGGTTCGAAGATTTTTCCACAGTTGCTATTACTATACTCTATCTTCAATTCACAATTTTCTGGGGCAAATCACATTGTAGTCTTGTTTGCTGTATTCTGCTACATTAAAGGCTTGTGGGAGATTTTGCAATTTGCAGTTGTCTTCAATTATTGTAACGGCGACTTTTTTTGGTGGGGAGAGAGAGAGGGGGGAAGGAGGGAGGGAGAAATTCTCACACGCTGTTTTTGGAGAAATACAGCGCGTGCACTCTAATTCTGAGATTTAACGAAGAAAATGGTTGAAAACTGTTAAAAGGGACCTACGGTGCCTATTTCTTCAAACGTTGGGGGATGCCTGGTGCTATTTTTTTAAGTTAGGGGCATATCCCTAACGTTTTTGAAACGTTGGGGACCTTTGATGCAATTATTCTTTTTTTTTTCACCGATTTTGACCGATTTTGAATAGTACCATTTATGAAGGGTTGAAAAAATCGGTGCTTGTTAGTTTTTTAGAGCACCGATGGTTTTTGACCATTCTTCAAAATTTCTTCTATTTTTATCCTCCCTCTAACAATTATATTCAAACTCCCCTAAACTTAATATTTGTAAAAATAAAACATATGCACACATAAAAAAAAACATATGCAAGAACATAAATTTAATTTTATATTTTCAATGATAGGTCAATATATAATATTTTAAAATTAATTATTTTTAATATATGGACATATATGTAATTTGATTCTTTAAAAAAAAATTTAGAACTGTTGTCTGCTTGGGAGTTTTAGGGTATCGATTATGAGGGTTTTTTAAATTATCGATTTTGGGCGTTTATGAATAGAGCGGCTTTAGGCGGTTTTTAGTAGCGGCTTTTGAAACGGTCCAACCCATGCTTAAGAATTTATCATCTAGTCGTTCTTAAATTTTTTTAAAAGAATCAAATTATATATATGCCCATATATAAAAAGAAATTTAAATTTTAAAAATTTTATATACCCATATATTATTGAAAATATAAAATTAAATTTATGTTCTTGCATGTGTTTTTGTATTTTTGCATATATTCTTTTATTTTTATAAATAGTAAGTTTAGGATAGTTTTGAAAATAATTGTTTGAGAAAAAAAAAATTGGTAAAAAAATTGAAGAACGACAAAAAATCACTAATTTGGAGGATTGTGAGATACATTCAAAATTACACTACACCGATTTTAGTTAACGGTGCTCTAAAAAACTGATAAGCATCAATTTTTTCAACTTTTCATAAACAGCTTCACTCAAAATCGATAAAAAAAAAAAAAAAAAAAACTCTCAAGCTGGCCCTTAAACTACCTTGCTTGATGTTAATTAATGAGCAAGGAACATAATATCAGTTTTGTTATCACAATTTTCTTTAATTTCACAATTGTTTTAATTGCATTAAATGTCTTCAACTTTTGTCTACTATTATGCTCATGTTCTCAATTTTTGTTCATCTTATTTTATTCTCAACTTTCATCATCAATTAATACATCTTATTTTAAGAACATGTTTGTTAGGACTTATAAACACTTGTATGTTGGTTAAATATTATTTTTGTTTTTGCCCATATATTTTATAAGATCTATAATTTTTATCCACATATTCAATAAGATCAACTATTTATAATTTACAGAAAATTTTACCAAATATAATCTGAATAGGTCGATTTTCTTCCTTCATGTATTAAAAGAATTTATTTATGCCCATATGAAAAGCCAAGGAAAGATCTTGTATAGAATGAAATTAGTCAAATGATTTTGACAAGTTGAAATGTCAAAAGTTTCTAGAAATGATGAACAGCCTGGCACAAAATTTAATTTTGGGGAACAAATAAAAAGTTAAATTATAAAAAATGAATTTGTTTCAAAACCGAGTTGGAGAAACAAATTAAATATTTAATTGAACACTTTTAACCACCTCTATTTCTTTGTTTATTCGTTATCTATTTGAGGTCCAATATCTAGGGTAATGATCTCTCCATGGTGGAAAGAAATTATAAAGACCACATCTATTTCTCCATATCGTGTCTCCTCTCTTTTCTTTTCATGTGTAACATGTTTCTTAATGTTCTTGAGACTCTTAAGCTTCTTTCAAACACATCGTAAAGAAAGAGTTTAGAAATAAGAGAGTTGAAAAAAATTACGACCCATTCGAAAAAAATAAAAATTAAGTTTTATGATGTTCTATTAAATATTTGTCATATTAAAATATAAATTATATAATAATAGAACTATTAAAAAATAAAATAATAACTAAAATATTTTCTTTTCAAAAACATGCACTTAATAACGGAATTTTTACTTCACTAACGATAAATATCGGTCTTCAATTTTGAAAATCTCATTCTTCACAATTTTATTTTTATTCACCACCACTCTTCAAATCTCTCCTTAAATCTTTCTTTACAATCTTGTTTCTCTTTATTATTTTTTAATACAAACAAAGTTCGATAGTAGAATCCCACCGATAAAATTGTATGCTACAACTACTAGAGGACTTATGTGCTGTCTGAAGTCGGGCAATGCCCGACTCTCACAGGCACTGCCCGATTATGGGCAACAGATAACTTCTGACAGCTACTGATAATAAAAGATCCGTATATACGCGTCATTTCCAAAACGATGAACCAAAATTATTGAAACCTATTTTAACACGCAATTCAATGGCGGCTGCACAGTCCAAAAAGTAACGCCCACGAGATTCACCATTGCTGCATAAAAAACCCACAAATTTCTTCAATTCCAATTTCCAGCGTTAGTTTTTTAACCTTTAATCAATTCAAAGCCGAGAGAGAGAGAGAGAGAGAGTAGTAGAGAATCAAATCAACGAAATGGAGACGTTAATGGAGGAAGAAGAGTACAACTGGAGAGAAGTGAAACTCCCGTCGCTAATACCAGTTGTGCCGGAGCCGGAACTGGAGAGAGAAACCGGAGAGAGAAGAAGAGGCCGCGACATAATAATCGCAGTTGATCATGGCCCCAATAGTAAACACGCTTTTGATTGGGCTATAACTCACCTCTGCCGCCTTGCCGATACCGTTCACCTTGTACACGCCGTTACCAGTAAGCCCAATTTTATTTTCATATTGTAGTCATTCTTAGAAAACATTGCACCGTTAAATGATTGTGTAACTAGAGTGAAAGGGTTGTGACTAATTTGTTCTCTTTTAAAAATTGTAGATCAACTTGCTCCTGAATTTAATAGGTTGAGGACCAATAGTGCAATTATCTCTAGTTTTTATGTATTTAGATTTGGATGAGTTTGACAATGGAGAATTGATTGTGTAACTAAAGTGAAAGGTTTGAGACTAATATGTTATTTTGCAAAAGATAATGGATCAATTTGCTAATGAATTAATAGGTTGAGGACCAATAGTACAATTGTCCCTAGTTTTTATGTATTTATAAAATTATTAGAAGTCTCTGTTTTCTCTTTTAATGGTAATAATAAAAGTATGAATTTTCTCATTTCATTGTTAATTCATGATTTTTTTCTTTGGTGTGTTAGGTTTCAAGAACCAGATTGTTTACGATACAACGCAGGTTCTTATGGAGAAGCTTGCAGTGGAGGCTTTTGAGGTTGCCATGGTAATTTTGTTTTCTTTTTCTCTATTCTTTTTTCAAATGTAATGGGAATTTATTATGGTAGTCTATTCTTTTTGTGGTGTTGCATGGAGCATTTGATTTTGCAAGAAATAATGTTGGCTGGTACATGTGACATTATCGTTGTGTTCGCAATTATGATTATGAGCTAAGCCTCGTTCTTGATAAATTTGAGGTTGCTATATGATTCACTTTACGTTATTTGCGAGGTCATATATAGCAATTAGATCCTTAGCAACCAAGCCACAATAGTTTGGGTCGATCTCTCTCTTCCAACATGTTCTACTAAAATCTCGTCACTCTTATCAACAAAATCTCTTTAGGTCTACATAAAACTATTTGCTTGATTCATTTATTCTTCTTCTTAAAATAAGGCAATTATGTATGTCGAGATGAAATAATTTACAAGATATTACCCCATATATTATATGCATGGGAGGAAACATACAACCATCATGGTGTTCGCGAGGTAGCCAGCTTGTTTCTGATTTTTCATTATCTAGAGTACATCATAACATTTTCAGGAATTTTATGCCTAATGTTTACATGAGTTTAATTTGTTTTGGGTGAACAAATAACTTATTCTTCAATACCATCTTCTTCAACCACCTAGTACAACTATTTGCCAATTATTTTTCCTCTTTAAAATTTAAAGATATAACGATCTGTCTTCTGTAGTGAAATGCATCGGTGTCTAGATTGTTCTTGTATTTAAAAACCGTCACTTATGTCCATCTGTGGCACTTGAATATGCCATCTTGTATTTTGAACAACTTAAATTAGTACTTGCTTGCAATTATTGTGAACCTGAAATAATTGTGTAAAATACATCATTATTGTTTTTCCATAACATGGTTTGATAGAAAAGAAGAAGAAAAAAACAGAGTCTGAGTATTAACCCTATCAATTTATTATTTTCTAGCTTTGATGGTATTTTATATATTTTATTGAACCACCGTTTCCAAAAAGCTTAAGCTGATAAAGACTAGACACATTTATTTAAAATTTCTCTTCAACTCACCTCCTCATGTGCATACTGGTTTTCATCAAAGGCCTTACACGTCTAGGCGAGACTTGGGACCTCTATGTGCTTTGATGTCATATTGAACTACCTCATCTAAAAGTTTAAGTTTCTAGATAGGGACACAATTATTTATTGAAATTCTGTGTTTTTATCATTTGGAAATAGGTAAAGTCTAAGGCTAGGATTGTGGAAGGAGATGCAGGGAAGGCAATTTGCAAGGAAGCTGAAAGGTTGAAACCTGCTGCTGTTATACTTGGCACCAGGGGCCGAAGCTTGATCCAAAGGTCCAAATCACTTCCCCCCAACACACACACACACAAACCAATATATGAAACCCTTACCTATCTGTGTTTGACTAACATTTTTTTTTACCTTATTTCAGTGTACTTCACGGCAGCGTGAGTGAATATTGCTTCCACAATTGTAAAATCGCACCAATCATTATTGTCCCTGGGAAAGGTATAATCTCTTTCTTAACCTAATTTCACTTATTTGTTTTAAAGTCTTTCAAAGTACTAAAAAAGTTTTCAATAGCAGAGGCTGGGGAAGAATCTGTTGAGTGATGGAGCAGGCAAAGATGAATAACTCCAACGAGTCCTTACCCTGCGTGTTAGTGTTAACTGCAGCTGTTTCTTGAAAGCAGGTTCTTGTTTATAATAAATGTGAGTGCATGTTTATACAGTTCATTTACTTGTGATGTAATGTATTTTTTCCATTTATGTGGATTAGATTTTCATGTATTGAGTTATTTGATGTTAAAATTAATTGTTATTTGTGCTGACCTTATTTATATATCCGTATCTGTATCTTTTGTTTTCCGGAGTTACTTCACTCGTGCTTTAAGTGAAGAATATTGTGCACAAAGAAGTCGATGCTCAATGGTACAATAGAATTGTAGATCTTTCGTTCTATAAGAAGTGGCATGTATATTCTATGTATGATGTTTAAAGTTATTCCTATAATGAAGTTGACGTGCTTTGTATTTTGGACTCTTGGGATATGATTAAAGAAGAAAAGAATGTGAAATGTTTGTCGGTTGTACTATCTTGTCTTGTATATGGTAGCATACAAAATACACGCTTTAGGTTTCGATATGTCTTTCTTGGTTCTTTCCCATGCTTTCTATCGTTTAGCACTTGTTTGGTGAAGTTTTTTAGCAGATTTTGATAAAAAGCTCATAGTGTGTTAACTATCATAATCAAGTGTGATAAAGCTGTGTTATCCTAATTTAACATATTCAACCTTGAGACAAAAACTATGCTGTATTTGTGAAATCACTCTAATATTCTCATTGTATATAAAGAATTTTAAGGAGGGACCGTTTTTTTGGGGCATGAGATTTTTGTACACTTCTGCGTCAGGTGGACATAAATCACTACACACGTGCCTATGTGATTTGTGTTTCTGATTTGTGTTTTGGTTATTATTGCTCTCATAATTGAACTTGTAGCATTTAGGATCTGTTTTCATCGCCTTGACTTTTTAATAGTTAAAATGTCTTAATCTAAATAAAATAAAAGAGAAGTGAAAGAAAAGAGGAAAATAAAATAGCATTTCTTCAGTGGGAGAGGAGCTGTAATGACCACGGACTTTCCGCTACTACTTTCTCGCCTAGGGGCTATTCTGTGTGTCGTTAACTTACGTAATGTCCACTGGGAGTTAGGTTCTAAACTGAATTTTTGTCGTGTTCCCAACGATTTGAATTCTTGACATTCTCCCTTAAGAAGAACTTAAGTGGAAAGTCTCTAGGTGAGAGAGTCGTAAAAGAAAGTCTGTGGTCGTTACGGGATCAATGCATTGGAATGGGGAAAGGAAAGGTACGATTTTTCTTTTAGTTCATTCTTACATTCATTTCGCTTCACTACATAGCAGAAGAGAAAAATAAAACGAAAATGGTGAACCCCATGCCAAAAACACACACAAAATTAAATTGCGTATTCGACTATCATGAAGTAGTGATCGATTTAATTTTTGAATTTTTTCTTTAATACAATCCAATCCAATACCTAGCATCCCATGAGTGTATGTGTTGAAACGTTTAAAGTCTAATTGTACAATAGAACTCTAAATTAATAAAAAATTCTGGGCCGATCGGTGTAAAAAAAATAAAAATAAATCCCTCTATCCTATAATTAATAAATTTTATTTTGAAGTCTAGTGTAAAATTTTTGTTTGACTGTCGCGTAAGTTAATAATAATTTCATAAAAAGCACAAAATATATTACATAATATTAAGAACTAGAAAAGTATTTTAAGATGTTTGTTTGCACAAGGCCTTCATGTTTCCAATTTTTGACTTCATCTTTTTTTTTTTTTAAATTGTATTCAAGAAGCTATTGTGATCACCTTCTTGTTGTAGTAAAAAAGTTTCAACTAAAGATTTTAGGTACTTCATGACTATCGTCATTGTCATCATCTATATCGACTGTACCATTATTATTATTATTATTATTTTTTGTGATATCATTTATGGTATCCTCTTCCGTTGGATTGTATCATACTTAATTTTTTGCCGGATGGTCAAGTAGATGATTAACGTATCCACTTTTAAGACAAAATGACAATTTACAAGATAAAATCCTTCAAATTAATAATCTCTTTAAATTAATACTCAAGGATAGGGCCTAAGAATATTAATTTTGAGGGGTTCTACTGTAATACACTTCTCTCTTCTATTACAAATTGATTTAATTGGGTAATCCACATGTAATAGGTCACCGTAAAAATCTTTCATATAAATATATATAAAGGAATTTAGGGCGAGCCATATTTTTTTAAAAACAAAACCCATAAATGAAGGTTTAAATATCCCAATTGAACCTTTTTCGAATGTTTCACAATTGTTATTAAACTTTAAAAAATTCCAAGTTGCCATCGAACTTTCCTAAATGTTTTTCAATTGTCATTGAACTTTAAAAGTTTTTCAACATTGAACTTTCTAAAATATTATCTCATCCGTTACTTCGTCACTCACTGCTTTAAAAGTTAACGGACTTGATGACATGGTAGACGGAACGATGGATGTGATGACATATTGATAAGTTAATTAAGTCTTATAACTTTTAAGAAAACTTTTAAAGTTCAACGGCAATTGTGAGACATTTGGAAAAGTTGAGAGGGAGCTCAGAATTTTTTTGAAGTTTAATAGCAATTTCTTAACATTTGTAAAAGTTGGGTGGTAATTGAGATAATTAGCCTTTTATAAAAACTTTATAATTTCGTTCTTTGTTATACACTTTGCTCTTAATAAACCATTATAAATTTGTGTGTTTGTTTTCCATGTTTCTGGTTGCTATATTTTCAGCTAATATACTTATTTCATATTCGACCTGGTTCAACAACAATTACCCAATATTGAGGGGCCGTGGTGCTTCACGTCTGGATCCCACCTTTTTCAGATATACAATTCTTAGGCAAGCAGCAGAATGAGGCTCTCCTTTTTCATTTTTCATTATTACTCTCATAGTTAGAAATTAAGGTTTAATATAGTCATTACAGACCGGAGAAATTCAAATGCTTTCTCCTCATATTACCAACACAAATATTACAAGTAGAAGTAAAACTAAATACTATATTTAGAGACGCAACTTGTTTATATATATAAAGGAAGAATCACTTCTGCAATTCTGAAATTACTTTGTGCATAATATCTTCACTTGGATGTCAATGAAAAATGCATCTTTATTTGAATCTTCATGCTTCATCACAGCTTCAGATTTTTCATCCTGCATGGTAACAAATCATGGTTATACACACACAAAATTTCCAGTGTGGTCAGGCAATCAAAAATCAGACAATGACGGAGCGGCATGTGATTGAGATCAATCGACGCTCACTTGAAAGTAGGATACACTAAATTCGGAGGGTCGCTCTCGTTTTGTATATAAGTTCTTCATAATTTCTCGTAGTATTTTTTCTAGATTAGCATCTCGTCCATTTGAGTTTTACTCACATCTCGAATGGTTTGTGGGTTCCGAATAGCTATATATCTATGTGTGTGTATATAGTTATATACACCCACGCGCGTGCACACAAAAGGTTGACGAGACAAATTTCCTTCAAAATTACGTGCATAAACTTCCATGATATAGATTACGATGACTAGCACTATGAAAACTACTGGAGAGGATTTAGCGTGTGTTTTGTCTAGATTTGGACAGTAGAATGAATAAGTTTTTAGTTTCTTTTTCTTTCTTAATCTCATGCAGTGTTACAGTTCTAACAAGTTCTTAGTGGATATTCTTCTCTACGTAATTATGTGTATGACACCACACACATAAATAGACCAATAGACCAATAATTTGAACTTTTAAATGAAGTTGTTCAATATTTAAGTTAGTCAAAAAATAGTGCTACGTACCTCTGCTCCTCGTCTCTCATGTTACCACCTCCGGTGGTCTTGTAGTTAGGAAAGGGGATGTGACCACTCTCGATGCATTTGATATCCTCCACAAGGATTTCATAATGCCTCTTCACATCTTCTGCAGTTTTCCCTCCGACAGCCCTGGCGACATTGTCCCAACGATCAGGAGTGTCCTTATCATACACAGCCAGGGCCTTCTCAAAGGCTTTGTTCTCCCTAGCAGTCCAAGTGCTTGAGCTATGGGACGATATTGAGCCCGATGCCATTTGTTTGGGTTCAGACAAGTATGAACCTCTAAACAAAATGGAATAGCCGAAAGAAAAGAATGCAAAAGAGAAATTAAGAGGATTTCAGTTTAGACACAGAAGTGAAGAACTGATATGAGCAAAGATGCAGCAAATGCTGGTTCTTTTATAAGCTCCAGGAGTATGGTGGGGGTGGGGTAGGGTCATGCCAGTTGGCCTTTAAATTTGCCAAAGATTGAAGAATTTTTGTGATTTGTCTCCTTAAGAACCACAACAGAAGGACAAAGATCAATAACAACTTAAAAGAATCTCCAACTTCAAGAAAGTGTAATTTCACTCTTCATTTTCTAACTTTCTTACAGTTTACTGTCATATATGTATTTTCACCTAGGCAAGGTCTTAGCCGGGCTGTCCATGCCGGGGCTGTGATAGCCGGGTCGGCTACCGAGGGCCTTCCTTTTTGAGGTTTTTTTATGAAGAAAATCAATTAAAAAAAAAATTAAAAAAGGTATTGAGACCAGTTGCTCGCCTTACCGGCAGCGTCCCCACCCCAAAAGTGGGCGGGCCAGGCCGGACAGCTTTACACCTCAATGTTAGTGCTGACAAGCGCGCCACTAAAAAAAATGTTAAAATCGCCTGCAAAGTGCAATCCTATTGAAAACAGCGGACGCTCGAAAGATTATAGTGAGCTAGGCTATAATTCAAACATGTGTCTCCAAAACTCGAAGTCTTAGGTTTAAGCCTCACATAATGTGATTTTCTCTCCGTAGATTAAATTAGACAGTCACTCAAAAATTGTATGGGCTACCTAATAACACTTGTGTGGGTCAAATTCTATGATTGTACAAAAGATCTCAGAAAAGGGTGCCAGTATCCAACATGTTCAAAGGATTTTCTTATGGTCTGCATATAATAATACCAGAGTCGATTTTGGAGAAATTAAGGTAATTGCTTGTTTGGTAAGTTTCACCACCTACCTCTCTTCTATTATCCTGTCGAGTCCCGTCTAGTGTACCAGACGTGTTAGTATAATCACTGTGCTATATGTGTTTCGATTGATCATGTATATACTTTGTAAATTTCGTCCTTACAACAGTCCAAGGTCTCATAGCTGTCCAGCTATGAGACCGTACAATGATAATGTTCTAGTACAAGATATCTTCAGCCCCCACTCAGAATCTCTTGTTTTTAAGCGAGAGTATGGCAGTTCAATTCTCTCCCTAATTGGTGCTTGGTACCTGCCCAGAAAAGGTTCTCTGTTTCATCCAGTGAAGATTGATTTAGTGTAGTTTCACTACTAGACATGTTTTGTGATATGGTTTGTATTCATATCGGACCCTGAACCCTGAATTTCTGTTTGGAATCTTCCGAAGATGTTCTATGGTTAAGAAAATGTATTAACGTCCCGTGTTAGTCATGCTTGGTGAGGTGGATTAGATAGCACTGACAGTATTAAGAATGAAAGGAAGAAGTTATGGTTGTGTCTATTGCACTTCACCATATGGTCTAATACTACGTAATTCAGCTCTAAGACTAGTTGCTGCTTCGCTGCAGTATTTGAACATTATCGCCCGTGGAGGTCGAATGCAAGGTGCACGCCATGTTAATGTGCGTTGGATGATCCACATCTTGCAATCAGTCGCAAATGAGCACACTGAAGTGCACGAGAATACAAGAAGCATGATTTTGATATTCAAAATTGTTCTTCAGAAAGAAAAAATTGGATAAATGACATAAAATAGGCTAATTAAAGTTTAGAAAATTGAAAAGATGCTGACAGTGAGTTCCAGAACAGAGTTATAATCTACTGGGTGATATTGATGAAGTATTTTCTTTCACGACTTAAACTTTCAAACGACGTGATTCAACGTGATATCGTGGGTTAGCGTCTACCGCACTTTGACCCCAAAAAAAAAAAATCATCTCGCATCTCTCAAACTCCCATAGCTTTGAATTAATGTGGTTCAATGGATATGTTGTTATTTATTTTTTTTTTTGTTAGCTGATCCACAATTGTTAGGGATTAAGCACTAACCCCAATTACGAGAGGAGATAACAAGTAAAATGAAATCACAAAAACACACAGATTTACAGTGTTTCGCCTCGACACTAGAGCTACATCTGCTTGTAGCTGCAAGTTTTCACTGTAATAAAGAAAAGTAAAACGTCAATCTGCGGTCGAAGACTTAAGTAGGCTGGAGCACTCAATAATAGACCTGGTAGTAATCCGTGGCAGAATTTTCCTTTGTGCTAGTGGTTCTTGAGTCCTGATTAACCTATTTCACGTGAAAAACATAGTTTTTATCATCTTTTAATTAGATTGTTCATCAAATAAAACATAAGTTTATTTTATCATACTTTTCCTTCAGTCCATGATGAAGCTGTACGATTATGTAATAATATCAGGCAAGTGATGGGCAACAGACATGAAATCATATGACAGAATCTGATTTTGCTCCATTTGTCCAGTTGGGTTGATTTACCCTTCCTTTCCATTTGATTCTTGGCACAGAATTTTCAATACAAGATAAGGACTTTCATCATTCCATACTGACTCGGGACTCATTTATTGAATCTTTGGGTTCAATCTTATAAGATCAACCTCGTTAAGAGGATATTACCAAACCCCAAATTATTGTTATCAGATTTGACCGACATGAGATTTTACCCATACCGTTATTTTCCATTTCGTCGCCATATCATGGCAGCTAAATTCCATTTGAGTTGCATTCCATCTCAGTAGATAATTGGCTGATTATAGTTCAATGGACTTTACTTTTTTCAGATTCTTAAATGAGAACCGAGAAGGATTATCTGCAACTCAACCTGATTGAAAAACATAGGCAACTGAGTCTTAAGAATTTTCGTTTACGCAAAAGCTTGAGAATATATACAGGTTGTGATACGAATTTCCTTTTTCTGCAAAATTAAAAGTTCGTTAGCGCTGGACTGTAGCCGAGGCATGTTTTTCGACCAAGAGACTTCGATGCCAAAATTAGAAAAGGATTTTAAGAAGTGTGTAATTCACGAGAGTGGGTGTGTGGCAGTCAAGTGTCTAAGATTGCGTGTGTGTCTATGTAAGAATACCTTTTCTTTTATAGAAGTTTGTGGTTGGTGACTTTCATGATGAGGTTCAAGTTTCGAGGTCACTCAATTGACACTACATCAACTTGTGGGCACCTTAGTACCATATGATTGTTGGGCTTGAGTGGTGGACATCTGAATTATGTACATGATCTGATGCTACGTAGTAGATAGTCCAATGACTATTTACCAAGTGCAGCGTGGTTACGACACAAGCTTGGTAGGACAACTTGGTCATGTTAATCATTCGGCTCGGTATTTCATTTAGATGGGGTAACATTTAAATGATCTGAGGACATATAATCGTACTTGTTAGACAAGATTTTCGATAAAGGACTATAATAAATTCTCAATGTCCAAAGGATACATTTTCATTGGATGAACATAAATATCTGTTTGGAAAGAAGTCAGCATTTCTACAACAGAGAATTTAAAAGGTATTTGATCTTAGCCGAAAGTGGAGTACAGTAGCCCCTATCTATGGCCCTATGTATACTAAATTCTTGCAAGTTGATTCATTCTGTATCTCTTCATTTCTGGTGCCTCTTAATTACTTCAAATCTTGACTATGATGCCTCCAAGAATCTTAGAATTTGAGTGAAATATACACACACGTGTCCCCTCTTCAGTCGAGATCTTATAGAACCTTAACCGTCACAAGCACTTGGCTTAGAAGAGCCAATCACACTTGAAACACGAAGCTGCAAACATAACGGCTTCATACCAGACTAGGTGCATTTTGTCTTAAGCTTACTTGAGGATTCTGATTTTTTTTTTTTTTTTTTTTTGGGGGCTTAAACGACGCAATTAAGCCACTTATAAGTTTCGCCACACATGCTGCTAGTCAGGACTTATCATTGGATCGAGAAAACTGCTATTTGCACTATATAAGGATTCTCACGGTAAAATTTACCGGTTTTTTGCTCGTTGATGCATAGAAAATTTGAAAACAAAAATCGAAAGAGACTGTGGCCCCTTTAAACAAGTTACAAAAAGAGCACAGGCCTATGATTCCCCTCTAATGATTAGTTGAAAATTACATTTGCAGCTTGTCTAGGAATAAGCATGTAGAAAAGAGAAGATTTGGGAATCCATACAAACCTTTCTACAGATATTTGGAATCCTTATCATTGGGTCAATCTTTATTGAAAGTAACATGTGTGCATGGTTATCACTCTCCCATAGAGGGCTCAGCTGTTGCTGGTCCTTCCCAGAAGGTCGAGATTGTTAACGATCATAATTTCCATATCTAGTTCGAATATATTCCTAATAACCTGTTCGTTCTATAATTAGTGATAATTCTATATGCAAGGTCTTTCTCTTCGTCATTCTTAGACAGAAAAGTTAAATAATTTCTAGAGGAGAGGCATAACTTGGGGATAACCTTTTATGGCATGTTTGGTATGTTGGACTAGACAATACTGAATAAGGAAAAAGGAAAGTTAAAATCTTGTTTGTTATCCTCTAGAGTGTTGTCGAGTAGTGCATATCAAACGTGCACTTAATGTTTTGCATTATCTTTAGAAGAATCTTTGAACCTTCATGTTGATTTAGGTAACAGAAATTTAATTGCTGAATAGGAGCTTGCAATGAAAATTTGAACCAAAATTCTCATTTGTATATGATCTTTTACTCCTGTTGTGAAGTCATGAGGTGTAAGCACTTCACTCGCTGGGGGATGGGATTTGTTCACTTGTGTTCTTGCTAGCACGATGAAAAGCTCCGGTCTTCACGTCCCTACTACTGTCATGCAGCATTTCCTCTAAACTACATGATTAAATGATCTAAGAGTTATCAGAAATATTTTCCTCATTTTAAAGTTTCATGATAAGATGCTCAATAAAGGACTATATCTCAAATTCTCCCTATCATTTTTATTGGGTGAAACATAAAAATCTTTTTGGAAAGAAGCTGGCATTTCTATTTGATCTTAGCAGCAAGTGGAATAGAGTTGCCCCAATCTATGGCCCTACGCAGACCAAATTCTTGCAAGTTGATTCATTTTGAATCTTCTCATTCCTAGAATCCAAAAAACCACAATGAATTAATTAAAAAGGCATATATATGGTGGCCCTTGGTTGAGTCTTCAGTACGAATGCATTGCGTAAGGAGTGGGAATTCGTGGATTGTATGCTAAGGCTCAAAACACCACACGATGACTTTTGCATGCGTAAGTTTGACCTTTGGTCAATGATATCGAATTTGGACGAATAATACCACTTTTTTGGGAGTAGATGAGCTTCACTGCAAGACTCTAAAGATCTTTCGAGCCATTGGATTTTGGCAGAATTCCATTGTGTAGAGGGTCAAACGAGCACTTATTTACTCTCCCGGCTCAATATGCTTGTTTTGTCATTTTCTTTATTTTGGGGCTGATTTTTTATTTTTAGTTAAAATTTAGTAAGTAGGCTTTGGTATAAGGCGGCTAGGTTTTCATATTTTGGCATATTTGGATTGAATAAATGAATTTATTTCACATAAGACAGCAACTGAAATGTTATAAACAGAAGAAGTATCCCCTTCGGTCGAGCTCTTGTAGAACCTTAACCACCACACACACTTGACTTAGAAGAGTCAACCACACTCGACACACGAACAACAAACATAATGACTCCATAAGGACTATATAGTAGGTATAGTGTTGATTTCTCGGGATCGAGGTCTCATTAGTCATTAGTCAAAGAAGACTCGCGCAAACATGAGCCCTCTCCCAGACAGTGCCCATATGGTCTAGATAAAGATCCTCACAGTAAAAATTACTGGTTCTGTTGCTCAATGCATAGAAAATTTTGGTAGAAAAAAACCGGCCCCTTTGAAACAAGTTGCAGAAAGAGCACAGGCTTATGAATCTTCTCTAATTAGTTGAGAGTTACATTTGCAGCTTGTCTAGGAATCTGTACATCGAAAAGAGAAGATTTGGGAATTCAGACAAACCTTCTACAGCTATTTGGAATCCTTGTTATTGGTTCTATCTTCATTCAAATTAACGTGGGTGGATGTTTCTCACTCTCCCTTACAGGGCTTTGCTTTTGCTGGTCCTTCCCACTAGTTGGAGAGTGTGAACAGTGCGAAAACATTTTCGTGTTCTTATGATTTTGTCATTTCTTTCAGATCTCGTTTTATTGTTTTCTTAACAGTTTGATTGCGTAATTAGTGTAGAATTTGCTGTTTTCATCTCAATTTTATTTAGTTTATAAATTCTAACACAGAGTTGTGCAGATTATAGTGTGTTTTGTTGAGATTTAAAGGTCATACGAATGTTAGTATTGTTGGAAATTGTTAGTATTGTTGGAAATTGGTTTAAAATTCGAGAAATTGACTAAGTGACTTTATGTCAACTTGGCCAAAATATACAAACCCGACCCCATCTGTTTAGGCAAAATAGTTTGCCACTTCGCCGCTTCGGAGAAACGGGGATCGACCTGTCCGGTCAAGTCGCGGGGGTCGAGGGGGCAGCGCCCCTCGTGGGGGCTTGCTCCCGGAAAGAGAATTCAGATTTCTCTGCATGTGTTTAAGGGTATTTTTGGCATCTCGAAACCAATATCGAATGAATGAGAAATTACGGAAAAAAAAAATGACATTTTGGGTCAAGTTTTGACCATGCGATCGCATGGGTATTTTACCCTGCGATCGCAACTGACTGAATTTTTAAGCAGAACGCTTTTGGGTACTTCTATGCGATCGCAGGAAACAAAGCCTTGAAATCGCATGGCTCATCTGGATTAAGTTATGTTCTCATTTTTGTACATTGGGATCGCAGCATGGTAAAATCATGCGATCGTATAGGTTTTCGCGCGAACAGACATGTCCTTTTGAAGTGTTGCACGATTTGGCTCAACACCATTTTGTGTTCAACTGTTCATCAACGTTAAATAGGACTTTCTGAACGTCCATTAACATACAGAAGTGATACAAAAACATATATGCAATAACAATCCACTCATTTTTCATCACTTTTCATCATTATTGAACCAAACTCATTGCATTTGTTGCATGATTTTTGGTGTTTCATTTCATTTTCATCTTTGGAGTACAATAACCAACTTGATTCGTTGTGCTTGTGTTTGGAAGTGCTACAAACACAAGCGGTAGTCGTTGTATCTTGGGAGTCAATTGCCATATACCGTAGACACCATTGCAGGGCAAATTTGACTAGAGGACAAAGTGTTCAACACTTGCCTCGACTCTCATTTCATCCTTTTTTAGTGTTCTTGCTTTGGAGTCACTTTTCACATAAATCCGCCAACAAGTATTTCCATTTAGGATTTATTCACTTGCATTCTTGCTAGCAGCCTAGCACTACAAAAGGCTCCTGTCTTATTGCCCTTACTACCTTCGTGCAGCCTTCCTCGGGTTAGTAGAGTCGAGTTTGATATCTTCAAATGCAGTAATTAGTGCAACTATCAGACAACTTGACGAAGAACGCACCAAGAGAATACACCTCTTTTACTGGATTCTTGGGTAGTTTTATGCAAAATCTATATTCGTTTCATATATGATTCCGAGATGAAAAGGTAGCATAAATTGGTTAATTGTGATCATAACGTGTTTGTACGTGGCTCATATCACCTTGATAATGCATGGCAGAAGACAAAGAAAATGCTAAATCCATGGATGTATCGAATAAGAACTCGAAAAATGATCTTTGAATTATGGGATTTCATTATAGTATAATTCAATTCATGGAAGAAATTCTTGAATTTCTGCTAAAAGTTATTAGATTCCGTGAAATGACACAAAGGTATTGTGGGACACTTCTCTTATACTAGAAAAAGACATAGAATCCGTGACATAATAGAAAGACATCATGTAATACTTTGATAATATTCCTGAATCTTCATTTATATTAGTGTAGTACTAAAATCAATTAGCTAAAATGAACCCGTAAATTGGATTGATTCGACATTAATTCAGTCTCCCTTATCTTTTCGACTCCTATGAAAGTTCACATTTGAGGAACGTCCTGAACCAATTTGGGATTCTTGATTAGCACACTAATCTTAGTCACAGGTATTTTGTGGCTGCCTGCGGATCAGCAGTACCGTAAATGTTATGCAGAGCTCTCTTTTTACACGTTGTGTTATACCCGTGCCAACATGGCACCGTGATGTGGCAAGTCAAGGTGACATCGAGACAGAAGATTTGATCAGATCTAGGTTGACGACTAACAATTTTCAGACCATAGATTGAACACAAGTCAGCACAGTAGTAACTCGGTGAGCGCGGCATGCACTAACAATAAAGTACTAGAGAGCAAAAACCAGTACGGTCGTAGAGATACCCAAATTGACAATTGAGTGTTAGTACATCACATCATGGTTCAATCAAATTTCCTAAACCACGAAGAAACGTGTCACCTTGATGTTTTCAAATGTGTAACTTACTCATTTTAAACTTTACCAATTAAAAATTATTTTTATTTTAAAATTTACATATTTATTTTAATTATATTTTTTAATATTATTTTCCAAGTAAATGCATGATTTTGATAATTTAAGAGCAATAAAATAAACACTTTTAAGTTTTAACCCAAATCTACCAAATAACAAAATATCCAACGGGCTAGATCGAAGCTAAAAAAGATTAGGGATGCTCAATAATAATAATAATATTATTATTATTTTGTTTCGGTTGATCAAAGTGAAATTAATCACAACAAAAGTGAGAAAAATGTAAAATTTTGGCTTTTTCTACTCTCTTTTTTTCTTGGGAAAATTATATCTTCCACCTACTTTTTTTTCCAAATTTTCAAATATACTAGATAAGTTTTTTTTTTTTTTTTAAATATTACAATATAACATTTATATATACTACTAGTTTGAGCACGTACGATGTACATGGTGTATCGATAATTAAGAACGTAATAGTGTTTATTATATCTTCTTTTTACGAATTGACTTGATATTGATAATTTAAGTGGAATTTTTTTTAATATTAACAAATTAGGCGATTGAAACCTAAATATCATGCTCATAACTTAAAACCTAGTTTATTAAAATTTATTACAGTAGATGACTCAAACATATGATAAAATTGAATTCAATTTACTTCATAAAAAACTACTATTCTTAAGTACCATTTTTCCTGAATTTGCATTCCTCCTCGAAGTCTAAGTTCATTATTTTATAATATTTTAATCAGGTAAAGAAAGCTGAATGCTTTTGCATTAAGAAATTTCACATTTGCTCTTAAATAAGACTCTGGGCATAAGTATCTATAACAACATCTGCACATTAATTTCAATTTTTTAATTAACTTAAATAAAAGATAAAGAGAGAGTTGAATTGAGCTTGCATCTTCAAAGATTTGAGTTTTCAAGAACGGTAAATTAGGCTTCTTCAGTAAGTGTACCAATTTGATCATCACAATGTTTAGTGGCAGAATAAAAAGTTCATAAAAATCTTCTTTCTTGCTTTAGATGAAGCTCTGGAGATAATCAATAATTTAATTGATCAAGTCGTTTCACGGTTGAATTAAAACTCTTAAAACAATATAATTCTAAAAGTAAATAAATCGCTTTGCTGTTGTTAAATAAGCATGCTAGTAGAGTTGTAAGTATTTGATGCAAATTAGAGATTGTCGCAAAAATAGACTATAAAAGTGTAAACAAATAATCAAGTCAATAAATATATAAATTACAATTAAAATTGTTCCACAACCACCAGTGTGTAAAAAGTAGCATCTTAAATATAAATTTTTAAAGCACTAAGTAGAGTTTGCATTGCTAATGTGCAAACAAGTCATTTTCAGAAATAATACCCTAGAGTTGCATTAATAATCAAAAGAAAAATGACAATAAATTGAAACATTACTAAAATGCCGTATTTCAAAACCTTATATATAAACAAGCAATTTTCATTCTAAATTCATTTAGTACAAGAAATGATAATATTATTAAATTACAACTAAACAAACCAAATTTCAAATTAAATAATGTCTCAAATGATATTACATTTTAAACGACAAGCAATCAAAAGAAAATTCCAAGTTAAACAATGCTTCAAAGTGATAGTATTATCAAATTAAAACAAAACTAAACTAAAATTATTGAATAAAACTATAAAGTGTCTTCAGTGAACACAAATATCAAACTTTACAGAAGAAAAAGAAACTAATAAAACAAAATTTAAAATATTTTTCAAAATAATCAAATTGCAAATTTAACAGTCTAATAGACCATAAAAATACAATTCTTCTAAAATTCAAACCCCTAAATAAAAAATAAAGTAACAACTCATATATCTTTCAATTTAAGAAAGAAAAGGTAACTGCGAGTCAAAAATATAACAAAACTCCAAATCAAATAAGATTATAAAAGTAAAAAACAATAAAAAGTTAACTTTCTGAAATAATTTTAAAAAATTACAAATTTAATAATCTAATAAATAGTAAAACTACAATTCTTCTTAAATTCAAACTCCAAAGCAACTAAAACCCAAAATTAGAATTCGCATGTCGTCAAATTTAACTAAAAAGTTGTTCAAAGCATTTCACAACAACTTTGAATTTGTCAATTATCTTCCTTCTTCTTATTGTCGTTTCACTATAAGATTCGAAAATCTCTTATGTTCTGTTTTCCTTGTAACTGAATTTTACGAAAAATGAATCCAAATTAATGACACCATTTCTAATTCTAATGTCGGACATCATTCATCAGAACTATTTGGTTAGACAATACTTTGAAAACTTGGAATAATCATAACTTAATTTATTAAAAATTGATATAAAAGTAACCAAAATTATGCTAAATATATATTTTGCCTATTTGTGACCAACAGTTGCAACACGATACAGTAATTAACTGGTGTAAACCTATATAATCAGAATGAATTCAAATTCAAATTAAAAGCAAACTATACGTAGATATGGGTTTAAAAACACCCAAGTTTTATTGTATGAAAAAAGTTAATAAAACTAAATATTTTGATTATATTACTATAGTAATCTTGGTCTACTAATCTCCTTATAATGTGTTATACCTTATTGCATTACTCACGAGATACTTTTTTTCGGTCTATGCAAAACAAGCCACATTGGAATTTGCATTCGAAGTTGAAACACTTTTTGATCAATTCCTACAACTTGTACCCGGAGTAACGATGCATATGAAGTTCTTCTAGAATTTCATTTTACATAGGTTAGTTTGGATTTCAAAACGTATTTTAAATTCTATTCATTGACGTTACTTTGGAGAATATTACATGTGCAAATTTACGAAACACTCCATAGCTCTTCGTATAAAGAGCGTAAATTACACTTCACATGCCATATTTTCAAGAATTACATATGTATTTCACGTTTCATTAAGTCTCTATAAAAATAATAAAAAATATTAAAATACTGAATTTATTTACATAAACCTAATTTTTAAAATTACAATTTACATACTACTATTTTAGAAACGTAACAAATATCATATTAATTAGGATGAATTCATCTTTGGATTCTTATAATTATTTTGCAAACTTTTTGAACCAAATTAGTAGGAAAAAATTTTGATTGACCATTTTGAAGAGTAAACCAAATATCCACACTTTTAATATATGTAGGATATGTATTTCACGTTCCATAAAGTTTCTATAAAAATAATTAAAAAATATTAAAATACTGAATTTAGTCACATAAACCTAATTTTTAAAATTACACTATATATAATAATATTTTAGAAACGTGAATAAATATCATATTTAATTATGATGAATTCATCTTTGGATTCTTATAATTATTTTTGCAAACTTTTTTAACCAAATAGGTAGAAACTATTTTGGTTGGCCATTTTGAATAGTAAACCAACTATCCACACTTTTAATATAGGTAGGATTACTATTTTAAATAAATTGTGATAGTATCATTATTATTTATTAACCACTTAAGTTTATTTTTAGAAATTAAGCCATATCAGTACTAGATTTAAGCAGTGATCAAAGTTAATTCTTAATTTATCCTCATTATTACAAGGAATTTGGCACAAATAGTCCCTAACCTTGCCCTCGGTGTGGAATTGGTCCCTAACATTTATTTTTTGGCATAGAAATCTATAACTTATGTGTTTTGGTGTGCAATTGGTCCTTATGGGATAAAATGACAATTATCACCTTAGTTTTAATTAGAAGAAATTGTATGTGGATTTCTAGTTATTACAAAATGTGCAAATAGGTCCAATACATCCATTAAATAATATTTAATTTTGCATAATTAATATATCATTATAGTAGTGTGAATTAAATTTTTCATAAGAGAAAAATATAAAATTATTGTACTTTAAATATATGTAATTGCTATGTGATGTGAAAAAAAAAAGAATAAAAATTAAATTAAATAAATAACAAAATGACATATATAATTTTATGACATTAAACTAATCTTATTACATTTTTATTTAACACAAAAATACTAATAAAAATTAATTTACACATTATGTATTTTATTTTTGAACGAAAATAAAATGATAAATTAAAATATGAAGAATACAGTTGAATCTCTAATATATGTAGTTAATAAACATATAAATCAATTAAATAAAAGTATTTGAACATCAAATTTGTGAAAATTATTTTTTTATGCAACAATAAAATAAAATTTTAAATTTTAAATAATATAATTAATAAAAATAATAATTTTATTTGACATGTTTATTAAAAAAAATTAATTAAAAAAAACTCACTAGTTTTCTTTAATTTTTATAAAAAATAAAAGTATTGGACCTATTTATACTTTTTGTAAAGGTTAGCAACCCAACTACAATTTCTTTTTATTAAAATTGGTATATTAGTCTTTTTCATCTAACAATGACCAATTACGCACCAAAACACATATGTTAGGGACTTCTGTGCCAAAAAATAAACGTTAGAGACCATTTCCGCACTCAGAACAAATGTTTGGAACCATTTGCGCCCAAACCCATTATTACACATTGAATGAAGATAACTGTTTTACATTTGTGATCAATTCTTACAGGAAGAATGAAACTGTCCTCCATATTTATCCTTTTATTGATTATCTCCCAACAATTCTTCAACAACAACACTATCAATTTCAAACTCAGTTCTGCATAATAAGTGCATTCATTATCATAGATTTTGAGTTCGAATGAAATAACTTTTAATTTTTAATTATGTTGATATTTTTTTTCTTTTTTGAACTTTTACACATTAGTGAAATTTTTTAGTTACATTGTAAGCGCTACTATTCATTGTATATCCGATAAAAAAGCAATCAGCAATTTTATGACATAACTTAATCCTTTTAAGAGATGGAATAGCCACTTTTTCTAAACATCCCTACACTTTCAAATATTTGTAGGATAACATTTTCTTTTCCAAATTTCATATAGTATCAAACCAATTTTCTTGTGAGGAAAAAAATAATACAGTTAGCAGTTAGAACTGATTTTCTCCACAAGTTTTGTAGTAACTAAAAACTGATAAGCATAACATTTACTATTGTTATCGCTTGAAATCCATGCCATTGAATTTCTCTGATTTCTCATGTCCAATTGTTCCACTAGTATGTTCAATATTAGTCATTTACTATAAAACTAAAAGATAGAAAAAACAATTAACAAAAAAATAAAATAACGTAAATAAATTACGTACCAAAAACAAGAAATCTGTTTTAAGATTTGACGAGAAAAATTGAGAAATACAATAAAAGAAATGTAGAAACGGAGATAAAGCAAGATATGTCGTAGCAAATCTTCTTAAGACAGTTTTCATCCCATACAAATGTGCTAAATACCAAAATATTAATCAATATATAAAGGTTTGGACTACTCCTCTTAACAAGGTTGACCTTTTAAGATGAAACTTCAAATTTTAATATGGTATCAGAATCCATTAAACTCAAACGAACAATTCGATCCGTCTAAAGTTCAAACAAGCATTCAAATTTCAAGATTGGTGCGCCTAAACGAGCCACCATCTTGCGAAAGCATATTAACAAATGAATCCCACATCAATTAAATACCAAAATATTAACTTATATATAAAAGTTTTGACTATTCTTTTTAATAATAATGGTCTTTTAAAGTAGAACTCCAAATTTTAATATTACCTACCCAGTTCTGTAGAAATATGAGGCACTGCTTTTAATATTTGAAGATAAGAAATCTACAAGGGATCAGATATAATTAAAGAGAGTCCTGCATTCAAAAAATGATCATAATGTACATTAAAATGACTTGTAGGACTGACTTGATCAATATTTCTCAACCCCCAGCTGAGAATAGTTTGCATCGAGGGCCTTGAATCCTGTTCAATACTTTTATCTTTGATTGCCGAAAATCGGCTTATTTGCACAAATGGTCCCTTACTTTTGTACTTACTGCAGGTTGAAGACCTATCTTTTCATTTTTGGCAGTTTAGCCCCTATTTCAAATGTTTTTGGCAGCAATGATCCTTTTCAACAATTTCCATCCAATTGACCGTGAAATTTGACGGTGGAAGTTTTTTTTATTTAAAAAAGGCTTATTTGCACAAATGGTCCTTGACTTTTGTAAAGAAAAATTTGCAGCAAAAGTCCCTAATATTTTAGAAAGTGTTGAAAAGTCCCATAACCTTCTAATCCTAACACATATGACCTTAAATTTTTTTGACAATTTTACCCCTAACTTAAATAAATTAAAAATAACTCACAAACCTTTTCAAAAATACAAATAAGTCCTAAATCTTTTTATTTTTTTTACAGATTTACACTTAAAATAATAAAAAGTGTGTCATCGAGTTCCAAAACTTTTAATTTTGTTCACCAAAATGATATTTAAAATGTGTTTGATTAAAATCAGATTTTTTAGTAAAAGTGATTGAAAAATTGTGGAACCATAAAATGTGTGGTTAAAATTAATTGTTGACTTTGACTTTAACTTTTTAACAAAATCAAAATTGAAAACAAACGGGCTCTTAGAGTCTCTACAGATTTTGTCCAGTGGTCTATTAATTAACAAAAAAATTATATCCATGATCAAAATTTGACCAATTTAAAAATTTAAATTAATTTTTCATATCAATTACTAGAAGTGGCAAAATGGGTCAGCCCAGATAGCCCGTTCTCTAGGCTGGGCTAGTCCAATAAAAAGTTGATCCAATAAAAATTAGGTCAATTTAATCCGGTACAACTAGCCAACCAGGCTGGCTCGATAATTTTTTTTTTGTCCAAGTCCCTACCCCACACTTCAAACACCCCACCCCTGGCAGCCACATTTCACGGGGAAGTGATGGGTATGGTGTTTGAAGTGTGGGGTAGGGACTTGGGCAAAAAAAAAATTATCAGGCCAGCCTGGTTAACTAGTTGTATCGGACTAAATTGACCTAATTCTTATTTAATCAATTTTTTATTGGACCAGCCCAGTCCAGAGACCGGACTATTTGGACTGGCCCATTTTGCCACCTCTAGTAATTGATATGAAAAATAAATTAAAATTTTAAATTGGTCAAATTTTGATCATGGATATAATTTTTTTGTTAATTAATAGACCACTTGACAAAATCTGTAGAGACTCTAAGAGCCCGTTTGTTTTCAATTTTGATTTTGTTAAAAAGTTAAAGTCAAAGTCAACAATTAATTTTAACCACACATTTTATGGTCCCACAATTTTTCAATCACTTTTACTAAAAAATTTGATTTTAATCAAACACATTTTAAATATTATTTTGGTGAACAAAATTAAATGTTTTGGGACTTAATGACACACTTTTTATTATTTTAAGTGTAAATCTGTAAAAAAATAAAAAGATTTAGGACTTATTTGTATTTTTGAAAAGGTTTGTGAGTTATTTTTAATTTATTTAAGTTATGGGTAAAATTGTCAAAAAAATTTAGGGTCATATGTGTTAGGATTAGAAGGTTATGGGACTTTTCAACACTTTCTAAAATATTAGGGACTTTTGCTGCAAGTTTTTCTTTACAAAAGTCAGGGACCATTTGTGCAAATAAGCCTTTTTTAAATAAAAAAAACTTCCACCGTCAAATTTCACGGTCAATTGGATGGAAATTGTTGAAAAGGATCATTGCTGCCAAAAACATTTGAAATAGGGGCTAAACTGCCAAAAATGAAAAGATAGGTCCTCAACCCGCAGTAAGTACAAAAGTCAGGGACCATTTGTACAAATAAGCCGCCGAAAATCTATCCCAATCCCAAAATTCCCATTATTAATTCTCTCTTTACTGAGTGTGCGTTCAAACAGAGAGATATACGTTAGATATTTTTCATAATTTATTTTATTGTTGTTTGTAAATGGTTTGTCGCTTCGAAACAAGAATCGACCTGCCTGATCAGATCGTAGGAAAATTTGATTTTCTTGTATATGAATAGATGTGTTCTTTTCAGAAGAATTGCATTTGTTGAAAATCAACAACTTTCTTCCAACAAACACAACCATTTCCTCTCTTTCTTCTCATTTCGTATTTTCTTGACATCATCAATTTAGGTTTGAGTGTTTTTCTTGGTTTGATCAAATAGTCACAGTTTGAATCAAACTACTTCATTGTATTATGAAAGAAATTTTCATTACAATCCCTTTGTGACTTCGTTGTTTAGGGGAGAAACATTTCTTAAAAGATAACGTTTTACGTGCCTTGAAATTCATATTCAGATTATCAAATCTCTATATTTTTCTAACAATATAGATGACTTCAAAGATTTTATAGAAATTTATATATGAAACCGAGATAGTTACCTTTCCAGATATATATAATTTTCCGAATGGTTATGCTATTGAGCGGCCAGTGGGCTCGCTAGCTCGGCCTGTTAGGGCTCGTTTAGGGGTGAGTCCCAAAACACGCGCACGCGTGTTTTGGAATTTTTTTTTTGTAATTTTGAAATGGTTTATAAATTTTGCTTTAAAAGAAAAAAAAAAATATGAGTCAGCTCGGTCTGTTATCACCTCTAAGCGTCCTTGGATATTAGCATCACCCTTCAATTTGTTATTCCACGTAAAAGTGGGTCCAAAATACCCCAAGTCACTCAAGCCACACTCCGAGAGAACATTCTGAAACTCATCTGTGCCTGTTGCGATCTATAGTCCCCTTAATATTTTCAAGGACAATGTGATCTCACTAAAGTCTCCTCCATGATCCATATAATAATGATTTTACGCCGTCTCAAGAAGTCACTGAAAAGTGTCGAAGATGTGGCATAGCCAACTAATTCCAATAGGTGAGCAAACGAGGAGTAATGTTATCCATAGTCGCTCACTACCGGTAATGAACTTACATGACATTTTTTAATTGAATAATGCTATTCATAATTGCTTACTATAAATAACATTACTCAATTAGTAAACAATTACTCCAATTGAGTAGTACTTCATTACTGTTAGTGAGTGACTATGAATATCATTAGTTAATTTAAAATTATTTGTTCGTTCTCCAAATAAGCTAATTACTTGTCCTGACTCCATTATCTAAATAAGCTAGAGGGATTATTACGCATCGCTTTCAACGTCCCAGAGTTCCCTCCCTTGCTTCATTTACATGGTGTAGGGGCCTAACTTCATTTACATCAATTCCCTTGTAATTAGGATCCTGGACCTTATCTTCTTCCTCGACTACTAGTAGGACGTTTTTCGTATACAGTGGCACTTAACGACACTATATAAAAATTTATATTAATGTTTTTACTTGAACAATCATTAATATAACTATTACAAACATTTAGTGACTACAAGTAAAATTATTTTAATTGCCATTTCAAAATTTA
Organism: Forsythia viridissima; assembly: GCA_030279155.1. Lineage (NCBI taxonomy): Eukaryota > Viridiplantae > Streptophyta > Magnoliopsida > Lamiales > Oleaceae > Forsythia > Forsythia viridissima. Next base: position 18,490,369 of record CM059045.1, on the reverse strand, counting down.
TTACGAAGACCATTGGTGTAATTAACTCTTTAACAATTACCAAGTACTATGTCTAATTAAATGATTTTTGCCTTCCTAATCCAGAGAACATAAATTTGTTATTTGCATCCCATTAGGTGGTGACCAATTCCTCTAGTAGAGAATTCCTTCACAGCATTTTCAATGCTACATTGATGATATGAAGGGACTCGTGTGGCAACAATTATTGTGGGAAATCTGGACAAACCGTCTAATTTTAAAAATTCTGTTAGGTAACATTCCACCTATTTTTTTTTATTAAATTATGTATATCTCTATTATTTCTTTTCTTTTCTCTTTCTTCCTTCCACTCTCTCTCTCTTCATTTCTTTTTTCTTGTCACATATATTTTTTAAAAAGTTGTCTAACGTCACTCTGGCTAGAGATGTTCTTAGTTTAAGTTCATTATCGGGCTAAAACAACTAGGAAAAATGTAGAAATTTAATTCTTTTTAAAATGACTACCGATCCCAAAAACTTTGGATGCTAAAAATTTGAACAATAATCCTCTTTATAAAATCTGTTTCTAAACTTCAGCACCGAGCTTTACGTTAACGACAAATTGTCAATGCATCGTTACCATTCGAACAGATAACATATTTTTACCATTTCATAACACGACAATAAATTCACTGCATGATTTGTTATATTCATATATTAATTTGGCCGATTATCCAAATCTGATTTATAACATAAAACATCTATAAAACGAATGGAATCATAAACGAAGATCAAAAATAATTTTGTAAAAATCATAATTACTTCATTCCATAGAACTCTGTAAACATTGATTCATACATGGTGAAAGTAACAACGAGAACCAGCGGTCAAAAACGATAGTAACACGAAACATAGCATTTGAACCCAACACACGATCAAAATCACGAACAGAACATGTAAACAATGACAAAACCACCATCACAGAACCCCAAATCTAATTCCTCCAGTTGCCATCGGAATCACCGCCGCTTCTAGAGTAACCACGCTCACCTCCATATCCACGGCCACCACCACCGCCACCTCCGTATCCGCGTTCACGGCCACCTCCGTATCCGCCACCACCTCCGTATCCGCCACCGTTGCCTCCTCCATAGCCTCCGCCTCCTTCGCGACGGCCGTAGCCTCCCCCGCCGCCACCACCCTCACGACGACCACCTCTGAATCCACCGCCACCTCCGCCGCCGCCGCCACTGCCGCGAGATTGAGCCTCGTTGACAGTAATACTCCTACCATCAAGATCCTGACCGTGCATTCCTTCAATCGCATCCCTCATCGATTGCTCGTCCTTGAAGGTCACGAATCCGAACCCCCTCGATCTTCCAGTCTCACGATCATTAATAATCTAAATCAAAAACATCAAAAAAACCATCAGATCTAAACAGATCTATAAAAAAATAAAACAAAATTTACAAAAACTGAAAAGCGATTCGATCCTCATCTCCTGGTAATAAAAAGGAAGATGGAACGTACCGATTCAGGGGAAAATAACAGTAACACAAATAGTAACACAGTAACTCAGTAACAGTAACACAGTAACTCAGTAACATAGTAACAGTAGTCAACAAAGCCGAATCGGGACGGATCCGATCTCTGCGACTAACAGACCTTCGATTCGATGACTTCTCCGAACTGAGAAAAGGCTTGCTCGAGGGATTGGTCTGTGGTGGCCCAGGCTAGACCACCAACAAAGCATCTGAACTCAACATCTGCAGACGCCATTGATAAATTAAAAGAGAGATACTAAAATTGGGGAAGAAGAAACGGGATTTCAATAGAAAGGATGTGAGCGGAAAGGAGAGAATGCAGTGTTTATATAGGCGGAAAAAGCTAGGTTTGGTTAGTGTAAACCGTGCGCGACTGTGCTCATTGCGCTTTTTAGCTTTTTTCATTATACCATGGTTAACTACAGTAGGCCGTGTTTGGCTGCACAATTTCACTTTCTTTTGTTATTGCCGACTTTGAATTTTCTTATAATTTCCGTTTCCGACTTTCGTGTGGTATTGAGTGTGACTATTAATAAATTTTATCAAATAAACTTTTTTTTGATAATACTTAGAAGAGTGTTATCCATTTTAAAAGATTTCTTATAATATTTATGAATTTAAATAAATTTTATAAATTTAAATAGAATTTTATATTAGTATATCGCTTCTTTTACAGTGGAATCCGACTGTATGCTCTATTATGATAATAGATTGAAACAGTGAACATATTTTAGAGATGGTCCGTCGAAGAAGATGATTGAGTAAGAGATTTTGGAGATGTTTCGTTAAAGAAGATGATTGAATAGCAAATTTTGGAGAAGATGAATAGTGAAGACATAGTGACACACAGAGTACTTTTTTTATTTTTATAGCGGATAAAACCTTCATACGGTCAGTGATTATATATTTAATAGATTCTTTTGAATTTCTTTGAATTCTCATGGATTTGTAGTCGTTTTATTAAAAATAGTATTTTTTACATTAGTTAACTGTCCTACGTAAACAAATATTATGAATCGAATTTTAAAAAGAGAAAAATTCTTGAAATATAAGAAAGAAAAAACTCTCCCTCAATTTTAAATAAAAAAAATTAACTAAAGAATTGAGAAAAAAAAATCGAAATATCAATTCAACCATCAACGCATCAAATATATTCCTAATATTTTTTTTAAGAGCTATTAAATAATTACGTCTCGTCTAACCAAACTTAATATAATCTTACTTTGCAAAATGAAACTCACAAATTTTTTGTAAAAACATTTCTTCGTGGTTTGAGTTACAAACTTAATATTAATTTGTTCAATATTGTTTGTGTATATTGATGTTTTAATTTTCATCAACTTATTTTGAAGTGCGTTAAAAGATAATAAATACAAAAATATATCTTGTACGTTTGTTGTCAATTATATTTATAAATGACTAGTGTGTAATTCTTTTGAAATACATGAAAAGAAAATAATACCAGTATTTCATATGTATATTGTCACTTAATTTCATAAATTATTACAAATAATTATATTCCATCGATAGCTAGTGTGTAGTGTAGTCAAATATTATAATATAAATACAAAATATTTATTGGTGATTCATTCTAGTTAAAGAAATTATGTCAATTACTGCTTTCTTTTATCATAATATTCAGTAATATTCAACTTTATCATTTTAGGAATAAAAAAAAATATCAGAATCTCGTAAGTTCGGAAAACGATATGGTCAATAATTGGATGAGAATGGAGGGATATTATTCCGGATATACGCGTATATCAATAATGTAATATAACCAATAGCCCTAACTCGGGTTAAATAGATTTTTATGTGGGCCCACTGTCACATGATGCACCTGATGGAAGATAGATGATGTATACACAAAAGATATTTATTGAGTTGGTGAACTAGGGCAATGGTTATCTAGGGTTGTTATGATCATGCAACATTTTAGATTCGCACTACATTTTATTATAAATAAACTATACTTTAATTGCATAAAAAAAATTTATTTTATTTATTGTCACATTTATATTTTTAATTTTTATCATCAAATTATTATATTTAATATTCTCTTAATTAACACATTTTATTCCTACTAACGATTTTACTTTAAACATTATATTAATATGCTTTAAAATGAGAAAAAAATATTTAATCAACATTTTGTATTTATTTATTTATTTGCTTATTTAAAAATTATGAGAGTAAAATGAGTATTTTTGTTCTTTCTTAAATAAATTTTTGGACGGGAACTATTATTAGAGATAATATATACTAATTAATAAAAGGTTGATGAAAAAAGTGTGATAAAAAATATTATGGACATAAATATAATAATAAGTAAAGTTATGGACTTTTTATGCAATTTAAATGTAGTGACTCTGGGGCGGAACTAGGAATTTTTGGAGACCGAATTGCTATTGAAAAAAAAATGTACTTAAAGATCGGGCTGTTACTAATTTTTTTTACACAATAAAAAAGATTTTTTCTTATCCGCCTCTGAGTGCACTTATAGAAAAAAGTGGGTGTGTGTTATGAAAGTAGAGAAAGAAGAAATAAAAATAAAAGAGATGCGAAGTGAATTGTGTATTTTATTATAAATATGAACCCATATTTATAGGATTTCAAAGTAAGTTACAAAGTGATTTTGATACAATCATATAAGGCTTATCTAAATATACTAATAAAACTAAATATCCTGATAAATCTAAATAGTCATCAATAATTATTCTATAATTTTACAACAATCCTCATTTGATGACTATTTCTACAATAACTACCTCGTTAAAAACTTTATTTGACAAAAACCTAGTGGGACAAAATATTTAATGAAAGAAAAAAGAGTACAATTAATTGTTAAAGTTTTGGAGTATTAATAACATGATGCCTCATTAAAACCTTTCCAAGAAAATCCAGTGGGACAAAACCTGGATTAAGGAAAAAAAGTACAGATACTCTCCTAATATTAATCATTGAAGATCTTTGAGTCGACGCATCTCAATCTCATGCACCAATTTCTTGAATGTGGATGTCGGCAATGCTTTTGTGAATATGTCGGCCAAATTTTCATTTGAACAAATTTGTTGAACTGAAACATGTGTGTAAAGAAGAATTTTGGATAAATATGTTTTGTCATGTCTCATTTGATGTAACTTCTTTTAAGTTGTGCAATACAATCTACATTGTTTTCATACAATATTGTTGGACTATTCTTTATTGAAACTAATCCGCATGATACTTGGATATGATGTATCATGTTCCTCAACCATGCACATTCTCGACTTGTTTCGTAGATTGCAATAATTTCATAATGATTTGAAGATGTTGTCAATATTTGCTTCACAGATCTCTATGATATAGATGTTCCTCCACGTGTAAACACATATTATGTTTGTGATTTAACTTTACGTGGATCGGAGAGATAACCTGCATCTATATATCCCACTAAAGACGATCCTAATTTTCGTGAATAAAATAATCTCATGTCAATAGTACATTTTAGGTAACGAATAAAGTGTTTAACACTATTCCAATATCTTTGAGTGAGTACAGAGCTATATCTTGTAATGAAATTTACAGAAAAAACTGTCAGGTCAAGTTCAATTTGCAAGATATGTTAATGTATCAATTGCACTTAAGTATGGTATTTCAGGTCCAAGAGTTATTTCTCCATCTTCAAATGAGCAAAATGATTTTTTTTTCACTTCAAGTGATCGAACGATCATAGACGATGTCAATTGATGTGCTTTATTCATATAAAATTGCTTTAAGACTTTTTTTGTATAAGAAGATTAATGAACAAATAATATTTCTGAAAAATGTTCAATTTGCAATCCAAGACAATTTGGTTTTTTCCAAATCTTTCATCTCAAATTCAATTTTCAAATAATCTGTAGTTTTGTTGAGCTCTTCGGAAGTTTCTATAAATCATCAACATAAATTGCCACAATTGTAAATCAAATATATATATATTTTTTTTTTATGAAAACACAATGGCATACATTGTCATTTTTATAACATTATTTCAACAAATATTCGATAATATGATTATACCACATTCGTCTGGATTGTTTTAATTAAAATTATATTTGCAATTTAATTGAGAACATTGTTCTAATGAATGATTCATTTGCTTCTAACACTTTAAATTCTTCAAGAATTTTCATGTATATGTCCCTATCAAGTGAACCATACAGATATACAGTTACTACATCCATAAGGCGCATATCGGGCCTTTGTGAAACAGTCAAACTTATTAAAAATCTAAATGTGATAGTGTCAATTACAGGAGAATATGTCTTCTCATAATCAATCATAGGTCTTTACGAGAAGCCTTGGGCTAGGAGTTGGGCTTTGTATCTTGTAATTTAATTGTTTTTATTCATTTTTCTTACAAATACCCATTTGTATCTTACAAGGATTACATTTTCAGGGGTTCGAACTACAGGTTCAAGCACTTTGTGTTTTTCTAAGAAATTTAACTATGTCTGTATAGCTTCTATCAATTTTGGCCAATCGTTTCTATTTGACAATCTTTAATAGATTGTGGATCAGGATCATCATTTTGCATGATATCAAATATCATATTAAATGCAAAGATATTGCCCACGACAATATTATTTCGTTCTTATAATTTATGAGATAATAAATAATTTATTGAAATCTCATTATTTTTGGATACTTGTAGTTATTCAGAATTCACATTGTCAGTAATTGATTCATCAATTAAAAGTTTTTAGTTGGGTTTTCTCTTGTACCTTTTTCTTTCAAAGTACATAGTCTTTAGCACCAACTGGTCGACCATATTTCTAACGTATTTGAAATTCATTTCCTATGACATATTGTCCTATATTGACATTAATTTTTGCAGAAGTATTTTCTGTTGGAACATATGACTTTGTCACTTTTATTGTATCAACGAATACAGTAGGTAATTGGCTTGCAACTCTCTGCAAATGAGTGATTTTTTCAACTTCTTACTCACATTAAGTACTGCAGGGATCAAAATGAGATATAGTTTGTTTCATTCCAAGAAATTTTACCTTATTTTCCAATATGTAGTTTTTTTTCTCCCAAAGTTGGAAAAGTCATTTAATCAAAATAATATTCAGCAAAATGTGCAGTAAATAAATCACCCGCTAAAGGTTCAAGGTATCTAATAATGGATGGTGAGTGAAACCCAACATAAATTCTAAGTCTTCGTTTGGAGACCCATTTTTGTACGTTGTGTGAGTGAAATTGGGACTTGAACAGCAAAAATGAAAAATTATAGATGAGAAATATTAGATTCGTGGCCAAATGGAAGTTATAAAGGTAAGTATTCATGATAAGCAGTTGACCTTTACGAACCAATAACCCAGCATGTAATATAGCGTGACCCCAAACAAAAGTTGAGAGTTTTGTTTTCATAAGTAAAGCAATAGCAATCAATTGAATACGTTTAATAAACGACTATGCTAAACTATTTTGTTTAGACATGGGCAATTGTATGTTCAACGACAATCCTGGTTGACATACAATAATCATTGAATACTTATGATCTAAATTCACCAACATTATCAAGATGGATTATCTTGATTGAGTAATCCGGGAATTGAGCTCGTAGTTTTATGATTTGAGCAAGTAGTCTAACAAAAATTGCTTTTTTAGTTGAAAGTAAGCAAATATGTGACCATCTAGTAGAAGAATCAACTAATACCATAAAATAACGAAATGAGTGGGTGTATCAGCCTACAGATATTTCCGTGAATTATTTCCAAGAAAGTTGGAGATTCAATACGAACCTTCGTAGTAGAAAATCTAATGACTAACTTGCCTTGTAAACAAGCAGCACGTGCATAATCACTAAGTAAAAGAATCTTCTGGTTTTTAAGAGGATGTCCATGTGAGTTATTAATTATTTGACACATCATTATTGTTCCTCGGTGTCCAAGTCAATCGTGCCAAAGCATAAAGCTTTTTGGTTCAACGAACTTGGGTTCTTGGCATTGTTTGATTCAATTATTTTTATGAATGTATATTATAGGGATGGCAATGGGCCAAGCTGGACCAGCTCAACCCGTCCATGGAAAATGAGTTATGACCAGCCAGTGGTCTGCGGGCCACACGGGCAGGTCTGCGGACCCACGTGAACTTCTATTTTCTTTTAGTTAAAAAGAAATAAGTTATAATAAAATTAAAAATTCAAACTCTCCTCATTTTTCTGAGCTTGAGACCGGCTACTATCAGCGTAGACGGAATTAAAATTATACACGAACAAACTGTTATGTGTATAAGTTTTTGTAAATTTAAATATCAACACTTAAAATTAAAAATGTATAACAATGAAATTAATTTATACAAAATATACTTACCTTTTATGTACTCAGTTCGTCCATCTCTTCGGTCAATATCAGACTTACTTTATCTTGAATTTGAATTTTTACTTCATCCCAATCTTTTAAACACATTAAACTCTCTAATATGTCTGGTTTAAATCTTGACCTCATATTATTAAGAATCCTACCACATGTATTAAAAGCAGCCTCCGATGCTATAGTTGATACTGGAGGTTTTAGTAGATAACGTGTTATAATAGAAACAATTGGGTATTGACGCTCATTTTATCTCTACCACCTAAGTATATCGAAATTATTCCTATCATCTTCATCTAACAATTAAGCGTGTCCTGACCAAAATATCTAGCTTACTCTAAAGGTACGTCTATAATATCTGTTTCTACATTTGTAGCACGAGAAAGCGAAGAAGAACTAGATTGTTGAGTTTCTTTAAAAATAAGGAAACTCCAATAATCATTAGAATTAAGGTTATTTGAAGAAGAAGGGTATGGTGCAGGAGGTCTTCTAACGTTCTTATCGATTTTTTTCGCATAAAATTCGTATATTTTACATAATGTTTTTTTCTAAATTACCATAAGTTAATGGATTACCGTAACTTAAGTATTTAAAATTTTTGGAAATAGTATGTATAGTACCTTGTAAATTTACTATGTGGTCCATAATTGACGCTAACGAGAACAACATAGGCAGTTTTTTCCAATGTTTTCTAAACTTAATTCCAATTGCTACTACAATATCAGAAAAAATTGCATACGTCTTATTTCTGTTAAAATTATTTGTAATAAAATAAAAATAATATGAAACTAATGGACTAGTAGGGTAGTATACGTCAGTACATGCGTTTGTAGTGTCGAAAAATACTTTTAAAAATTTTCGAACATGAAATGCAATTTGTCAATCATATGGTTGCAAATCGTAATCTGGACCGTGTGAATGTCGGTCATTATAATAAGCAGTTATACAATATTCATAACATTCACATGATTCAAGCATTAAATAAGTAGAATTCCACCTATTATATATATCTGTACATAAAGATCTTATCGGAAGGGGATTTTCTACGCATAATTCATCAAATGCGTGTTTTATAATAAGTGAAGCAATAATATATTTTTAGGCATACCTAATTTTTTTAATTGTGGGCATATATACTTTAAACCATCTTGGACAATTAAATTAAAAATATGACATACACATCTAACATGAAACAAAATTTCACCAAAATTCGAATTTAATTCTTGAATTAATTTATCTATTACTATATTGTAATGCGCAGTATTGTTATGCGCAGTATTGTCAAATGTGACACTGCGAATTCTAGATTCGTAATTAAATTCTCTAATAATTGTCATTAAATGACTTTAAATTTGTATCACATCATGAGGGTAGTCAATTACTTTAAAAGCAATTATTCTTTTATGCATAATCTATAGTTTACAATATGATATAAAATATCTGCAATATATCATTTATGATTTTGATCAGATTACAAGTTCGAAGTGAATGATACAACACCAAAATATTTACTTAAATTATTTTTTATATTTTTTCCTTTTATTATATGCAACAATAGTATGCAAACGAATAGTGTTTCTAGCAAAATGCACATACCTTGGTTGAAGATACATTTATACAAACCGTGTGAAGTGAGGACTTTCCACTATACTAAGTGAGAATTCACCACTGGCCACCAATTGACACACGCCTTCCCGGCGCATAGATTCATGTGAATAAACTCACTTGTTAAGATTAGGAGAAGAACTAGTAGATCTACATGGAGATCCGAATTGCAGTTGAGCTTGATTGGTATCGGCTCCATCGTGCTTTTGCATACACTTAGAAAAATGTCAGTTTAGATGGCTTGTTCCACCACCTTTTTGCCATAGAAACTCTTGTTTACAATATTTACACATTGTCTTGAAAATTGGTTGCTCGTCTACAGTTGCACCGGTCTGCACTAACTTGAAATAATCCTAACACCAAGTTATTTATTTTACGGCTCTTTGTTTAGTAGTCGATTGAGTAGTGTTGGTCGTTTCTAACTCTTCATCGAAATCATCTAAATCAATCATTGGACCAGTATTCCCAACCCCAAAATCATCACCAAAATCAAGAATTGTAACATCATTTAAACCACTAAAATCATCATGAATTTGGTTTTCGACAGACTCAGCACTTTCTTGAAAATTATATTGATACATGAAGAATTGTAGATAATAGAAATGTAGAATGTAGAAAACTAAAAATGTAGGAATGTAGAAGATTAGAAATGTTGAAATTCAACAAATAAATTGTACAATAAAAAAGCTTATATTGACAATATAATTTTTTTGAATTGTTGTAGGAATGTAGGTTGAGAGAATTGTGAATTTGTAAAGAATATGGAAAGTTTATGGGGTATTTATATGGAAAAAATTATAGCCGTTGGGGAAAAAAAACTTGGGGGACCAACTTCAACAGTAAAAAATGTGATTGTTGCACTGCAACTGTTACATTTTGGACTTTTGCAAATTGCAACAAAGCTGGGGACCAATTTGACCCCCATTTGGCCCACAAGCCGAACCAATATTTATTTTCTTGTCCCGGCCATGGTTCGGGCCCGTCTTTGGATGAGCCCGTGCCACACACGGGTCGGACTTTTAAGGGTTGAGTCGACGGGCCCACGGGCGGTCCGACTCCTTTGTCATCCCTAGTATAATACATGCATGCGGTGAGTTTTTCTTTTATCGACTTCTGACTAGATACAAAAGAAGTTATGCAAATATATTCATTATTATTTTCTGGCATCGTCTCAATGTGATATCCATTGTGGCGAATATCTTTAAAACTAAGTAAATTTCTTATGAATTTGCTAGAATAAAGTGCATCGTTTATATGCAATTTTGTATTATTTGATAAGATAATACTAACTTTTTTGGAACCTTAACGATATTCAATATACCAGATATCGTATTAACATTATTTTCTTCTAATGTCAATTCCAAAAAATAATTTTTATCTTGACTAATAGTATGCTTAGTGCATTAGCTAAATAGATATCATGAAAATTCATCATGAATCTATAAACATGACCAGGTAGATATTTAAAAAAAAAAAGAGTTTATAACCAAAAAGTAATACTTCAATCAATTATGAAAAAGTTTGACAATACAAAATAAAATCTCAAACTTGATGCATTTTCTCAATATGATAATTTTTTATATTAAGACAACATGAGTACTTATGCTAGCCCATATAGAATTACTCGTTAGACAACGTGTTCAAGTCAATATTATTTGTAAGAACAAATATATAATTTAACACAATCACTTGTTATTAGGGCGCCCTGATAATACACATAGATAATCAATGCCGCCATTTAATATATTTTTTCTTTTGAAAAAAATGTTATTTTACCAGTGGAAAGCCGATAACCGATAAAGATGTATTGATCAGTTCCATCGATAATTAGAACGATAAATCTCTAAAATCATACAATAATGTATAAAATAAAATTACATATAAGATGGATATATACGATACAAGTTCCAAAGTTCATTTAAAATAATAAACTTAAGTCGTGTTTCTTCATAAACACAAACACAATATTCTTATGGAATATTGATATTTATAAAGTTATGATTATTAAAAATAATAATCAAACCAATAATTTTTTAAAATATTATTATGTAGAAATTGTGGTTTTTCAAGAAGCAGTAACTCAATATTCTTTTTTAAGACATGTGCTTCTTCTAGAACACAATAATTACTATTTGGATTATTGTTCTTTAGAAGCAATAGTTCAATATTCTTCTTAAATATTGTGTAAGTAGTATTCTGTCAGAATATTATAATGTTGTGCTTCTTTGGAAGCTACAACAAATTATTTTAAAATATTAAATTTTATAAAAATGTGCTCTTCAAGAATAATAGTTTTAAAATTACACTATTCGGAAGAATATTAATATAATATAAATTTGTGCTTCTTCATGAGCAATATCAAAATATTAATATATGTAATATTGTGTTTCTTTAGGAGTAACAATGCAATATTCTCCTAAAATATTGATTGAATAAATGTCGTTGTTTTTCAAGAGCAATATGACACAATACAAAACAATTTAACGATTAAGTAAAAAAATTAATAAAAAAATTGATCAATTATTATATAATTCGCATTAATCAATATTAACACGACATGATTTGTATGCTTTCCTTCAGGGATAAGCATTAGTTCATCAATTGCTCATTTATATCACAATTTAATTATGTGATATGATATTATTCGAGACATGTGCTACTTCGAAAGCACAATAAAAAAAATTAGATTTTTTTTTAATTTTTTTTATAGGCTTATTTGCACAAATGGTCCCTGACTTTTGCACTTACTGCGGGTTGAGGACCTAGCTTTTTATTTTTGGCAGTTTAGCCCTTATTTCAAATGTTTTTGGCGTCAATGGTCCTTTTCATGAATTTCCATCCAATTCACCGTGAAATTTGACGGTAGAATTTTTTTGGCTTATTTGTACAAATAGTCCTTGACTTTTGCACTTACTGCGGGTTGAGGACCTATCTTTTTATTTTTGGCAGTTTAGCCCCTATTTCAAATGTTTTTGGCGTCAATGGTCTTTTTCATGAATTTCATCCAAATCATCATGAAATTTGACGGTAGAATATTTTTTATTTAAAAAGGGCTTATTTGCACAAATGGTCCCTGACTTTTGTAAAGAAAAATTTGCAGTAAAAGTCCATAATCTTTCAAAAAGTGTTGAAAAGTCCTATAACTTTTTAATCCTAACACATATGACCCCAAATTTTTTTGACAATTTTACTCCTAACTTAAATAAATTAAAAATAACTCATAAACCTTTTCAAAAATACAAATAAGTCCTATATCTTTTCATTTTTTACATATTTACACTTAAAATAATAAAAAGTTTGTCATCAAGTCCCAAAACTTTTAATTTTGTTCACCAAAATGATATTTAAAATGTGTTTGATTAAAATCAGATTTTTTTAGTAAAAGTTGTTGAAATGTGTGGTTGAAAAATTGTGAGACCATAAAATATGTTGTTAAAATTAATTGTTAATTTTGACTTTAGTTTTTTAGCAAAATCAAAATTGAAAACAAACAAGCTCTTAGAGTCTCTACAGATTTTGTCCAGTGGTCCATTAATGAACAAAAAAATTATACCTATGATCAAAATTTGACCAATTTAAAATTTTAATTTATTTTTCATATCAATTACTAGAGGTGGCAAAATGGGCTAGTTCAGTAGGCTAGCCCAGATAGCTCGGTCTCTGGGCTGGGCTGGTCTAAAAAAATTGATCAAATAAAAATTAGGTCAATTTAGCCCGGTACAACTAGCCAACTGGACTGGCTTGATAATTTTTTTTTTTGCCCAAGTCCTTATCCTACACTTCAAACACTTCAAAAATTGATCAAATAAAAACTAGGCGAGCTTTTATTTTGTTTTTTTTTTTTACAAAATTATAAATAATTATTTTGAAAAAATAAGTTAAAAATGTAAGTTGTGCTGGCCCATTGGCCATGTGGCCCAAAATCGGGCTGGATTGGCCCAGCAAATACCAGCGAATGTAAAATTAGGCCAGGATTAGCCCAATCCAATCTTTTATGTGGCCCGTCTAATGTCAGGTTGGGCCAGTCCATCTAGCCCATTTACCAGCTCTACCAATTACTAAACAATAGTTAAAAAAAAAATTCTTCACAATCTTCAGCCGCCACCACCTTTTTTTAAAATTGGTATGAAAAATAAATTAAAATTTTAAATTGGTCAAATTTTTATCATGGGTATAATTTTTTTGTTCATTAATGGACCACTGGACAAAATCTGTAGAGACTCTAAGAGCCCGTTTGTTTTCAATTTTGATTTTGCTAAAAAGTTAAAGTCAAAGTCAACAATTAATTTTAACAACATATTTTATGGTCTCACAATTTTTCAACCACACATTTCAACAACTTTTACTAAAAAAATCCGATTTTAATCAAACACATTTTAAATGTCATTTTGGTGAACAAAATTAAAAGTTTTGGGATTTGATGACAAACTTTTTATTATTTTAAGTGTAAATATGTAAAAAAATAAAAAGATATAGGACTTATTTGTATTTTTGAAAATGTTTATGAGTTATTTTTAATTTATTTAAGTTAGGGGTAAAATTGTCAAAAAAATTTGAGGTCATATGTGTTAGGATTAAAAGGTTATGGGACTTTTCAACACTTTTTGAAAGATTAGGGACTTTTACTGCAAATTTTTCTTTACAAAAGTCAGGGACCATTTGTGCAAATAAACCCTTTTTAAATAAAAAAAATTCTACCGTCAAATTTCACGGTGATTTGGATGGAAATTTATGAAAAAGACCATTGACGCCAAAAACATTTGAAATAGGGGCTAAACTACCAAAAATAAAAAGATAGGTCCTCAACCTGCAGTAAGTGCAAAAATCATGGACCATTTGTGCAAATAAGCCGTATATTTTTATATATATTGCTACTTTAGGAGCAATAGTTCAATATTCTTCTAAAATATTTAAATTGTAATGTCATACTTTTTAGGAGAAACTAATATTTTGTCAGAATATTATAATGTTGTGCTTTTTTAGGAACTACAACAAATCATTATTCTGAAGTAAAGATTTGCTCTTTAAGAGCAATATTATATCTTATAAAATTAAGCTCTTCAAGAGCAATTAATATTTCATTGAAAAATTAATGTAAAAAAAATTGTGCTTTTTTCAGGAGCAACAATATGATATTGATATATATAATATTGTGTTTATTTAAGAACAAATATACGAAATATATCAATTTATTATACGAGAATCTAGAGATATTACTCAAATCAAAGACAGATAGACTAATCACAATAATAATAATTTAATGCAGTTATAATACTATTATAGGTTAACGTAAATTTATAAATCTGTCTTTAGTGCAGTTATATGTTCAACATAAATTTATTGGTTAACAAATTTGAATGTACTTTAATTACTTTAATGCAATAATATATAAATTTTCACGTATAATATGAAAAATCAGATATACTGTAGTAAATGTAGTAATACTTTATTTTTCAGATATATCTTATTTTTTCACGTATAATAAATGCAGTATTATGAAAGCATGAAAAAATCATGTATACTGTAATAAATATAACTTTGGTTATTAATTGTGGAATTTTGCTACTTGTACACTCCCACTTAAACTTACTTATGTGGCAAATAATGATTTGGCCAAATAAATATTGATTTGGCCAAATGTTTCACTCCAAAAGTGAGAGTGTAAGTGAGGGTGTACAAGTAGTAAAACCTTTGATCGTGATATGAGATGGACCGTTGTTAGAACTTCAACTTCAGTAAGCTACAACCTCGTGCTGATAACGTGTTATGAACTATATAAAAAAGAAAGAAAAATAAAAGAAATGCAAAGTGAATTGTATATTTATTATAACTATGGACTATATTTATAGGATTACAAAGTAAGTTACAAAGTGATTTGGATACAATCAAACAAAGCTTAACTAAATATACTGATAAGTATTCAGATAAGTTTAAATAATCATCAATAATTATCCCATAATTTTACAACATTGTGAATATATTTAGCCGTATATTTATTAGTTTGATATTGTCTAATTACACCAATATCCCTGTATTTCTAATAATTTACATTTTCTACCACAGTTTCATATTAATGATATTATTGTCATTATAATAATGGTTAATTACATTAATGGTCTCCATTCTATCAGGTTTGTAACAATTTCACTCCCATTTTTTTAACAGATATCATCCTCATTCTTCTATTTATTCTCACAGATGGTCTTCAAATCACAATTTTTTACTATTCTAACATTTCTATGACAATTTTACCCATTAACTTAAATAAATTAAAATGATAGGGAAAAAATACAATGAAATCATTGCGATTGGACCCTTAACATTTTCAAAAGTACAAATAAATCCTAAATAATTTTATTTTATTCAAAAGTGTTCTTCTCCAACTCAAAAGGAATCATATTTTTCCACCCCCACCCGCGTAGACCAAAACAATTTTATTTTAGCAAATGGCGTATTCCTTTTGAGGGAAACAGTGTCAAAGCACCGGATTGCCCCGGTTGGAGAAATCATCCAATGAAAGACTTTTTGATTGGATATTCGACAGACAACTAGGAGTCTAGTTGCTTTAAATGCTTGCTTGTAAAGATTGCTGAGTCCTGATCTTGAAGAAGGCGTGTCAGCATCGCCTTCAATAATTGATGAATTGGAATTTTAGACAACATTTAAGAATCGGAATTTGTGATGCTTTCCAATGTTGTATCTTTTAACATTGTGTATATGTAAGATTTAAGGTTTCCTACCTCTTATGTTCTGCTGATGGCAAAACCGAGCTTTGTGTCAGTATCTTTGATTTTGATTTATATTGGAACCTCTCATGCAAGTGGGGAGAACCACATACGAACAGTGCGGACAACGCCAATGTCTACCCCATGGTAATCCTCAAAACCATAAAGGCTTGTGTTTGCAAGATTTGATAAATCAGAGAGTGAACCAGCATTTACAGTAGAAGAAGTTGTCTCTCCAGATATCTAAACCAAAAAGAAAGGATTTTTTTTACGAGATTGACAAGAAATATGAAAATGCAATAGTCTTCCTCTTACACTTATCGCAAGAAATATAAAAATGCAATATAAGTGTTCTTCCTCTGGCACCCATTGCACTGTTCTTGCTCTTACACTTATTGCAAGCAAAGCATTTATCGCTCTTGACGAACGGTGAACAGCGCGGGTGCGGGTGCGGGTGCGGGTGCGGGTGGAGGTGGAGGTGGGAACAGATGATTAATTTTGAGTTGGGAAAGAATACTTATTTGAATAAAATAAAATTGTTTATGATTTATTTGTACTTTTGAAAAGTTTAATGGTCAAATTGCAATACTTTCATTATATTTTTTTCTATTATTTTAATTTATTTAATTCAAGGAGTAAAATTATCATATAATTGTCAGAATAATGAAAAAATAGTGATTTGAGAACTATCTGTGAGAATAAACGAAAGAATGAAGATGATATTTGTTAAAAAAAGAATGAAGATGAAATTGTTACAAATCTGAAAGAATATGGACTATTAGTGTAATTAATCCTTATAATAATAATTTTTTAAAAGGAAAAATTGCCTTGTTGGTCATCGTCCTATTAGGGCGATAGTAAGTGGATCTTTAGCCTATTTTTTTTATTGGATTGTTCCAGACCTTTTGATTCTATAGCATTGTTGGTTTGCGGTTAACGTTTTTCGTCTATTCGATAATTAACTAATAATATTTTTATTGAAAATATGACTATATCTTAATTTTAATTGAAATAAATAATAAACAAAATTAAAAATTAAAAAAAATGATAAATATTGTCAACTTTTCAACCTCCATCAATTGTCCGTCCTTCTAACTAATGCTTTTGGAAGTTTTACCTTAATGGATCTGGTCCTCGATTTGCGAAAAAAGAGTCAAAAATCAAAATAGATTACCGGGGTGGGGAATATAAATTTCAATGACATGCTTGTTGTCGCACTGAAAGATCAAGGTTCTCTTAGCATCGTTTTTGTATCTTTGAAAATAATTATTTGTGATCGACAATTTTATTATATATTTCTATATCAATAAACCATAACACAAGACTTTTGGACAATATGTTGTTAGGAATTGAGATCAATTCCTTTATTGCCCACAAGACCTTTGTTTAGAGAAATATAACAAAACAGAAAAATATAAAGATAGAGAGATTTACGGACTGTCAAAGTTTTCACTATATGAAAAATTGTTACAATCATATATATTTCATCTACCAAAATCCCCAAGAGCTTTACCGCACCCACCAATTTCTACTGTTTGTACAACCCACAAAGAAAACAAGAAAAACAACTAGGATGCTAGGCTTACAATTTTCCTCTTAGAAAACTCTCAAATCACACATAAAAAGAGAATAAACAACGTTAATTTATAGTTAACGTATGACCTAATTTTCTTACAAATTTAAACTGTCAAGGAGTCCAAGATTAGGAAACTTGTAATTTTAGTCGACTTATAAGTCTTCATTTTTAACAATTAGTGCATTTTTTGATTTTGACAAGTTTTGAAAAATTATCCCAACATATACAACATTACATTGCTGACTTATAGCACTAAATACCAAGAGAACATAATCCCTATTATGCCTAGAAGGACAAATTGGATCTCTTGTCCTAGAATAACATATCAACATTGTTGCCTTGCCATATGATAATTCGCGATAAGATACAGTTGAATAATTCGTCACTAGTTAACATTGTCTTACATACCAATGACATTAATCGAGCACATGCCAATGGTGGAATTAGAAACAATACTTTATAGGTTTTCTTACGCATTTCGTTTCAAACTTTTGAACAAAATAGTAGACATTTCTTATCCTTTTTTGTGCAATTTATTCCCAAACTTTCAAAAATTAGCACAATTCATCCCGTCTCATTTGCTGTTATCTTTCTCATGCGCACTCCATGCAATTTTTAAGTGAATGACAAAATGGTTAATCTACTAAAAACTTGGGTAAATTACAATCACAGTCTCCATTCTTTCAGCTTTGTAACAATGTCATCTACATTAAATTTTATTTGCAATTATCGACCTCATCCTTTCATTAATTTTCACATATGGCTCTCGCTTACGAAAACCATCCAAAATCGCCGTTAACTGGGTCAGGTGCAGTGTTTTTTACTTTTAAATACGATGACATTTTAGTCAAGTCACTTAAAACACTTTCTTACTTCCCTCCATTTATCGTGTAATAAAATGAAAATCTTATATTAATGGGTCCAAATTCAAATTTGTTCATTCCTTTCTCATTTGTCTTATCTCTTCTTTTGTTTTTAACAAATCTGAATTTGGACCCATTATTATAAGATTTCATTTTATTACATGACAAATGGAGGAAAGTAAGAAAGTGTTTTAAGTGGATTGATTAAAATGTCATCGTGTTTAAAAGTAACAAACATTACACTTGACCCAATTAACGACGATTTTTGACGATTTTCGTGAGTGGGAACCATAGAGAATAAATGAAAGGATGAAAATAATAACTGCAAATAAAATTTAATGTTGATGATATTGTTACAAATTTGGAAGAATGTAGACTATTAGTGTAATTTACCCTAAAAACTTCTAAAAAAAACATAATTATCTGAATTTAAAATAAAAAATATACAAAAAGAAAATAAAATAAACTTCATCTTTCTACACCCTATTGGAATTTGAATATGAGTAGATTTTTCTGAAATCTTCTAACTTCCTTGAAAGTTGACAGCTGAGGGTCATGGGTTAAAAGAAGGTAGATAGTGGTGGATTTGATTGTTTATTATCTTTAAAGAAGAAATACAAACATTTCAGATCCAATTCACAACATATAAAATCTCCTTGCAAATGGTGTTACTCCACTGATGATGGGCCATGCTGGGGGTGCTCAGTCGACAGTGAAGGGTAGTGTTATACCTCTGCACGGAAATGGGGTCGGTCGATGGTCCTGGGTGAGGGGCTGATGGTCGTGGGTTGGGTGTAGAAGATGAAAATTATTTTTATTTAAAATTTAGATAATTGTGTTTATTTTTATTTTTTAAAATATTTTTAGAATTTTTTAATGGACCAACTTTTTTACTCTTAACTTGAAAATCGCGTACAGTGCACATGAGAGAGATAATGGTTAAAACGAGATGGAATTTGTCATGGACAAATTTTGCTAATTTTTGAAAGGTTAGAATGAATTGCTCCTATAAAAATAGAGGTATATCTTCAACTTTGGTTAAGGTCGAAGATAAAATACGCAAAAATCATACTTTATAATATAATAGAATACAAGATATTTATTTTAAGAGTAATAATATTTATCACAATTGGTTTCATATCCCCTACATCTCGTTGGATATATTACTTAATGTCAACACAGTTACCACATAAACTTGTGATAATCACCAGTGATGATTAATAGCATTATTCTTATTTTAAAGTACTAGTTTATAGGACGTGTGTTGCACATGTAGCAATTTTAATAATATTGTAATATTTTAAATATGTAGATGTGGATTCATTTTCACAAAAGTGTTTTGAGTGTTGGTTCGATTGAGATGATTTTGTAAAATATGAGATATAGATGTATAAAATATGAGAGAAAATATGTGTGGAGAAATAATTCTCTGTATTGATTCAATTGAATAATGAATATTACAAGAGTTCAATGTATATATATTAGTAAGAAGGGAATCTATATAAATATAGAAATATTACATATATGATATCTTACTATAAATACAATTATACCAACAAGGTAAATATCAAATATGGTAAGTGGATATTTGTTAATACTCCCCCTCAAGTTGGAGCATGCATGTCCAAAGTGCCCAACTTGCGAGTGAGACTGTGAAATGTCTCCTTGCTCAGTGCTTTAGTAAATAAATCTGCGATCTGATTATTGCTTGGGACATAGACAGTCTTGATCTCTCCCTTAACGATTCGTTCACGAACAATATGACAATCTATTACAATGTGCTTTGTCCTCTCATGATATACTGGATTAGCCGCGATATGTATTGCTGCTTGATTGTCACAATATAAGGTTGCTACTTTGGGTGATCCACACATAAGTCTATGAGCAACTGTCTCAACCACGTAAGCTCACAAGTAGTGGAAGCCATTGCCCTATATTCTGCTTTTGCTGAAGATTTGGACAAAGTCGTTTGCTTCTTGCTTCTCTATGATATAAGTGCCTTTCTCAAGAATATACAATATCTTGTAACTGACCGTCGTGTAGTAATATCTCCAGCCCAATCTGTATCACAAAATCCTATTAGCTGCAATTTTCTACTTGATGAGAAATATAATCCTCGTCCTGGTGCTCCTTTCAAGTATCGGAGTAATTGGTGAACTGCATCAAGATGGGGTTGTCTAGGTGCCCGCATGAACTGACTGAGTGTATTGACCGAATATGAGATTTCTGGTCTAGTAATGGTGAGATAAATAAGCTTCCCTACCAACCGTCGATAATATGTGGGATCTTTCAACAATTTTCCATCTGTCGAATTAAATTTTGATGACTGCTCCATGGAAAATGCTGCAGGTTTTGCTCCAAGTAATCTGGCCTCTTGAAGAATGTCAAGAGTATACTTCTTTTGATTTATCGAGATCCCTGATCTCGAGCGAGCAAAGAAAGTATTTTAATGTGCCAAGGTCCTTCAACTTGAATTGAGATGCAAGAAACGTCTTCGTAGAAAAAATCGCTTCTTTATCCTTTCCTGTGACACTCATATTATCCACATATAATAGAACAGCTGTAAATGAATCACCACTGACCTTGGTAAAGAGTGAATAATCTGCATGTGACTATTTGAACCCAAACTGAATAACAGCAAATACAAATTTTTGAAACCAGGAACGAGATGCCTGTTTCAATCCATATAGAGATTTATGAAATCGACATACGACTGGTGTCTCCCCCTGTCGACAAAATCCAGATGGTGGAGTCATATAGACTTCCTCAGCAAGGGCACCATGAAGAAATGCATTGTGTACATCCATCTGATGAAGCGTCCAGTTGCGAATAGAGGCGACAGCAAGTAAGCATCTGATTGTTGTTAACTTTGCAACTGGAGCGAAAGTTTTATTATAATCAATCCCTTCTCGTTGTGTAAACCCCTTTGCCACCAGCCGTGCTTTGTAACGTTCAACTGTACCGTCAGAATTAAATTTGACCTTAAACACCCACTTACAACCAATAGGATGAGAACCCGGAGGAAGTGGGATAAGAGACCAAGTGTTGTTTTCTTCCAAGGCATGAATTTCATTATTCATAGCAGCTACCCACTTAGGATCCTGACATGCTGTCTCAAACGTTGTTGGCTCAACAATATGAGAAACATTGTATGGAAAAGCACGATGAACAGAAGAAAGATTGCTATATGACACATACCTTGATATAGGATGTCGAGTGCTGGATTTGACCAGAAGAGACCTGGTTTGAGTAGGCAGAGCATGATTGATATAGTAATCTTTCAGGTGAATTGGGATTTGAATTGATCTTGTGGAACGTCAAATTTGGTCATTGGGTACGACAGGAGGTTGGTCTGGCTATCTGTCAGGTAAAGGTGGGAAAAACTGCTCAACTGGACGACCGGTATGTGGAGACGGTCGACCGTTTGAACTCTCTATAGAAACGAATGAAGGAACCGGTTGACCAGACGGTCGACCATTTGAACTCTCTGTTAAAACGGATGAGGGAACCGGCTGACCAGACGGTCGACCGTTTGAACTCTCTGTAGAAATGAATGAGGGAAACGGTCAACCGGTAGGTCGTCCGTTTGAACAGTGTGCAGAATCTTCAGGCAAAGAATCAGTTTCTACTATTTGTTGGTCTTCAAGGTAAGGTAAATGTGGCATTTCAACATCGAGAGGCATAGATTGTAGTAATGGGATGGAGTTGGTGTCGTCATTTGGCTGGGAGACATATAGAAATATGGTTTCATGAAACACGACATCTCGGGACACCACTAGTTTTCTATCGGTGAGGTCATATAAAAGGTATCCTTTTTGTCCTAAGGAGTATCCAAGAAACACATACCGTCTGGCCCGTGTGTCAAACTTATGGCTGGGTTTAAGGTTGGTGGCAAAACATAGGCAACCTCATAAACGCAAATGGGAATAAGGTGGTAATTTCTTGTGTAATCTTTCGTAAGGTGTTTTGTGTGAAAGCAATAGGGAAGGTATCCGGTTGATAAGATAACAAGCCGTTTTGATATGTTTCCTCCAAAATTTTAATGGAATGTTAGCTTGAAATCGAATGGCACGGGCCACATTAAGAAGATGGCGGTGTTTTCTCTCTACCACTCCATTTTGTTGAGGGGTATAGGGACATGACCTATGAAAATTGGTACAATTTTGATCTAAAAATGCTTGCAAGGATAAAAACTCTTGGCCATTATCAGATCTTAGGGCTTTTATAGTCAGGTTGTGTTGTGTTTTAACCCAAGCAAAGAAATTCTTAATTATGCTTTGAGTTTCAGATTTGTGATGCATGAGGTGTACCCAAGTATAACGAGAAAAGTCATCAACAATTGTAAGGAAATATCTAGCACCAGAATAAGAATAAATCCTATGAGGTCTCCAAATATCACAATGAATTAGATCAAATGGTTTATTGCTAGAAATTTGACTAATCTTAAAGGGTAGTCTAGATTGTTTAGCCAAATGACAAACATCACAAACATCGTGGAAATCAAAACTAATATCTAAAGTACTTTGTGCTAGGAATTGAAGAGGTGAGGCGGAAGGGTGCCCAAGACGTTTATGCCATAGGTTGGTGGAGCCACTGGTGGTATGATGTATTTGTGGATTTTGTGAAAGGTAATATAGACCGTTACTCTACCTTCCCAAGCCAATTGTCTTCTTCGTAGTCAAATCCTTCATGACACAAAAATTAGGGTAAAATATCACATAACAACCTAATCATCTGGTAAGTTTACTGATAGATAATAGATTAACTTTGAAGTTGGGAACATAAAGCACATTATCAATAGTCATATTATTTTCCAAGTCAACTGCACCAATAGATTTAATAAGAGCATGACCCCCATCCGGTAATTGAACAGTTTTGTGCTTTGGCATGGATTTATTCTCAACAATCCCATCCTTCGTCACATGGTCAGTGGCCCCGCTATCAATAATCCATGAATTACTCAAAGAAGTAATAGAAGAATTGATACCTGGTGTGTTAACATAAGACTTATTATTACCCGTCTTATTGTTCAAAAGTGTCATGATTTGCTCGTATTTCTTAGTTGTAAGCGTTCTTTCTTTCTTTGGGTTAAGTGTAGAAGCAGTAACAGTGTTTGTGAAGCGTTTGTTTCGTAGCTTCACATCCTTCTCATGAAACTTGTGCCATAGAGGGAAGCCATGTATGAAATAACAGGTATCAACAATGTGGCCAGTCATCCTACAATGGATGCACTATCTCTGTCCAGTTTCTGTCGAAACGGTTGACCAGTAAGATGAAACGGTCGACTGGTTAGGCCGATCTTCACTTTTTCGATTTGATCTCCAATTGATTGAATGTTGTCCTGGTGCTTTGATCTTCTCATCAAGTGGTTTAGAAGCGAGGATTAAGTCCGGATGATCGGATTGCTGCAGAGCCATGGGATCCGATTGGGCAATCGTCACTTCTATGGTTTTTCTATCATTGTTTGTGACAGATATCATTGCTCAGAATCGTCTCTCTGATACCATGTAAAATATGAGATATAGATGTATAAAATATGAGAGAAAATATATGTGGAGAAATAATTATCTGTG
Organism: Forsythia viridissima; assembly: GCA_030279155.1. Classification (NCBI taxonomy): domain Eukaryota; kingdom Viridiplantae; phylum Streptophyta; class Magnoliopsida; order Lamiales; family Oleaceae; genus Forsythia; species Forsythia viridissima. Next base: position 18,466,185 of record CM059045.1, on the reverse strand, counting down.
TTGATTCAATTGAATAATGAATATTACAAGAGTACAATGTATATATATTAGTAATAAGGGAATCTACCTAAATATAAAAATATTACATATATGATATCTTACTATAAATACAATTATACCAACAAGGTAAATATCAAATATGGTAAGTGGATATTTGTTAATAGATTTTATATTGTAAATTTTGAGATAGGTAAATGATTGTTGATTTGCCCAAAAATATTTTTTGCAAATTTGTTTGAAATTTATTAGTATTTGCTAATTGTATAGATAATTGCATACTTATATGTTATAAAATATAAAATAGAAGATTGAACTAATAATATGTACTAATAATATGTATTTGGATCCTATTGAATCGAAGCAATGTTAGTGGGAAATCTATGCTTCACAATATCACTAATTTGCACTCATTGAAATAATACATAGATTATGACATAGATGTTGAAGAAGATACATGTAGGTAGTGCCAAAAGTTTTGCTACATCAAAAAATGAAGTAAAAAATACATAAGTTTTAGATTGTTAGCAAAAGAAAATTGAAAGGTGCTATGTAGAGTAAAAGGTGGAGCTTCAAATATGGTCTTGTGTTATTGTTGTTTCTTTTCATTGTCTTCATGTCCACCTTTTTCCATTTTCTTCTTGGTTGCAGTGGGTGTATCTTTTGATTGAAAAAGTGATCTCTTTGCTGGCGGTGGAGTCAAGAGACAGGTATCAGAGAAAAGTTGATTTTCATGTGTGATAGAGCCTTCCATTTGTCTCGGATGTTTTTTTTTCTCTAGTTATGTGTTATTCAGAATCAAGGATGAATAACACTTCATATTTGCATTCAGGTGAATGTAGTTCTTTCTGTATAGTCTTGATATAGAAGATTTTCTCTTCATCCAATGTCAAATGTATTGAATCAACAATTATATTAAGGTTTTGTTCAAGTAAAATTATCCATGTTATTGGTAATTAGTAATGTTGAAAACTTATGATGCATAGAACAAAATGAAGTTTAAAATTAAAAAATATCATTTATGTGTGCTCCATCAATGCTGTTGCATTGCAGTGCAAGAAATATTTTGTCGAATTTCTAATAGTCGAAACATTGATATATCCAGTTGAATCCATAAATTCCATGTATACTTTAGCTCTATCATAACATGAATTTAAAAATTTAACAATATTATGAAATAATTTATGTGGTATAAATAGATGAATATAAATGTAAGCTATACTTAAATGTGAAGAGATGATGTAATAATCTGTCTTATTTGATAAGTTGATAAAAATCAAACTTCATGGTACCTTGAAACTGCTTTTGCAGTGTTGTATTTGCAGAAGATATACTCATAAACATCCCGAAAATTTTCACTGAAGAGTTTATTAGAGTTGTCACAACTCATGTACCAAAATGATTGGTTGAGTACTTTGACAGTTCCTATTGCTTTGATAAAAAAAACCGTTTCTGATGGAGAAATAACATATCAGTAAGTCTGTAATTCATTTCTTTGCATAATCGAAGAATGAACAATAACGTCACTAATTTTTAATAATTGGACAAATTTGAATTCGATATAATCTTAAAGTTTAGTAACTTACCACATTCTAGTCTTCGAATATTTTTTATTTTTGTAAACTTGCTTTCATTTGGAACACTGAGTTTGGAAGGTGCTAAGCTCAAGTAGTACTTCTCTGCGATGATTTCATCAATTGCTTCAGCATTTGTGTGGGCTTGGGATAATATTTTATAACATATAAAAAATAAGTTAGTGTATAGTATTGAAATAGAAGAAAATGATGTGCACATATATCTTATGCACTACAGTATTTGAGAGTTTATCATAATCATAAGAAAAAAAATGAAGAAAAAAAATTTCATGAATTGTTTATCAAAATTTGAAGTCTTCAACAATTTGGTATAAAGCATCAATGAAGAAGGAACTATTTCCCTTTGTTGACAGAGACACACTTACAATGTTAATTGTTTGAAATATATGCATGTGGTTACTTGATAGTTTACAAAAGAAGAAGTGTAGTAAATATTTTGTTTACCAATAAAGGATAATACATTTAGGTGTTTTGCAATAAAAATTGGTTTCTTTGCTAGATTTTCAGATATGTAGGTGCATTCATTGTCGACGAAGGCTTCCCACATTGTTAACAGAATAGTGTCTAACCTATAATGTATCAGATTTAGGTAAGAATAATGATCTATATTGTATGGTATGTTATGTATAAGAATGGACTATAAATAAAATATGTGGTGAATAGAGTTAATACCTTTTGTTTGAAAGAATTACATCTTGTACTTGGTATTTTGTTCCTTAACGTGACTGAAGAAGCTTATGAAGTCTTACATCAATAACCATTGTACCAATACCTATAAGTATATGTTTTTTAAGAATAATATAATGAACTTCAGTTAAATCATGAAATAAACAAATTTTAAGGATTAGAAATACTCACTTATATCTACATCAGAATCTAAGTATTTTGGAAGATCATCAAAGTTAGTAAAGTGGTATGTAGATAGGTGTGGAGGTTATAGGGTCATTGCCAAAATCAGTTGTACAAGATCTCGTCACTTTGAGCGGGTTCTTGCTTTCAAGTGGGGAAAGATCGAGGTAAATGTATGATAGCTACAGCTCTTGGGTATAGAAAGGGAATAAAGAAAATTTTCCTTCTTAAATAGAAAAGGCTAATCGAGACCCTGGCACTAGTGCATATTGTGGTTGTTTCGGTACTTCTGTCAGCATTGCGTCTCTATTGCTTATCGTATTTCTCGGTAGCATGTTACTATATTAAGGTGAAAAACCTTTGTGATCTGGCTTAGCGTGATGGTGCTTAGTGGAATAACAACCAGTTTTTGGTCCATCCAGTTGTTTCCAGAGAAATATCAAGAATTAGTTGATATTGGCTGGTCATGTTTCTACCTCAAGTAATCTGAATGAAAATATATTTAGAAGTATACCTAGTATTTGCAAAATATTAATGTGATATTACAATGAAGTTTCGAATGCATTAATGGAATTAGATACGAAGTATGTAAATGTTGTTTAGTGTAGTTTGAAACAAGAGTGCTGGAAAGGTTTTCTATTAACTTTGCTAACGTATTATTCATCGATTTATTTAAGTTATCATAAAAATATCATGTGGCGTGAATCATACAAATGTGACAAGTAATGTGTTTTTGTATGTATCAAATGTGATTACAAAACAGTATTTAATGTGACTACTGGAGTCCGATTGCTATAACGATCCATGACTTACGTGTGTGTTTGGGGATTATATTTTTGTGACTATTAAAAATGAAAACATTATTTGTGGTTGAATTTGTTACTCTTTTGAGTTATTATGATATTCAAATTGTTCCATTTTGTAGTAATAAAATATACTAGCATTTTATTGTGTTACGGAAACGAATGAGTTGAAAATAATAAATATACGGGTTTCGACATGACTGATATCTTGGTCCCACGAAATTGCACGTACAACCAACTTATCGATAGGTTATTTTTAGAATTGGAGTTAGATCTAGAAGTGGTTGCAGTGGGTTTGGGAGAGATTAAATTTTTTGATGGTGTTTTGAATTTTAAGGTATCTTTCTTCAATTTAAAGAAGAACGTCTCAGGCAGTAGGTTTGGAGAGATTAAATTTTCATCGCTTCCTAATTATTAGATAACGATAAGTAAAAATTGTATCTTAAATTGAAATTATATGAATTAATTAGTTGCATTTTAATTCATTATTTCAAAAAATGCCTGATTTTACAAATTATTCTTTCATAACATGATTTATCAAAATACGTAATTAAGAATAGTGTTAAGCCTAAGGGAAAAATTACATATATGCCTGATTATTATTTTTTTTATCTAAATTAGAAATTTGCTGGATGTCCCAAAATAAATTAAAAACTAATAATTTTATCTTCAATTTTGGGACATTTACCAGATCATTATTGTTCTCTGAAATCTAGGGATGGCAATGGACCCCGCCCCACGAAATTTTTTACCCGCCCCGCGACCCGCGAATTCGCGGGGCGAGGCTGGGTGGGGCGGGTCAATCTTTTGACCCGCCAACCGGCCCACGAAAAAAAATTTTCCTTTTTTAATTTTTTAATAAAACTGAAAAATAAATAATTCTTTTTTTAAAAAATATTTGTAGCAAACAAAACAAAAATAAATCAAGAATGAGATTGTAGTGTAATGGTTGAGATTTATAGTTTATAATTTCAACCCGGATTCGATTCTTCTTTAGTCCATTTCTAGTAAAGTTTTAATTTGTATTCCATTTTATAATTTTATAAAAAAAAAAAATTCCTTGGTGGGGCGGGTCGCGGGGCGGGCTGGGCGGGGCACGCGAACTCCGCGGGGCGGAAAAACCCGCCCCGGACCCACCCCTATTACTCGAATAAGCGGGGCAGGCGGGTTCGGGTCGGCGGGTTTTTTTGCCATCTTTACTGAAATCTCTTGATGTTACCTTCTAAGGAATTACAATCAGTTTCGAATAGAAAATTAAATCCCCCAGATTTAATAGAATTTTGAAACTCAAAAAATACATAGAACCCATCTTCATCTTGAATCCAAAAATACATAGAACTCATCTTCATCTTCATCTGAAAATATTAGTTTTTGAGTACGCATTTACTTTTCCAAGTGACCAATAATCATGGTGTATTATGAAATCCCAATCCTGCAGATGATAAGAACAAATAGTAACTGTTCAGATTATCAATATCCAACTTTTCAACAATGTATCGAACGAATAGTATCAGGTGATATCAACAAAATTCCTTATTAAAAACATTGTATATAAAGTAAACTTCAACTTAAGCTATTTCAATTTCATCATGTAGCATTATATAGTAACAGTTATATACTCCAATAATGGTTAATAATAATAATAAAATCTTGAAAAAGAGCTACACATAAGAAAGGAACATGATGGCATCATATTACAGCTATCAATTTACACACTGAATTCATATCATATCACTGTTATGAACCAATATGAAATACAAACTGGTGGTACTACAATGTTTTACCATCATCAATTAATAATGTAATCACCATCTAAAATGCAACTACTTGAATATTATTCAAATTGTATATAAGTTTAATGATATATCCGGTGATATCTTGTTCATGAATAGGTGAATCAGTGAAATCAAAATGAAAACATGAATCTCATTTACTTACCTGCCTTCTATTCCGGTGGAAATCACGTTAATATGAGAATTTTTGCTCAATTTCTTCGGTTGAAGCACATAAAATGGATGAAGATTGTTGAAATTTTCTTGGCCTTTGTGAAGAAGGAAAGAAGAAATTATGAGACGTAATTGAATGAAAGATATTTCATTGTAGAGCATTGAAAACTGGGAATAATTTTGGAAAATGGCAAGATTTCATCCATTAAAATCGGTTGTTATGATTTGGTCCCTGATTTTTAGGAAAAACCGTATTAGTAATATTTATTTAATAACTAGTAAATTTGGAATAAATTAAATACATATAAATAAATTGTTTAAAACTAGTATATTTTCAAAATTGATTTTAGAAAAAGTGGAGGTCCTAATTTTTACTAAGCCTAATGATCTCTTTGGGTTGTCAAATTTGTTGGGCACTTCACGGCCCAAAATAAAGATTAGTTGGACACATAGAATTGGGCTTGTTGGCATGGGCTTCTCATGACAGCCTAATCAAACAATGGGGATTTTACACACGTGAATATTTGACAATTTCAACATATACTACAAAATATAAAATTATTTAAAAAATACTATTTAACTTTTTTTTATTCTAAAAATAATGTTTTTTTATTTTATAACACTCGTTGTTACATTTATTGTGTTTGTTAATAACAAATGTAACACATTTATTATAACTAAAATAACAAATTTAACAACAAGTGTTACAAAAATAAAAAAATAATATTTTTAGAATAAAAAAAATATGACAGTATTTTAAGAAATATTTTATTTATTGTGGTTATTTCTGAAAAAACCCCATTTACATATTGAACGGAAATTGAAATTTACAGCCTCCTTTGTTCTACTTATGCATGTAGGTTATGTTTTGCCATATTAGATTGAGGTTGAATTACAATTAAAATATATATATATATATATATATATATATATATATATATATATATATATATATATATATATCGAAATTGATCTAGTCCCCACAATGGGAACTTCTTATACCCCCCCCCCCCCCCCCCCCCCCTTTAACTGGATACGTGTCCAGTGGGAATTGGCCAATGAAAAAGTGCTTGACAAAAAAGTCAAGCACTTATCCAATTTATTTTATGTTTTTCTTTTTTTTTTTTTGGAATTTAATTTGTCATCCAGAAAATCATTTCAATGTTTCCTTAAACATTTATCTAGATTGAGAAATATGGAAGTTGTTATAACTTATAACTATTTCCAACACACTATTTAGGTCTCATTGTACCAAACAAGAGACGTTACAAGTTGAAGATTACAAAATAAATATCACTCATAGATCCTAAAATGCACATGAACTCTCAAACCTTAACAGTTGTATTACACAGATAACCACAACAGTTTTCTCAAGATTGCCAAACTCCCAAAATCTACCATCAAACTACAGAGAATTAATGTAGCAACAAAGTTCTAGAAACCAACACCCTCACTTACAAATCTAACTTTGGAGAGAAGAATAAGTAGAGAACAGGATAGAGAGAGAAAGTTGCGCATAATCGATGAAACCTAAAATGAGAAGGACCCAATTTATACTGTTCTTCCAACGACCGAGATCAAATCTTGCAATCAACACTTAGAATTGCATATTGGGTGAAAACTACTGTTATAAAAAGCTCATCTAAGCGTGTCTAACCTCGCATCGCTCTTATTTAGGCGCGGAAAGCTTGAAACTCAACTTGTGCATTTAGTCACGCTTTACACTTCTAAACTATACTATAAGAGTGAATAAGGTACTATTCATAAGCCGTCTAAGCTATCGTCCTCACAGCCGTCTAAGCCATTTTTCTACACCGTCTAAGCCGTTTAGAAATGGCCTTCCCATACGACATAGTTTTCTGGTTGCGTATATGATACACTTCTCTCACACCACACAAATTCACCTACTCCCCTTTCTTAGTCTTCCACCACAATCTCTCTCTCATGTTCACGCTGCACACCAATAGTTCTTTTCGTTTCACTGAGAAATAGGCCAAAACCCTAGATTGTGTGTTGCAACTGAACTCCTACCCAAAGCTCTGGCCGCCGCGACGCTTCTTCTCAGGCAAGTTTAATGTTTGCCTGCTGCACGCATCTCACGTGATTTTTTTTTCTTGTATTTGCTATAAAGAATTCCAGAATTAAAAGATGTTATTTTTTTCTTATTTGTTGGTTTCATGAGGTTTTCTTATAGGTTTCATATATATATGAATTAGGCATCTATATCCAATCCGACCAATTGAATCTTCCGTAAACATCTCCTGGACCTTCCTCCTTTTCAATTTGAAGTCGGACAGGTAAGATGGTTCCACGTGTTTTTGAGAAGGCAATTACTTTGCAGAGCTTCCGTTTCGCTGAGAAGATTTTTTTTCTTCGGTGCCGGGTGATCGGAGCACCGAATCCTACCAAACTCTAACCCACATTTGAAGAACTTTGGTGTTGTACTCTACTGAGGGTTTAAGTTGGAAACGAAAAATCTATGGTGGGTCGAGCGATTACGAAGGGCACGAGCCATTGGCAGCGCCAAGAAGACTCCCACCGGCGTCTTCCATGTTTTGGGTCCGCAGGTTCATCAGATCCGGGACGGGTCTCGGGTCAGAATCCCTCATGGCTCCTTATTTTTCTCAAACTCCCCCCCTCCATTTTCAAAATATTGATAATACATAAATACATGTATTATGTTGTATAAATATGTGTGTGTGTGTGTAACCTATTTTCTCCAAATAATTAGTAATATAGGAGGAGTTTTATTTGTGTGGTGTTGTACTACAGTGGTGTTTATACTTTGCTATGTTAATTAATCAACATAATCTTTGGCAATTTAGAACTTTACTGAGTGTGCCAAAAGATTAGCATTTTTCATAAGCACTGCTAATGAAAACACAGAAATCCGTGCTTTAATTTATACATAAGTTCTTGAGATACAGTGTGGTGAACTAAAAGCTAGAGCAATTTAGTGTGTGTATGAATATATTGGTATATTTTGCAATTGTGAAGTTTTGCCAAATTAAGGGTAGTCTGACCTTGTTTGTTTATATTGTCTTCTCAAAGCTAGGAACAAAAAGAATCTTGCTAGATATATTTAATGAGAAGCAACAAAAGAGTGCTGAAGCAGGCACAATTCCGAGCTTCTATAAAAGGGTATAGATTTCTCGAACTGTACATTTTTTCAGAATATACTATCCAATAGTAAATATGGTTACCAAACAGAGAGGCCACTGATTACTCATTCATTTCTGGTTTAGTTGTTTTATGAAGTGACATTTTGACTTATAAAAGTTTATAGTGCATTCCATTTTTAACTTGTTCTTTACACATTGACATTTGAGGGTCACCGACGCTTTTTCTTCAACTTGTATTTCTGTTTCTTGCTATTTAGAAACCCGAAAAAGGATCCATCAGTCAAAGGGTCCAGAGGCTGGCAAAATTTTGATTTTTAAAGGTACTCTTGTGATCTTGTCTCTTTTCGTTTTGGTTGATATTGTCATCTTAATATCCTTCACGTAGAGCATCCAAGTTTACTATTTTTCTTTCTCTCTCTCCCCCCCCCCCCCCCCCTTTCCCCCCTCCCTCCTCCCCTTTTTAGAAAAAAAATGTACCTTCTTTTAGTCAATCTGGGATACTTTTTCAACTTATTGCATTGCAGCTGTATCAGTTGATACTTAAACAACAAGAGCATAATGTGACTGTTGATTTGTAAATTAGTCAGATTGGGATAGTGTCTGGACATGATTTTGACAAATTGTGATTAAGCTATTTCTTTTCTTTCTCAGAAGCAAACCAATCTTTTGCTAAATGCTGATGATCTGGAAGCTATGTGGGTTTGCCTGAGAGAAAATTGTGTCATTGATGATTCAATTGGTATGGAAAAGGTCAGTGATTGAGCTAAATTTTGTTTGAGGTGTTCTGTAGGCTTTGAATATTTCCAGTTATAGTAATTTTTGATAAAGTGGTTGATGTGTAATTTATGATGGAAACCATAGTTGCCAGTTCAATGCAATATTCTTTGGAACATATATGCTCACATGGTCACACGGATAGTCTACAGAGTAACTTCTTAGATTATAACAGTTTGTTGGCCTTCTTTACAACTTGCGTTTCAGTTTACCTTTTCTCAAGTAATTTCTAATGAGTAACTAATATATATTATTGTATGTACCAAAATCATGACTTGTCTGTGTATGTAATTTTATGGACATTTCCGCAATATTGCATATCATTCAAGGAATTAGCGGAGGACAAATTAGATACGTTACACGTCCTTCTGTGTATAAAAAGCGTGTTTCTCTCTCTGTTTTCTGGAGGTGGCAGGTTACTTCTCTTGCTTTTCAACTACACGTCCTTCTGTGTATAAAAAGCGTGTTTCTCTCTCTGTTTTCTAGAGGTGGCAGGTTACTTCACTTGCTTTTCAACTGGTCTCTCTTTTCCTTCAGAAGCCTTTTAACTTTGTCTTATAAAAGGCTTTTTTTACACTGGACTGCTACCTTAGATTATTATGATGGAGAACAAACTAGAGCTAGAAGAACTTTACCAGCATAACTTTGAGACGCCTTAGGCCTTGACATTTATGACAGTAGTTTCATGGAAAGATGTCGTTTGAACTATAAATATGAGATCCATTGACTACAAAAAGAATTATAATTTCAGTATATTCTGCAGTGTTCTTCTCTTTCTTAATTGCTTTGCATTAACTTCTGACAAACCGACGGCTTTAGTTCTTTATGCTTATTTTATTATACGAAGTTATTATTTCAGGAAAGGCATCCAATATGTCCTTGTGTTGGTTTTTATTTGCTGGAAAAGCATCCAATTAGATCATGGGTATGATTCATTGTCTTCAAAGACTAAAGCATCTTGAAATGAAGTTTTTCCCCATCTTTCATCACAAGATGGTCAAATAATATTGAGACTTAATGTTTGCATGTAATAAAATGACATTAGAAAACTAAGCAATAATTAGATAATAATCTGATTTGGTCTTGGATGTCTAAGAAAAGCAATTCATTACATTTTTTGTACACTGTACTTGGAAACTATCGAGTCTTCAAGGAGGCCTACCACAGCACAATAACCACTTGGCTGTACATTTTTAAAGTAACCCGTGCTTAACAGTGTTCTCGTGGTCTGTTTCTATCAGCTGACGTTATTATCAACCACATAATTCCTTGATTTCTCTTTCTCATGTTGTATTTCTTTTATTTCCTCTTCGGGTTTCACTTACCCAAGCCAGAATTGATATGAGTGAGCTCGACGAAGATTTTGATGGGTTCTTTCAACCTCATGTATGGTCTTTTCACTTCTATGCTTCTTCGCCTACAAAATGGAATTTAAATTTGGTTTTTTTTTACAAAGCTGTGTGATTTGATTATCTTGTATATGCTGAAATTTGTCGAAATTTTCTATGGAACGGGAGATGGAAAACTATATAAAAGGTCTTATTCCTAATTCGGCACAACTCCGCGACATGCCTGCAGCCTTTGAGCAAACATACTGTTGCATAGTTGTAGACAATTTGTTTTTGCTTCTGTGATCCCCATAAACGAGGTTGGCTAACAAATCACTTTGAATTGCCAAAATGATTTCATATTGTCGCATTTAAGCTTTCCAATCTTTCATATGATGAAAATTTTAACGTACCTATTTTTCTTCCTTATCATTTGGTTAGTCTAATCATGATATTTAGTTGCTGTTTCATAGCCATGTCTTCCATATTTGGCACATGAGTTCTCCATGGGTATATATATGCATTTCATTTTGTAACTCTCGGGCTATCAGCTATGGAACACTTTTGGACTCTTGTAAAAAAAAATACAAACTAAGGCTTTGGCTTGCAATTTAATAAGAACCTGAAACACCAAATGTGAGGTAAAGTTAGGAGTTTCAAAGGGGGGTTTGGTAAATGAATCCTATTCTTCTTACGTGAAGAATAAAGTATATAATTTGAATCCTATATAATTTGGTAAACGTGAGGTAAAGTTAGTGGTTTCAATGGACATTGTCTTCCTCACGTGAAGCTACAAAAAATCATATAATTTGAAAAATATCTAATTGATCATCGGTGTACATTGCGATTTCAGCCCCAAAGCCAAATTTCCTCGATTTGTTCGAGCTCACTGCCTTGAGTTTTATGTTTGCTAATTACTAAGTAAATCATCGGAGAAATAATAAATTTATTATTTATTATTTTTGAACCAAAAATCGGTTTTTGATGTGGTAAATTTATGAGATTTTTTCTTTTTTGTTGTAGGACTTGAATTTCGACAGTGTTTTATGTGGTGGTTTAGTTGATTAATATGAGACTTTTCATTTAATTTTGTTGACATGTAATAATGTGGTATTTTGATAATGAAAACTCACTACATAGTGTGATTGAATAGCCTTCTTCAGAGGGTCAAAAATATGGTAAGATTAGAGTCAGGTGATGAGAAATATATTACATTTAGAGGACGTCAAACTGTTAAATAATGCTACAAAATGTATATGGTGGCTTGCACTTCTCTCATCTGCTTTGGTTTATCCTCCAATGGAAATTCCGCTTTTGTGGGCTATTTTTGTTTTGTTTTCAAACTATGAATTGAGTGCACGTGCAATAAAGTTTGAATTTTGGCACCACTTTTTGCAGACAAAACTTTGGTTGAATCTTGGCACCACTTTTTTGTAGACAAAACTTCGGTACTTCCCAGTACCTTAAAGAAAATCTGGATGACGAATCTGATGGATCATTAGGGGACTATGCTAAATTGCAAACAATACAATTCAATCTTCTCTTTCAACAGGTAAATGTTTATGTTTAAGCATTCTACATACAATTCTATTCCATAAAGCTTTAGGTCTTGTGTGGCCAAAAAATGTCAATTTGGAGCTTTTTAAGATTACTTGTGGGTACCTTACAAAAACTTCAATTTGGAGCTTTTTGTTATTATCTATTTAAGATTACCTATTTCAATAAGTTTACTGCATGATCATTTTTCTTAAGGTATGAGGTGGTTGCAATCTCCAAAATTTTAAAGATAAATAATAAAAAGCATTGATTCCAGTTACTTGCATATAGCCTAGGTAGAAAAACTTTTATTTCGCACTTGTCCTCTATTTAAGTGCTTTATTTGTTAAACAACGGAGGGTTGGTGAGGGCAAATTATTCGCCTCTTGAAATTTTGAAAAGTCAATTTATTTAGTTTATTTTTGGTCTTTTATTTGGGGTCCTTAGTGGAGGGAGAATAAAAATCAAACTTGTTTATTCTGGTTTTCGTTGGAATTATTGTTTTTCCTTTGCAATTTGTATTGGAATTCACCTTGTGAAGCTTATTTTGAAAAAATTATTTTAGAAATTTGAACTAAAAGTCGAATCTATCTTTTATTGCAATTATTTTCTAATTTTGGCACAAATTAATGATGATGAAATGTTCTACTTTTCAGAAAAATTATTTTCACTATTTAAAGAACATAAATTCTTATCAATTTTTATTAAATTGAAATCTTGTTCTTGCACCAGTCCTTGATTTAATAGTAACTTCGAAAATTTAGGCTTTTGGTTTGTTAGCTTGGAAAATATTTGGATTATTTGAAACATGGATGTGAAAAACAAGTGAAGGCGGGGAGGCTTTCAAAACTAAGAAATCAAGAAACAAAGAGGGAACCTCCAACTTTCAAGGGCAAAGCAGTGTTTTTGAAAAAGCCTTGGTGACAACTAGCCATCAGATGAGCATTGGTAGCAAAGATATGATTTTTCGGGTGGATAAAATTGATCTAAAAGCTTGAGAACCACTTTAGCGGGGCCTGGTCAAGAAATGTGGAGAATCAGAATCACCGACATTTTTTAGATTTATCTAGAGGGTAACTTACTTGTTCAATTTATTTAAGTCATAATTCTTTTTGGGAATGTTTACTTCATCTTGTAGTGTTTGCAAACTAAGCTATCTATTTTCAATGAAGATAATACATTGTGACGTCAAAGTTGAAAACATGATGTTAGACTCTCATATAACACTTAAAAATTGTTGTTTCTAGCGTTACTCATGTTGAAGCTAAGAATCCCAAAGACATGGCTGGTGAAACTGAACCTAACGTACATGGCCTATGAGGTATCCACGCAATATCATAATTTGTTATATAGAAATAGTAAATCACTATCATAAATGTTAGTCAATTAACAATATTTTTGATGAATGGCTTATACTTTGTTACACACTTTATATGGATTAGAAGCATAATAGCTCAATGTATCATCTGCACAAAGGCTAAAGGCTAATGAAGATTTCATCTTTTTAGGTACTTGATGGCATGCCTTGTAACAGAAAATTTGACGCCTATAGATTTGGCATATGCTTATGGGAAATATATCTATGTGGTCTGCCTTATCCTGATCTTGGCTTTGCCGAGGTTTCTTCTGCAGTTGCTAGACAGGTGAGTTTGATCAATTGGTGTAGTGAAATTCACATTTCGCTTAATCGTGAAGCATGATAGTTTGAAAGTTATTGATTCAATGTATGGAAATAAGAATTATGGACACTTATAATTCATGAGAAATCAATTGAAATTGGCACTAATCATTTCCTATATGCAGCATGAGTTTAGTTAAAATATTGCTTGTCTAATACTTTGTGAGTGTGAACTAATTTTCTTAAGAATTCCCACATCATTCTTAATCTTTTGGGTTCAAATTTTGAATTTATGTTCCTAATTTATATTTTTCTCTAGATAGGTTGCATGCGCAGCAACAGAGATGGTAGATGGTTCAAAAGTTCTGTGTTTTGAACATGTAAGAATCTTTGTTATATCTTCAATATGCTCTCTCTCTCTCTCTCTCTCTCCAATCAATTTACTTTGCGCTTGCAAAAGATTGAACTTGCAGTGTTATTCTCATGTGTGCAGGCATTTTGGAGAACTCCTTATAACCATTTCAGCAGGTACATTAAAATTTATGTTATCTACCTCACCCAATGCAAAATTCTAATTTTAAGTTGGATGGATAATGCTCTGGTTGGATTTTGACATTAGTGCAGTTTTCTTTTATGGAATGGCACAAACCTAGGCTGGTTCACATATTATGCTCTTCTATTATGCGGCAAAATTAGATGTCCTATGATTACTCAATAATCTCACTTTTCAACCAACAAATAACAATTAGTTCTTTCCATAAGTAACCGTACAAATCAAAGTTAAATTTATAATCCTAAAAGATCGTAGATATATTGAATACATTTCAGAATCCCTCACTTAAAAAATCCTGTTCACGATATGTTTCTGCGATTATTATACACAACTTACCTAAAGTACAAATAAAACATTTATGACTTGACAATATTAAGCAAAACAATTTGCACAGGTGGTCCAAAAATTAATGAACTTGTGTCTTAAAGATTTTTTTCGCATCAGGAGCAATGATGGTTGCTGCTGAAGGGACAACTGAAGCGTTCCTCTTTGGCTCAGCATTCAACGCTTAACAACAAAACATATTTGTCTGTTTCATATTTTAGAGCCCTCTTGTTGTAGAGTTTGTGAAATTACCAAGTTTAGGCTTTGTGGAACATGCAACCGGTATATTCTTCTAAGTTATTATTGCATTAGTAATAGATTAGCTCTCAGCATTTGAGATGTAAAGATTAAAGCCAAAATCGTGCATGAGGTTGAAGTAATATTCTTGAATTGAAAATTTTAATTACTTAGTGTGCATGTAATCAATTACTGATCTAAATTAGGAGAAATAAAGAATTTTTAAATTCTTTAGGTTATATTAGTATATCTTTCTACTAGATCATGACAGTGAAAAATGTGTAGAAAAAGTAGTGGATTTTCTCGAGGTGCATCGATTTATAGAGGAGTTACAAAGTCAATTAAATGACACGAAATTTGATCTCATAATAATATTAGAAGTCACTTTTAGCGTTTATTTTTCTACTATGAAAATATAATAGAAACGACAATAAAGTTATCTTATGTGATAGTCGAGATCACTTTTATCACTATAATTAGAAGACATTTCTCTAAGGGAAGAAAGAGAAGAGAAAGACCGACCATCCGAATTAGATTTCTTTGTTCTGACTAATTATTGCATTGTAAATTATCAGTGCCTACCAAATGAAAGATTATTGTGCATGATAATTAGCATTGTTAGACCATTATAAATTTATAATCTCATCTCATATAACATTATGATCAACAGACATCATCAGCATGGAAGATGGCAAGCAAGGATTGGAAGAGTTGCTGGTAACAAGGATCTTTACTTAGGAACTTTCAATAAGTAATTCATGTAATATTTTCTACTGTCTTGTTTAATAAAGTGGACCAAACCTGACTGGACTAGATAGTACAAGTTTATCTTAACCTTTGTTTTTGTTTCGGATTCTAGGCACACACAGAAGGAAGCAACTGAGGCCTACGACATTGCAGCAATTAAATTTTGTGGAGTAAACAGAGTGACTAATTTTGAAATAAGCAAATATGATGTGAAAAGTATACTCGAGAGCAGCACCTTGCCAATTGGGGTGCTGTTAAACGCTTCAAGGACGCAGAAAATTCTCAAATGGCTTTAGATATACAAAGAAAGGCTAATAATGGGAACCATAATTCACATTTAACCAATGGGCTTTATAAGATAATGACTGTCCTAATACCTTATCATTTTATATTAAATTATAGTCCCCAGGCAACTTCTACGAGATCTATCAAATATCCCCAAAGGCAATATATATAGCATACTTCATTATAGTATATTTTTCATGAATGTATTAATAATTGTTTCATACATTGCACTACATACTTCATTTTAATATATATATTCATTTTATATTATTATTGTCAAATTTAGTACTCTACCACGTGCAACGCACGTGCGTTCACTAATTTTAAAAGAAGACCGATCAAAACATGTTATTCTCAATAGAAAGCGTAAGTCGCATTTTTCACTTAAACGGGCTTGGGCTTGAAAACATCACTTGGTCACAGTTTGATAACAAAAGTAATAACAACGTAAACTTTAATTGTATGCTTTTTATATTTCATCGTTTATTGTTATTTTTCTTTTTATCTCCCTTCATTGTTCGTTTTCCTAAAGTTTTAGAACAAAGTAACTAAAGTAATATTTATTAGTTCTACAATTGTGATAGATATATATATTTGATCAGAGCACATAAGACGTCGTATCGTATTGCAAATTTCACATACCCTATCGCAAGATCTTCATTTGTATATTTTATATTATTTGAGGCAAATTTGTAGATTCTAACTACCCGAGTTTTAAAAGGCAAACACAACATTTTGAAGAGACTTGTAAAGGAATCATAGCTCAATTATTTCAATTTTGTAGATTCCAACTACCCTAATTTTTTTTTCAATTTTTCTTTTCTTTGTTTTATTTTTATTAGCACCGAGAATTGTTCTTTGAATGTTTGGTAACTCAGCAGTTGTGAATCATCATTTAAAATTTGATTAAAATAAGGCAAGATTAAGATTTTAGTCATATGTTTGACTCCAAATGTTTTTTTTTTTTTTTTTGGTTCATTATTCAAAATTTATGTTATTTTAGTTGCTAACGAACTAAAACTGAAGTTTCAAGAGTTTATTGATATACTCTAAGTAAATTGTACAATGTACATCGTTATCGGGTCTTTTTGTTGAAAATCATATCTCTAATTAAATTTGAAGAACAAAGGATACAGAACGATCTGAAAATAATTTTTCTTAAGAAGTCTTCTTTCCATTTCCATTGAGAATTCTATCAAATTTGTCTGAGAAATTGGTATGTTTCGCGTTCAATATTTTTTTTTTGAAAAAGATTGACGTGAGGTTTACCAAGTTCTGTAAAAATTAAATTTTAATTTGTAATGATTCAACTACGATAAAGCCTCCCCCGCGCGCGCACACATAATTTCATATATATATATATGTGTGTGTGTGTGTGTGTGTGTGTGTGTGTGTGTGTGTGTGTGTGTGTGAAATTAAAAGGTTTATTATTTAGAAGTTAGAACAAAGGCATATTAATATTTAATATAGAAAAACAATTCTATCCATTAGACATTGTCAAAGGTCAAATAGTTTTGGCCCAATGGAGTTCGTTCGTCATTTCGTTTGAATTTTAAATTATGGACCTTTTAAAATGGGAAGAAAACAATCGAAATTTTGACTTTTAATGCATACCTATTTTTATTTTATTTTTATTAATTCAAAAAAAAATTTGTACTGCCCTATTGGGAATTGACTCGTTTTCATAATATTATGTCAATAATTGTGGCAATAAATAATGACAACCAAATAAATTAATTATGGTCTGAAATTTTTTAATTTGATAATAAAGAACAAATTAATCTTCAACCAAATAAAACCCCTAGATTTTGAAGGATGGCATAAAAATTTGTCGAATGATTTGTAGTGATCTCGTGTATTTGGATTTGAATTGTAATTCTACTTGAAATTCATTTTACGAGTTTTTTTTTTCTTTTTGTTGAAAAATGTGTTTCAATTTATTTTTAATTATTTTATAAGACATAATAATAAACCTCAACAAAGAACGGAATTTCACAAGCATTTTGAAAATAATTTTTTAATTATTTCATTCTGGCAAGCAAACTCCATTAATTTCGTCAATAATAAGTTCGGATGATAGATTGATAGATTGTATGTTATTTATTCAATATTTTTAGATTGACATTGAAAAAGTTCATTAGATAGGTCCGGATAATTTTTAAAATTTCACCGTAATAAAGATAGATCATTGTAATTGTTGGTCTTCAACAAGAAATTCTTAATAAGCGAGAGTGATCAGCTCGCATTGACTATGTCCATGCTCTTTGTACACACCGTCTGGTAAAGCGTTCGGATATCAATTACATCTTCATATAATATTAGAAAAAACGTAATTTTACATTGAAATTCGACATCTTTCTAAAATAATTTTCACCCTACTTAATTTTGTTTTTAAGAACTAGAATAGCGACAGCGATAGCAGAGTACATTTTATATGAAAAAATACTGATATAACTAAAATAAATAATTCCATTAAACAGAAATCAATATGAATTACTCAAATAACTCTTATTAGCATATGTTAGCCACGTGTTAGCCAAGATACACAATATTACATTGCAAGACCTAAATTTTTGGTGAACAACCACTCGACTCTGGTTGTGTGAGGATGCACCATTTCTCCTAAAGTTACAAGACTATTTTGCCAAACTTCTTCGAAACAATTGTCTCCTACTTTTGAACAGTCTTTATCTGTCCACTTTTGTCAAGTTTTTGGTACAATTACCCTTTATTTACACAATTAAATACAGTCAAAATAATATATTATAATAAAAAATCAATATAGTCAACAAGTTTTATTAAAAAAGACACTTCAAATTTTATTTTTTATTTTGTTTAGCTATTAGAAAGAGACCTAGCCTTGAGACCTCAACTTTGACACTTAACTAAGTTTTATTGGCTATGTTCTTATATTTTACCACACAATTCAACATTATGAATATGTATCAAATTCCAATCCAGATTCTATATCATTAATTTTAAATTACACAATAAATAAGCAAGAATTGTGAAGTCTAGCTACACTTTTAAATAAGAAAAAAATGACATCCATTGGTATATTAATAAATATTCATTATCAAATAGTCATTGTCCTACCAAAGTCAAATAGATTTGGCCCAAATTGAACCCTAATAATGGAAGGCACGTAAGCAATTTTTATTTATTTATTTTTAATTTCATAAAAATTCAACTTGGTGGAATCAACTAGGTATCCGTCACGCGTGTGGAGGTCAAGATTGGTGTTTTGAGGGAGACGATGAACTTTTGTATGTATCTCGAACGATCAAATTAGTACTTGCAAAAAAATTTTAAAAAAATATTGAACGATATATACTTATATATTATATAATTGAGATGTACCTAATATATAATTTATAGATAGTAAAAATAGAGTACAACATAGTTAATTAAACGATACATGCATTTTCATTATGTATTATTGAAAAAGACTAGACATTACCATCAACAAAATTTTAACAAATTTATCTCTTAATAAAAACAAACCGACCTTTTAGTTATAGATATTTTTGTGGATAGAGCTTATTTACTAAATTGCAATACACGACGAAAATGTTTGAAGTCATCGATTTTATTTATTTTTAACCATAGTAGGACCCATTAACTTGCATGTTGCAAATCTTGACGAGGTATAAAGAATCGAGAAAGTACAAAACTGGTCAGGGTTATTACTAACTACTCCTGTTTTGTCACCACAGTCATTAATAAATAATTGAAGGACCACACACTAATGTGACTGCTTTAAAAAATTACTACTTAAGTAAAATAGGTACTATATTAAAAAAAAATCTTCTCGATTTTTATTTGACATAGACACTGTTAAGTTGATGTGATTCAAAAAAAAATTTGCATATTTAATCTCCAACATTTCAAAAACGTAAGAGATGTAAAACTCTAACATTTAAAAATAGCACATGGCATCTCCAACATTTGAAGAAATAAACATGATAGGCCATTTATGACTAATTACCTCTCTTTTAAATAAACAAAATAATAATAATAATAATTAAAAAATAACCAAATGTAGCTCAAAAATTAAAAATTAACAAATAGTTCATCTTTTATTTTTATTTATTTATTTTTTTTATCAAAATCCAAAATTTAAAATTCACCGCCACTTCCAAAAACCAAAACGTCCCACCATTTTCTAAAGCCTTCATTGTTCCATTTCTTTTAATCTTCTATCTTCTTCTCTTGCTTCATATGCTTTCGGCCACTGCATCTCTATTTGCATCTGTTGCTTCATGAATTCATCCATGATCTCTCTTAAACTTGTGATCAAATTGCTCGAATTATTGGGATTTGTATGGATTTTAATCTTCCTTTTATTCTTGCTTCCACCCTTGTGATTTCCATCGCTGTTTTTGTTATCGTCTTCCTCATCTAAGGATAGCTGTGCTGCCGCTGCTTTTTCGGGTATATCAATGTATATCCGAGTAAACCAGGGGTCATTTGGGGTTTTTGAGTTTTTGGGAGTGGTGGTGGATTTTGGAGTTTGATAAAGAATATGATATCTTTGTTACTTTTTATTTTTTGAGGCACATTTGATTATTTTTCAATGATTTTTTTATTTTTTCTCCTTTTTTATTTTTTAAAAGGGAGGAAAATTTTGTCATAAAGGACCAACCATGCTTATTTTTTCAAACATTGGGGATGTTCATTGCTATTTTTTAAATGTTATGGATATATCCTTTACGTTTTTTAAAAATTGGAGACCAAATATACAATTTTTTCAAAAAAATATTATCTACAGTTCTGTCTAGATTCAAAAACTACGTTAGATATGTTGACTCAACAATTTATTTTTTTATGTTTTTGTTTTTATATCAATGAATTTTCTCCATCTCTCCTCTTATTTTATTTATTTTTATTTTATGGTAGATGAAAAATAAGTAGTCAATAATATTAACTTGTAGATAAAATCTATTTGTAATTTTTGAAATTTGATTGAAGTGAAAGGCTGGTACACTGGTACATAATTAAATAGCCTCTTGTTATGATTTATTAAAAGGTCTTAAGTTATCATCAGCAGCCCCCCAACTGTAACCTACATTTAATAATTGCAACATTATTAAAGATGAAATTTTTATTTTCATTACAAACTGAGGTGCTTATTTTGTCCAAACAAAATATTGAAAGCACAAAGGCTTGTGTATTCTTAGATAATTATGAATTATGAATACATTATATTATATTCAAATAAATGGATAATTAAGTGTTAGTACTAAGGTTTAATTAAATACTTGTAGAGAAGGTTTGAACGAATATTTTTTGTGCTTTTTTGATGAGATATAAAATTCTTATTGTCGAGAAACGAAGATAATTATTTTAAATTTGTGCTTATTCATGTTATTTTTCTTATAAATCGAAGGTGTGTATCCTTCTATTCGTTCTTCTAAGTAAAATAGTGACACGGCCAGCAAATACAAGAAATATATACGGGGTCTTCAGGAAAGATGTTAATTAGGTTTTTTTGTACATAGGGAAGAAATTTCTTTGATATAATAATTGATTATCCAAGGACTTCATAGGAAAGTAGGCCATTTGGCATGGAAACACATTTTCCTACCAACGCTTCAAAAACATTACTTTACGTCCACTACTACACCATACAATTTCCATTAGTAATTATTTTTAATATGTGTTTAATACTTAAAACTAATGTTCTACCCGTGCGATGCACGAATGTTTAATAACAATTTTTTTTTTTCGATAGTTATCTATAAAAGTTAATTAGTTATAATAAAATCAAACATTGAATCTTAATTAGTATTAAACCTATGCATATATTGACCAAAACGAAGATAAGATTAATTAATTAATTAAATTAAATTAAATTAATTAGATATTTAAAATATAGATAATTAAATTTAAAACGCATTGAAAAATTAATTTTTGCAATGATAACAAAACTTTGAAATATGAATTTTGACTTATTTTTCTTTTACTTTGCATTGATTGTCTTCCATAAAAATCTTGAAAATACAATATCTTAAATGTGATCTTTTAAATCTTAATTTGCATTGAAAAATTCATGCATATTTTGACTAAAATGAAGATAAGATTAATTAATTAATTATTTAAATTATTTAACTAAATTAGAAGGTAGATTGAGAAACTCCAGTTGAAAAAATAAAAAATCAGGCGATGCACGAAATGTGTAATCATTAAAAAATAATTTTGATAGTTATTTATGAAAGTTAATTAGTTATAATAAAATCAAACACTAAATCTTAATTAGTATGAAACCCATGCAAACGTTGACCAAAACGAAGATAAGATTAATTAATTAATTAATTAAATTAATTATGTATTTAAAATATAGATAATTAAATTTAAAACGCATTGAAAAATTAATTTTTGCAATGATAACAAAACTTTGAAAATACGAATTTTGACTTATTTTTCTTTCACGTTGCGTTGATTGTCTTCCAATTAAATCTTGAAAATGCAATATCTTAAATGTGATCTCTTAAATCTTAATTAGCATTGAAAAACTCATGCATATTTTGACTAAAATGAAGAGAAGATTAATTAATTATTTAAATTATTTAATTAAATTAGAAGGTAGATTGAGGGACTTCAATTGAAAAAATAAAAAATCAGGCGATGCACGAGATGTGTAATCACAAAAAATAATTTTGATAGTTATCTATGAAAGTTAATTGGGTTAATTTCACCAACGGTCACTGAAGTTACTTTCAAATTACAAAATGGTTACTGAAGTTCAAAAGTTTCAGTGGTGGTCACTGAAGTTAAAAATCATTTCACTAATGGTCACTCCATTAAATTTATAATTTAAAATGGTGATGTGGCATGATGATGCGGTATTTATTTATTGCATGGTAGTTCATGTACTTTATATAATATTCATTTTAGTCACTATATTTCAATTAAGTTCTTCAAAAATTGCATCTTAGGTCCTTAATCTTTAAACTTTGGTCCCCAAATTTTTAATTATCTTTCAGTTAAGTCCTCTAAAAATTACATCTTAGGTCCTTCAACTTTTTACATCTTTACACTTTGGTCTATAAATTTTTAATTATCTTTCAGTTAAGTCATCTAAAAAATTGCATCTTAGGTCCTTCAACTTTATACATCTTCAAACTTTGGTCTCTCAAAAAGTTAATTTTTTTCGATAATTATCTATAAAAGTTAATTAGTTACAATAAAATCAAATACTAAATCTTAATTAATATTAAAACAATGCATACATTGACTAAACAAAAATAAGATTAATTAATTAATTAATTAAATTAATTAGGTATTTAAAATATAAATAATTAAATTTAAAACGCATTGAAAAATTAATTTTTGCAATGATAACAAAACTTTGAAAATATGAATTTTGACTTATTTTCTCTAAGTTTGCATTGATTGTCTTCCATAAAAATCTTGAAAATACAATATCTTAAATGTGATCTTTTCAATTTTAATTAGCATTGAAAAACACATGCATATTTTGACCAAAATAAAGATAAGATTAATTAATTAATTAATTAAACAAATTATTTAACTAAATTAGATGGTAGATGGAGGGACTTCAGTTGGAAAAATAAAAAATCAGGCGATACACGGGATGTGTAATCACAAAAAAATAATTCGATCGTTATTTATGAAAGTTAATTAGTTATAATAAAATCAAACACTAAATCTTAATTAGTATTAAACCCATGCATACGTTGACCAAAACGAAGATAAGATTAAGTAATTAATTAAATTAAATTGATTAGGTATTTAAAATATATATAATTAAATTTAAAACGCATCGAAAAATTAATTTTTGCAATTATAACAAAACTTTAAAAATATGAATTTGGACTTATTTTTCTTTCACTTTGCATTGATTGTCTTTCATAAAAATATTGAAAATGCAATATCTTAAATGTGATCTCTCAAATCTTAATTAGCATTGAAAAACTCAAAATAAAGATAAGATTAATTAATTATTTAATTAAATAAATTATTTAAGTATTTAAAATATGGATAATTAAATTAAAATGGGTTGAAAAATTAATTTTTGCAATAATAAATATAGATTTGAACTTATTTTTCTTTCAATGTGCATTGATTGTTTTCCATAATAATCTTGAAAAATGCGATCTCTTAAATCTTAATTGGTATTGGAAAATTCATACATTTTTTTTTTACCAAAACAAAGATAAGATTAATTAATTAAATATTTAATATATATATATATATATATATATATATATATATATATATATATATATATATATTAAATCGCATTGGATAATTAATTTTTGTAATGATAACAAAATTAAATTAATTTTTGCAATGATAACTAAATTAGAAGGTAGATTTGGGGTGGGGTTAGTTGGAAAAATAAAAAATCAGGCAACTATTAAATATAGTATTAGAAAATAACATTTAATGGCTATTAAAACAATTCATTTCCAGAAATTGAAAATAAAAATTCTAAATAAGAAAATACATTTGGACGGAAAAATAGATTTTGACGGCACTTCTGTTTATATATATATATATATATTAAATAAATAATAAACAAAAATTTAATTTTCTTTCTCTATTAAGAATTATTCATTATAAACAAAAATTTAATTTTTTTTTCTATTAAGAATTATTTAACGCTATCTAGTCCTCACCACTTGACATACGAGAATCCACATTTGCATTTAGCATCGAATAGAATTAGAGAGTAATAAAGAAAATATATATATTGTTGACATTGGAAAATAGTTTATACTAGTTCCAAGCCAACTTAAAGATAAGTGTTGATGTCGGCTATGACCGTAATAAGTAGCAGATATGTAAGTATATGTAGGAAGATCTGATTGTATGATTTTTTAAGAGTGCTTTTATTAAGCAGTTGAATGTTCGAACTGTTGGACATTTATGTCTCTTATTTATAGGAAAATATGTGATGATGATCTGCATTTAATGCCAAGCTAAGCATTAAATGCCTACAAAATATTTTCTTTATGAACATTTAATATGAAGTGACATCTCTGTGATGGGCGGCTGATCTGACGTCTGACACATGGAAAGACGTGCCATACTAGTGACGTGAGCTTAACTGTAAGACCTGGGTATGAGGTCCGATCTGGAGTAATGCCCGCCTTAGGATGAGGTCCGACCTGGAGTAAGGCCTGCCTTGGGATGAGGTCCAACCTGGAGTAAGACCCGCTTGGGATGAAGTCTGACCTAGAGTAAGGCCTGTCTTAGAATGAGGTCCGACCTGGAGTAAGACCCGCTTGGGATGAGGTCCGACCTAGAGTAAGGCCCGCATTGGGATGAAGTCCGACCTAGAGTAAGACCTAGATGAGGATGACATCCGACCTGCTCTTGTAGCACTGGTGAAGAATTACTTAGTTGATGTAACAGATCGAATTGAATATCAACATATATAATAAAATTTATCATTTGTATCGTGTTCAACTTAATGTACTAAATATAGTATGAGCTGTGTGGGACGTTGGCTTCTTGAGCTGATGTCGACAGCGCAACACTTATGCTGATTTAACGTAGGTCCGAACTGTGTGGGACCTTTGTGTCCAGAGGTTTATGACATTGGTCACATCCTCAGTTCGGACGTTGGTTAGATTTACTAACTTTGTAGCCCTATTCTTCAAGACTGGTAATTTTTTAAGGACCTTCTCAATTTTGGGCTCTACTCTTAAGGCTAGTGAGAAAAACGTCTCTTTCGTGATAAAGCGGCAAGTTGTGCGATAAAACCAAAGTATATTCAGAAGTTCTTCTGCCCAGGCACCATTGAGTTCATCCATTTGCGTCTTCAGTGTGTGTTTGATGATTTTTAGCTCTTCACCGAACGACCTCAACCTTGGCCAATGGTTTTATTTCTGCTCATTTGGTGAAGTAGTCAGCTTTGACTATGGTGAATTTGGTCCCGTCTTTTCTCGTGGGCTTTGGACCGATTAGATCAATCATCTATTTTGAAAAAAGCCATGGGCTGAGGACTGAGGTCAGCTCTTCTGGGACAGATCTGGTGATGGGAGGCAAACCTCTGGCACTTGTGGCATTTTTGGACAAATTCAATAGAGTCCTTATTTAGTGATGGCCAGAAGTATCCCTACCTCAAAGTTTTGTGTGCTAGTGATTGCCCCCCAACGTGATTGTCGCATACTCCTTTATGAATTTTGCTGATGGCGTATTTGTGCTTTGTCTTTCCTTAAACATTTAAGTAGTGGAAGTGAAAAGCTTCTTTTGAATAGGATGTTGTCAATGATTTCCTAGCCTCCGCACTATTTGAGGACACCATACCATCTTTAAAAAATTGGATAATTCCGTCCATCTAGTTGGGATTGACTTCTGCGTGGTGAGCATGGGCTCAAGTTAAGTGATCGTTGGACTGTTAATTCTTTTGATCAAGATGCTATCTAGTTCTTCTTTTCCTTCACTGGTAGTGAGTCAAGCTACGGCGTCAACGAGGCTATTTTGTGTCTTCGAAGTTTTCTTTTGCTTAGCCTCCAGCTCGGCTAGGCATTGTTTAGCCCGGTGATCTTCAGGTTGGTTCCTGGCTGGCGACTGCTTGTGAGTTTGAGATGCATCTAGAGGTGGCATGATTCTTTTCAAGTCATTCGATAACGTGAGTTAGGTACTCCAATCTTTTGTAGGACTGCTTTCCTTACATGGGCACATGCTGGAGCTGAGGTTTCTCTGAGATGTCTTCGGTGGAAGCCTGGTAGGAGATCCATATGTTGACTCCCTTTTCTTCCGTGGTTGTGAGTTCTTGAGTCATGGTTATGACTCATGTTGGATGTGTTTTAGAGATGAAGTGTTTAGGTATGATAATTAAGAGTTGATCTTTTCGATGAATTTCTGGAATATGGAGAGCCGTTTTAGGGGGAGCCCTTCCTCTAGCGCCAAACTGTTGACGTTGGAAAATGGTTTGTACTAATTCCAAGCCAACTTAAAGATAAGTGTTGAGGTCGGCTATGACCGTAATAAGTAGCAGATATGTAAGTATATGTAGGAAGACCTGATTGTACGATCTTTATAAGAGTGCTTTTATTAAGCAATTGAATGTCTGAACTGTTGGACATTTATGTCTCCTATTTATAGGAAAATATGTGATGATGATCTGCATTTAATGCCAAGCTAGGCAT
This sequence comes from Forsythia viridissima, assembly GCA_030279155.1. NCBI lineage: Eukaryota > Viridiplantae > Streptophyta > Magnoliopsida > Lamiales > Oleaceae > Forsythia > Forsythia viridissima. The sequence continues at coordinate 18,439,345 of CM059045.1, read as the reverse complement.
TAAATGCCTACAAGATATTTTCTTTATGAACATTTAATGTGAAGTGACATCTCTGTGATGGGCGGGTGATCTGACGTCTGACACGTGGGAAGACGTGCCATACTAGTGACGTGAGCTTAACCGTAAGACCTGGGTATGAGGTCCGACCTGAAGTAAGGCCTGCCTTGGGATGAGGTCCGACCTGGAGTAAGGCCTGCCTTGGGATGAGGTCCGACCTGGAGTAAGACCTAGATGAGGATGACATCCGACCTGCTCTTGTAGCACCGGTGAAGAATTACTTAGTTGATGTAACAGATCGAATTGGATATCAACATATATAATAAAATTTATCATTTGTATCGTGTTCAACTTAATGTACTAAATATAGCAAAATTATAAATAATGAGCTTTAAACATGTCGTCTATTATACTACTCTAAGAAAGAAGCATAATAACGAAAACATGCGTACTTGCATGGTTTGAATAGAATACGTTCTTGAATGAAATTTTCAAAGATACTCAGAACGAAGAAAATCAAAACGATACGTAATTTTTTTTGTAGGGGGCATAAAAAAAAAACCACCAAAACACAAAATCGAACCGAATCATTTGGTTCGGGTTCACGTGGACTGCCAACGTTTTGATTTTAAATCAAATAAACAGTTTGATTTAGGTTTCGATACTTAAAAACTCGTTGAAACCGATCAAACAAAACTCATTAAACGATTATATTGTTTAAAAAAAACTAATATGACCCATCAATTTGTATTATTTTTTTGATTTAAAGATTGTATTGATACTAACATATGTAATGTTTATGTTTAAAAAGTTTCAATTTAAACGTTCTAATGAGATTTTTGACCAATATTTATATATATGTTTTAACTTGTTTGAGAGGTATTGTTTTATGTCGCTAGGTAAATAGATTTAAAACTAAATTGAACTGCAACAAAATGGTTTGATATGGTCTGGTCAGAAAATTTTTCAAATCAATTTAAATTATTTAATTTGAAAATAGGCTAAAAATTGACCAAATACATATGTGTCCCTTCGAGAACGTGAAAAAAAAAATAAAGTTTGAATGTACCAAAAAAATTTGTCCTAAAAAACCAAACACGAGATTTCTAAAAATTAACAAGTTCTTTTGGTGTCAACCTCCTATTTAATAGTTCCACCTAACTTTTGAATATTGAATTCCTAAAATTTCTAATCAGTCAAACAAATAAGAATTTTCAATTTCATGAAATTAGGGGAAAATGCCAAGGTACAACTCAAATTGCACCAACCCAACTACTTGTAAAACCCTAATCTAAAACAGACTTCAAAATAATTTAAAATTCATTAATATTACTTTATGAAAATAATTTAAAATCATTAATAGTAATTTAATGGATTTCCAACTGTGAACTGTCAATGAGGACTCTTCACTCTTTACTGTCTGACCTAAAGTAATAATTATATTATTTAGTGAAATTTGTACAAACTCTCCTCTATTATCTACCAACTTTAAAGTAGTATTTGAAAAAATAATAATAAAGTCCCTTAAAAGAATTGGTTATAAATCTTCAATGTCTTACTCTTCTAAACTTCTATTGAGTTTAGAAACGAGTTTGATCAACCTCGACCGGATAATGTATTAATGTCGAGCTTCAAACAAAATTTTGATTGTCAACGTCTATTTTGATTAATATAACATTAACTTCAATTTTATCAATCGTTTTTACTTATATTGAAAAATATTTTGAAAATGTGAAAAAAAAATACTTTGAAAAAGTCAAATAGCACATGCAAAAAATAGATATGAAAAATTTCTTTAAGAAAATTCGATACTTTAAGTCTATAAAATTCGTAGGAAAAGTTAAATGAGAGTTTCTAAAATTTGATTTCAGAGCATGTTTAGTAGAATCGAAGATATTAAAAAGTTGAATATGTATGTAGACATATAGTATAATCTACGATGAATAAATATTAACAACCTATTTACTTTGATTAAAAAAAAAAAAATGACAAAATAGAGTTTTCATAATCAACTAAAAATAAAATTTATTTAATTATAGTAATATACTAGATCTACGTCGAATACTTAAGTGATGCTCTAACAAACTCACTAACCGACTACTTCAACTAGAAAAACTGAAAAATGTCTCAAAATTCAGTCTAGTTACACGTGAAAAATTCAAAATATAAATCTATTAAAAGAATCTCAAAATTGATGAAGTTCACTAGTAAATCGAGTGAAACAGTTTTATCAATTTATTTTTTAAAAAGGTATTTTTGTAATTTTTTTTTTACTATCGGGTCCAAATAATTCTTTAACTATTTTATTTTGGCTAAATATATTCACACCACATTTTCTTATAAGTGCACCACATTTAAATTGCATAAAATGTCTATAACTTTTACTTATTATTACATTTATGTCTTTAATATTTTTTCATCGTATTCGTATAATCAACATCCCTTTAATTAATACATATTGTCTCTGATAACGATTTTTGTCCAAAAATTTTATTAAAAATGAACAAAAAGAGTCATTTTCCCTTCGTATTTTTAAATAAGTAAAATAAATAAATAAATACAAAATTTCAATTAAATATTTGTCTTTCATTTTAAAGCACGCTAGTAGAATTTTTAGACGAAAATCATTAGTAGGAACAATATGTGTTAATTAATAGAATGTTAAATATAAGAATCTGATGAAAAAAAAGTTGAAGACATAAATGTAACAATAAATAAAAGTTGAAATACTTTTTATGCAATTAAAATATAGTGTATTTATAATAAAATGTGGTGTGAATATAACTATTCCCCCCCCCCCCCATTCAATGCCCATACGGAATGAGAAAAGAAAATATGCGTTCCAAGAGATTATGTTACTATATATACTGTTATTGCCTACAAACTATAACAGAAAGTACAATACACAATTGCAGGAGTGGGTTTAAGCTTAGCTGTATTGGACGGGATTTACGGCAGTCAGACACCACTCCACCCAGCAGAATTGGGTCCATCATACTGAGTCGCCCTAGTCCTGACCCGCATGGCTCGATATTGCTTCGGGCCCGAAGAAAACCCACAACTTCTTCTGTCAGCATTTAGAGACAGAGATCCACTGTATACTAGTGTTGAAAACGTATCCAGTATTGTAAAACCCCATTTTTTTAATCCATTTCTCTCTCCTCCCTTGTCAACTGAAGGAAACTGAAGGAAGTAGTAGGTAGAGAGAGAGAGAGACAGAAGAACATTAGAAAGAAGAAAAATCAGGTTTTTGTTTGAAGAATCAAATCACAACTTCTGATATATTCATAAAGGTAAGTCCCTTTAACGGAATACAAATGTATATTCATCTTGAAACCAAGAATCCCTAAATTTCAGTACACGAACACTGTGTTGTATTGTACATTTAAGTATATGAATGTGAAGGGGATAGGGTTTAAAGTTCAATGAAGGTGCAGCAGAAATGGTGGATCGGTGGAGCAGGGTAATTTTTCTTTGTTTAGTATTTTTTTTGCTGTTTGGTACGACATTGGAACAGCAATTCTTAGTTTCATTACAAGAAAGGTCTGCTCTGCTCCAACTGAGATCTTCATTAGGGTTGAGGACCAAAGAATGGCCCATAAAATCCGACCCATGTACCGTCTGGTCTGGTATCCAATGCCTGAATGGCCAGGTTTCGGGGATCAACATATCTGGGTTCAGGAGGACCCGAAGGGGGAGTCAAACCCCTCAATTCTCTGTGGATGCCCTCCAGAATTTAACCCTTTTATCCTCATTCAATGCCTCACATTTTGCGCTCCCGGGGTCAATTCCGGAATGGTTAGGCCTGCGGCTTGGCGTGCTTCGAGTGCTTGATCTTAGGTCTTGTTTGATTACTGGTGCTATTCCATTCACTCTTGGCAATTTGACTAGCTTAGCTGAACTGTATTTATCTGATAACAATCTTACTGGGATAGTTCCATTGAGTTTAGGTCAGCTGTCGAGCCTTTCCGTGCTTGATCTTTCGCGGAATTTGCTTACTGGTTCAATTCCCAAGTCTTTTTACTCGCTGGTGAACCTTACTTTACTTGATATGTCTTTCAATTTCTTGTCCGGGGCAGTTCCTCTGGGCATTGGGACTTTGCCTAGGCTGCAGTTCTTGAATCTTTCACGCAACAGTTTGTCTTCTTCAATACCTGCCCAACTTGGTGATCTTTCTAGCCTGGCTGACCTTGATCTCGGATTTAATTTTCTATCTGGCTCGGTGCCCCCAGATTTTAGAAGGTTGAAAAACTTGCAGAGAATGGTTATTGGGAACAATTTCCTGTCAGGATCGTTGCCAGATAATTTGTTTCCTCCTCTGACTCAGTTGCAATTTGTGGTTTTGAGTCATAACAATTTTAGTGGTGATTTCCCAGATGTGCTCTGGTCGTTGCCTGAATTGCGATTTCTGGACGCCTCTGAAAATAACTTCACTGGTAGACTGCCCAATGTCAGTTCGAATGCTAATGCTAGTTTTGCAGTTTTTAACATTTCTCAGAATTTGTTTTATGGAAGTCTTACCTCTGTGATCACGAGGTTCAGTTCTATTGATATGTCGGGCAATTATTTCCAAGGTCGGGTTTCAGATTATGCACAGGGAAAGACAATTCTTAGTCTCAATTGCCTACAAAATGTGACGAGTCAGAGGAGTGCAGGAGAATGTGCATCGTTTTATGCTGAGAGGGGTTTAGTATTTGATAATTTTGGACTGCCAAACGGCACCCAAACTCCTCCTGCCAAATCGAAAAAGAAAAGCCACAAAGCATTGATTATTTTAGCAGCTGTTTTGGGGGGTATTGGAATAATTGCATTACTTGTAATATTGCTTGTACTGCTGGTTGTATGCAAGCGCAAGAATGGCTCAACAAACGAAAGAGGCGCTGGCAGGGGCCCTATTCCTGCAGGAGAAAGTCCTCTGCCTCCTGGAGTGTCCTTGAATTTTTCAAGTCTAGGAGATTCGTTTACATATCAGCAGATTCTCCAAGCCACGGCTGAATTCAGTGATGCAAATCTAATCAAGCACGGCCATTCTGGCGATCTTTTCCGTGGTATCCTTGAAGGCGGGATCCAAATAGTCATCAAGAAGATTGATTTGCAGTCATCAGTCAAAAAGGAAAGGTACATGTTAGAATTGGACCTTTTCGGCAAGGTTTCTCATCCCAGATTGGTCCCTCTGTTAGGGCACTGCTTGGAGAATGAGAACGAAAAATTTCTGGTCTACAAATATATGCCAAATGGAGACCTATCGAGTTCTTTGTTTAAGAAAACGGATTCAGACGACGACAGTTTACAGTCACTGGATTGGATAACAAGACTGAAAATTGCAATTGGGGCTGCCGAGGGTCTGTCTTACCTACACCATGAGTGTACACCTCCACTTGTTCACAGGTATTCTGAGAAAGTATTAAGATTTTCTTGACACTTATCTCTTTCCAGTTTAAGCTGGTTGCGAGGTGAATATTTGGATTTCTACATGCAGAATGCGTTACTTTATCATAGATATCTGATTGCAAGAGACTGATCATTGATTGATGAAAAAACAAAGAGAATTACAGTACTAAGCAGAATAATATGCTTCAGGATTTGATTTGATTTTGTTGCCCAAACTGTCAAAGACGTGGCTAACTTTTTCCTTCCCGAGAATCAACGGCTGCTTGGCTAAAAGTACTTAATATAGTAGTCAGGAAATAATTTTTTTGAGAGCAATGCCGTTACTACTTTTCCGGTACATTAGCTACATAGTTATAATTCTAATTACAAGTATGCTCATCTTTATTTTTGACATCTTTGAGGCCCCAAACATTAAAACTTGGACCTGTTATATCATTTTTGTCAGCTATGTTCTTTAGACCTGCCGGTTTTTGCACATTAAATCTATTCTTGAATGTCATTGGTGTAGAATTTTGTGTTTGAGACTTGGGTTGTTGCCCAAGTTGCTAAATTTTGAAAATTCTATTTTCCAACTTTTTAGCTAAGGTGTGATGATAGACGCTTGCTGAAGTTCTTACTTGATATTGATTCCAGTTTGAAATGTCTGGCAGTAGGAAGAAAATTGAGCATAATCTGCGAGCTGAAGCAAAACAACAAAAATAAAAATAAAATTTAAGCCTTAATTCCCAATAGAGCTGAAGCATGTCTGCTTGATGCATCCATGTGTAATTTTTTTACAATTTTTGGCTATGCTTGTTATGTAATTTTTGTGCAATTTTTGTGATGCAGTTAATCTAGATGTCACATAAAGCATATTCTGTTATGGTGGATAAAAAATCTTCACATAATATGGGTTAAACTGGAAACAACAAGTCAACAACAATAAACTAAGCCTTATTTCCAATTAATTTGATGTTGGCTACATGACTGTCTCGTGGGGAAAAAAACTAAATGCATTTTGCATTGCAATTACTGAGACTTCTACACAATCAAACTTTTGAAGAGGATGACAATCTCTGCAAAATATTTATGACATCATTTACAAAAATCTTAAGAAACTATGAGATAATACCCGTATTGAACATTTTGAAGAATTTATGAGATTGTGAAATCATTAACTTTCATTTGTTTTTTGGTAACTATTATTTCTTGCTCTCATCATTTTGATGTCTAATATTGGTTCCATGAAGCTTCTCAGTTACTCATTAGCTATTTATATGGTAATAATATTAATGGTTTTCCAATAATGTTTTTAATATCCTTCAAAAAAATTCCATAGCTATATGCCCCGTGCATCATTAAATCCATATTTGTTGACCTTATCTGTTCCGTGGTTGTGATGGTGATGACTATTTTAAACAAAGATTGGTTAATAGATGTGATGCTTAGACATGAAAAGATTTCCCCAACCACATCTATGAGCGCCCCACAACCCCATCCCAAGGAACTGTTGGGCTATTGAAGCACTCCATTAATAAGTGGAAGGGAGTCAGTAATAATGACCTTTTGGAATGTTTTCTGCGTAGTATTCTAGTGAATATGTCTTGAGTTCCGGAATGTTAGCTAAATTGGCGATGATGTTCGATGCTTTGTAACTCAGTCAATAATTGATAGGCCCCAATTTATATTATTATGTAATTATTGCCTGAAATTGATGTTGTCAATTCCATTTTTACAACCTGAGCTGTTTACAGTTGTACATTGCATTTAGTGGAACCTCCATATCCATTGTATACCTCATCAGTCTCTCATCACAATAGCAATAGGAAATGCTGGGACGACCATGACTGAGTATATGAACTTGAAGGCCTCTACTGCTTCATGGACATGAGGTCTGTGAAGATGCAGTAGCTTAATAAGTAGTAAAATCCATTTCTAGATAGCTGGTTATAGAGTGTTATTAATTGAACCTCAATCCCTAATTCCGTGAGCAATAATATGCAAGCAGAAGTCAGAAAAATGCAAAGGAAAACACATATTAATAGTGATTCACCCTCAACGTGAAAGCTACATCCACTCGCCATGCCGGTCTTCACAAAAAATCAAGAAGTTCACAATATAGATGTTTCGCATCTCTCAGTCTGTGTATCTCTGTGTTAAAAACATAACACATAATCTAAATGCCCAATATACCCGTATAATAAAAAAATTTCGTGGTTAAGTGGATTAGTGAACACTATAATTAGGCTCCTTGCTGTCCAACGTATCTCCGTTGTAAAACTGTGTGTGGTGCTTTGGATGACATTAATGAATTTTTTACCAGATTTTCTATTTTGGCCTTTTATCCGCTAAGTGGTACTCATCATAATGTAACATTTACTTGTTTTTGTTCTCAAAGGGATGTCCAAGCCAGCAGCATACTCCTTGATGATAAATATGAAGTACGGTTAGGAAGCTTGAGTGAGGTTTGCCCTCAAGAAGGAGACACTCATCAAAATAGGATCACAAAGTTGCTGCGGCTGCCACAGTGAGTATTATCGTTTAAATTACAAATGCTGATCTTTTTTTGTGGATGTACTTGCTATAGCTTTTCAAGTGTTAGCTTGAAAAGATTACAATGAGTCACTATACCCGAGAAATAAATATGCAATTGCAACTTTCACTCTATTTATTCTGGGTCACATTTGTTAAGGCTTTCTTAGGACTAAAAGAACGATGATGTTGACAATTCAATAGTAGCCACCTTTTCTATCTCATATTATGACATTATAAATTTCCTCTGTGTCGAGTCTCTGGGCCTCCCATTTGCGTCAGCTAAATTCTGATTTATTGAGATGTAATACTGTCTGGCTTTGTGATTCATGTGAAGTTATTGTTGTACAGTTTATTCCAATTGCTCGGTTGAGGTTGTGACAAATATTTTCGTTGTTTGCAGGACATCAGACCAAGGTACTTCAGGTGTGTTCAGTCGCTTTAATTTTAGTTCTGTTTCCGTCATTGTTATTTCTTGTCTGCATATTCTCCCACTTAAATGATGCCAGCGAGATGCTTCTTTTAGTGTTGGTTCTTATCACACAGTTGATTGTGGGCAGTTTGGTTAAATTATAAATTGTGGGATAAAAGGCCATTGAATACTTTTCCTTATCAAGCCAATACTAAAACCTAGGTTGCATGGAAATTTCTAAACGATAACGTTTCCATTTCGGGCACGTTTCAGAAACCGAAACACTTCAGAAACTCTGAGAAATGTTTTGGAAGCTCAAAAAAAGGTTTCCTCGTTTTTTTTTTTTTAAAAAAAAAACAAAATTCAGAAACTTATAGAAAACCTTTAATCAAAATGGAAACTTCAATTTCAACTAAGAATTAACTTAGTTGCGGGTTTTCACCCTTCTACTTAAAACCATTAAGAATTGATTAGAGTTTGACTGAATTATATTAATGGTAATTCTGCACCAATTACCTTATGTAAGTAGAGGTTGTATCTGGAAAGAACTTTTGCTATATGCTTTATAGATGGAGAACCTTTCCCAGCCAACTTAAGCAACCAGTCATTGACTCAAGTGCTTATAGGAATGTGCACACGTGGATTTACAATCCCTTGATTCTTGATGGTCAGTAATTAACTAACTTGAGAATCTGTGACTTATAAACATGCTTTAAATGGCTATACTTTGTAACCAGCCCTTTCCTTGTTTTAAATGTTCCAGCTCGTATGCGATTACCAACTAGCTTCTTACTCATGAAGTTGTTAAAGATTTAAGCTCATCACTCATAGAGCATGTTGGGCTAAGCTTAAAAAATTTTCATGTAAGTAAAGTAAGTTTTAAAATAAATTTTTTATTGGTCAAAGTTGAAAATATTTTGACAGCGAAGTAAGAGTTACTTCCAAATTAAGGAACTTTTTTCACTCAAAAGTAAGAAAAGAGTAAGCCATCCAAACTTTTATTTAAGCTTATCCAAACATGCTTGTTCTGCTTTGAGCATCACTCACCAGAACTCTCCTGAAAATTCCCTTAATATTAAGAAAAAGAATGCTTTGACTGGGTGGAGTTTGTCACAAATGAAGGCACCAAGTGTAAAGTTAAGTGAGCAGGAGTGTTAGAACACTTTGATCAAGCCCTTCATTAATAATGTTCAAATATATTCTATTTTGCTTAGACTTAAAATCAGTCTTTCTTGTTAAGAGTGATCACATAGAATAGTTCTCGTTACGCCCCATTTATATGGAGTTGCTAATGATCTTCAAACTTTGGAGTGAATTGTTCAAATAAAAGAACAGTTCTTTCTTAATAAAGCATTCTACTTAAATGTCACTGTATACAATTATTACAAATCATCATGTGTCAAACACATATTATTCTAGGTCAAATGACACTATATGATAGTTGATATTTGGAGCCAAATGACTTTTGGAATGGAAAAATGAGTATAAGCATGCACAATTTCTGGCCGTTTGACATCAAAAGTTCTTGAGGGAATTATAAGAAGGAAATAAATATATGCTTCATAGTTTTGTTTGTTTATTTAATATGATTTTCTCAATTGGCTAAAGGTCATAGAGCTTGAAGGGTTATCTTTAACTACGACTCAGATCACTAATTGCAGCTTGTACATTGTTTTTAATTTTTGTTTTTCCACATTCCAAAATGCCCAGGTGTGCCTAGTGCAACATGTGCTTATGATGTTTATTGCTTCGGAAAGGTATTACTTGAGCTTGTTACCGGCAAGCTGGGTATCAGTTCATCAACTGATGTCACCACAAAGAACTGGTTGGAAGCATCCCTTCCATACATCAGTATATACGACAAGGAACTGGTCACAAACATTGTCGACCCGTCATTAATTATAGATGAGGATCTTCTTGAGGAAGTGTGGGCAATGGCAATTGTTGCTAGGTCTTGCCTTAATCCCAAGCCTACGAGGCGGCCTCTAATGAGATATATTCTTAAAGCTTTGGAAAATCCTTTGAAGGTGGTACGGGAAGAAAACTCAGGTTCTGCCCGGCTTAGAACGACGTCCTCCCGAGGGTCATGGAATGCCGCTTTATTCGGCAGCTGGCGTCACAGCTCTTCTGATGTGGCGGCTGTGCCAGCCGCCCCTTCTAACAAAGTGGAAGGAACAAGTAGTTTTAAACAGTCAGGAACAACGGGTTCCCAGGGGAGTGGTCAAAACGGTGATGGGAACGGTCATTCGTCCTCAACCAGACGGCATTCTAAGGAGATATTCCCCGAACCTATGGATGCACGGGATATAGAGAGAGCTCACGAGGAGTGAACGGAAGGTGATTTTTCTCAATTCTTTGTCAATAACAGAGCAGGCTCCGAATTGGGATTTTCTTGTTTGTTGGTTCCCTGTACATTATCCTACGTTTCGAAGTTCTGCGCAAGCCAGTTTTGTTCTTAAAAAGTTGCACATTACTAGGGTTTAGCTAGTGGGGGTTCGTCTGGTGCTGATTTTTTGAAAGGCTTGTTTTTGGTTAAAACAAGCTACAAATTTTTTCTGTAATTGATCTTTTTCATTGGTTTTATTGTGAAATGTAAATTATGATATTGACTTTGCTTCTTCTGGAGTTGGAAGAAGAAAAGAACAAGCAAGACTACATTGTTTTCTTGATTTAAATTTATTTATTTCTTAGAATTGAAAATGGGATTCCTCTGTTCTGGTGAAAGTTGTGGGCTTGCTGTTTTTGCACCCAATGTTTATGGATATGACAATTAGGCAGAGTAAACTCATGATAAGATGAATTAGGTGTCGGTATGCAGGATTGAACCGAGGATCTCAGTCAATGCTTGGTCACGTCTAAAGTACAATATTAGACAATATTAAAGAACATGATTGAATCCAAGATTTAAGTGAATGCTCGGTCACATTTGTAGTACAATATTAGACACTATTAAACAATAGAAAAATGTTAAAATTTTATGTATTGACTCTCGAGTCTTGTGCACCAAATGATAATTTTGTATATATTAGTTATTTATAAATATAGAAACATTAAAGATATTATGAGAATCAATAGAAAATGTTTGGGAATTTACACTTGAGATGTTAAATATATAGACAATTAGGTTGAAATATAGATAATAATCTTTATTTGTGGTAGGGTAAAATTCATATTTTGATTTAATCTTAAAAATAAAAAAGATAATGGATATATATTAGTCAACTCTTTCGTTTATTAAAGCCAAAAGGGTTATAAGCATCTCCAATAGACTCTCTATTTATAAAGAGTATATTTGACATTTTAAAGAGCATCTATAAATTTAGAGAGTAAAATTTTTTAAGTGCTTCAACAATCTCTTTATCTTTAACACTTTATTTTACTTCTTCTAATAAGTATTTATTATTTTTTCATTTATTTTCTTTTAACATGCCTCTCTTCTAATTATTATATGATTTTATTCTATTTATTCTATTTTATTTTGTATACACTATTTTATTCAATCATTATTTAGACTATCGAAAATTGAAATTGTTTGAATGCATTTAATTATAGAGTGGAGAGCCAAACCCACTCTCTATTTTAAAAAGTTAATTTAGAGAGTCTGTTGAAGTATAATTTTAAAGTTTGACTCCTTAAAATAGAGAGAATCTTATGTTTAAAGAGCCCATTGAAGATGCTTACCACACCAACTTACCAAAGGAAAAGCTTGAAGATAAAACTATTAGATAATAAATTACTTGTTAGAGATTCTCTTTTAAGTGTTTAAATTAATCTAAATAATGTTTTTAATAAAATAAAGTTGAGATAGTATAAACTCATTCGACGATTATTATTCTTATATCGTAATTTTTATTACCATACGAAAGTTATATACAATTATCGGCTAATCACTAATGACACGTGAGTAATTTAAAACTGAATATAAGATGTGAAAATAGATAAGACTTAATGGGAGTACAATATCGGGATGATATCTTTATTATAATTCTTCTTAGTCTAGTCGATTAACATAAACTTACAGCAATGATCATTCTTATTTAGAGATGAAGTTTCAAAACTTAAAAGGCTACAAATATATTTGCAAAACTGTAATTGAGAACAAATGTAGAAAAATGATTATAATTTATAAATATTTTTTTTTTACATTAAAAAAAAAAAAACATATTTGGTCTACAATCTTTCAAAAATATAAGAGATATATCCTTAATCTATAAAAATAACACCACACATCAACAACGTTTGAGAAAAATAGACATGATAAATATTCACAACGTTTGAGAAAAAAAGTATGATAAGTCATTTATAACGGATTTGCACTCCTTTTAAAATAAACAAACAACAAAAGATAAGAAAAAATAAAAATAATAATTAAATGACCCCTCAAAAATGAAAAATAACAAAGTGGCCATATTCTCTCATCAATGTTACAATTTAAATAAAATATTTCTAAAAATTACAGGAAACAAAATGGAAACATAATCAATGGGAGTAAAAAACTAATATCTTCACAGGATAATGATCTCCTCTCCATGGTGGAGAGAAATTATAAAGGCCATTGGACACGTGTCATGTGGCCAATGGATAAGTGATTGATATTTTTATTAATCATTTTTCCTTCTCCAATGGCCAGATGACACCCACATGACACGTGTCATGTGGTCTTCAACAACAACATCGACCAATTACATAAACCCTAGTTTTGAAATTAAAGCCGTCTAAGAAGAAGGTGTCGTGGAAAGAAGGCATGGTGGATAACAAGTTGATGAACAAGAAGAGTTCCAAGAAATACTGTATTTTCCACAAGGAAAATCCGTTCGATGAGGACGATTTGGATGAGGATAATGATCACAAACATAATCAAGATGATGGAGATGGTGATGCGAATTGTTTCCATGTCCATTGGTTCTCTTTGATCGTCCTTGCCTTTTTTTGTTTGAGAAATGTCTTAGAATTTTTTTTTTTTTTTTTTTTTTTTTGGTTAATTTTTGAAATCTGGAAGGATAATAATTGAACTTCAAGATATAGTGATTTACTGATTATTTTTGGGGATGTTGGTGGCGATTCTCATCATATGGGTCTATTATTTACATACTAGGGGTTTTTTGTGCATGTCTGGCAATGTAGTGGGGAGGGGGATGGTTTAGAAAATGTGGGTGGTTGAAGTGAAAGAAGAAGATATTTTTGTTATTTTTCATTTTTGTAGGTATATTTAGTTATTTTTTTATTCATCTTTTTCTTTTTTCTTGTCTTTTATTTTTTGTTTATTTAAAGAAGATGACAATTTTGTCATAAAATACTTACTATACTTATTTTTCTCAAAAGTTGGAATGTCTGGTGTCGTTTTTAAAAGGTTGATGACCAAATACGCTATCTTCTCAATTTTTAAATAGCTTAACTTCTAAACTTATATAAAGTTATTTAATGAGGAAAATTGTAGTGAATGTGAAAGTCTCAAACCTTTGCAAAATGTTCAAATAGATCATCAACTTTCAATTCTTGGTGGTATCATTATCAACCTTCCATTAACGTGGTAGCATAGGTTATTACAAATTGAATCCACCAAAGCGAATGTTAAATTAGCATGTAAAAAGCTCATAAGGTACAACCATCATCTCTTGTGAACCCAACATTGTCGTCCCAGGTCGGGGGCACAACCGTCCTCCTATAACCCTGGTTGAAGAAAGATAGCGAATATTTTAATTTTTGTTTTTAATTTTTTTATTCGAAAAAATACTATTTAAAGTGGACGGTTGATTCAGGGGGATTCTGTTGTTTTTGGGGCCTGAGACGAATTCTATAAATTAGGCCTCAAATTGTAGTATGGATTTAAAATCCACAAGTCTTTTACAGAATTAATTGTTAACTTAAAAAAAAAAAAAAAGAAGCAAACATGGGCCAAAGTAATAAAGATGGACCCCATTTGATTTTGGATCATATTTGCACAATTTTTTTTTGGGCGAACTTCAATAATCACAAATAAATTTTTTTTAGGGTAAATTCATGGTCGTTTATTGTTGTTGCACTTATAGGCTCTAAAGTCATACGCCCAAAACTTAATTAAATTAAAGTCACATTTTAGTGCTAAAAAATCAACATACCCATGCAATTGCAAAAAAAAAAAAAGCTAATTCAATGATACCGTTTTATTATGATACTGTTTTCTATGATACTGTTTTATTTAGATAATGTGCATTGGTATATTTATACCATATTTTTATCTTTGATACTGTTTTATTATGATAATGTTTCAACTTATGATACTGTTATTAAATACAAACAGTATCGATGATCTTATACTACTAATAGAATATTTTAAGAACAATATCATTACTTCAACCATTAAAACATCTTGTACTTAGTTTTATGTATGATACTGTTTTATTTAAATAATGTGCTATATATGATACTATATCATTATTTCAACCATTAAAAATATCTTGTACTTAGTTTTGTATATGATACTGTTTTATCCATGCTTTTAACAAGGGTATGCTGTTTTATTATAATAATGTTTCAACCTATAATATTGTTTTAACCTATTATACCATTGTTGAATGCAAACAATATCAATGATCTTGTATTACTGATGGAATATTTTAAAAACAATATCATTACTTCAACTAGTAAAACATCTCTACTTAATTTTATCTTTGATACTATTTTATTAAGTACTACTTTTATCTTTGATACTGTTTTATTACGATAATATTTCAATCTATGATACTGTTATTTTATTGGGTTGTAGTTTATGTATGTGACACTGTTTTATTATGATACTTTTATGTATGATACTGATATATATATTAAGATATATTTATTTATGATACTGTATTAGTATGATACTGTTAAGATATAAAAATTAAAGATTGTCATTTTAAGCGCTAAAAAAACGACTTCAAACGACTAAAATCTATCATCAGCAGTGGCAAAGCTATTGGTCTTGACCGGTTCGTCGAGACGATTCCGAAAATATATTATAATAAAAATTTTGAGCACGTATGTGAATTCTATATCAATTTATGTTATGATACTATTTTCTACAATATAATATCAAACAACACACATGACTAATAACACAAAAAATAATCTAATGGTCAACTTTCGTCAGAGTATGCCCACATCAAACTTTTTCATCTTTACAGGAATTCAAGTTGCTATTTACAGCAACAAATCATGACCACTCTACAGAAATTCATCAAACAAATCATCTATACTGTTTTCTATAATACAGTATCATCCCTATAAAAATTCAAAGCATTTGTTTACAGTAACAAATCATGGCCACTTTATAGAAATTCATCAAATAAATCATCCATACAGAAATTCAAGCTGTTATTTACAGCAACAAATCATAGCCACTCTACTCTACTCTACTTATCATTACTTTACAATCCACTCATGGACATCACTCCACTCTACTTCTATTCTTCACTGCTATTTACAGCAACAAATTTTGCATTTACAGTTGCAAAAATGATGTTTTCAAATATTCTGTTACTCGCAGTCTCATTATTACTAAATCAGGTGTCTTCGCTTAATATCAACTATGGTCAAATTACTAACAATCTCCCAACCTCAGACCCCGTAGTTCCACTAGTGAAATCCATTGGTGCCACCAAGGTCAAGCTTTACAAAAAGAATCCAAGTTGCATATCAGTTGCCGGAAAGCCCAACAAGGAGCCCGACTACAAGCCCAATAATCTACCTCCGCTGTAGAAGAAGCACTCGTCGGATGTAGATGAAATTTGTGAAGGTGGAAGAAGGCTGCCACCTCGCGCGTAGAAGAAGCACTCGCTGGAGGTGGAGGTGGAGGTGGAGGTGGAAGTGATTTGTGGATGTGGAAGAAGCCGATGGAAAATATAGATCAATGGGGGTAATTTTAAAATTAATTTGTAATATTGCTGAAGAGTATAATTTAATCACAATTTTGAAAAATATTTTGACTTAATTTAGAATAAGTTACCTACAGGTGACTTATATGCAATTTTTCCTTTTCTTTTTTTTTTTTAATAATGAAAATGGACCCTTTCGGTTTTGGATCGCGCATAAACAATTTAATGTACCTTTGGAAGGATTCCATTCATAAAGAGATGCACTACCACATTAATGAAAGGCCGAGGACGCAACGCCAATAATTGAAAATTGAGGACCAACATGCACAGGTTTGCAAAAGTTGAGGACTTCTGTTACAGTTTTCTCTATTTAATTTGTTATACTTGGTTTTCGGTTTTTGGCGCGGGTTTATGAAACAATAGTTCATTTCTCTGCTGACGCGTCGACTCCAATTGAATAATAGGGAAAATCCCGATCAATTCACACTCCCCATTTTCAATCTGTTCCTTGAGTAAACGCGTTGACTATCAGGAATCTAAGCCCGGTTTTTGAATTTGATCATTTCAGAATATTATGTAGATTTTATTGGGAGTTGGAGTAAGTTGAAGCAGCGAGAAGCGTGAAAATAACGAACTATTTGCATCAGAAGCTGAATAACTGGATAGAGATGGTAATAGTGTACGACAACTGGGAGAGGCTAGTCGGAGCCACGCTGAAGAGAGAAGAGCTCCGGCGGGTCGCCCGTGAGGACTCCAGCTCCAGCTCCATGGTATCGGACTTGGATTTGAATATCCGTTTGAATGAGTTGTCGCTCAATTTTGAGAATCTGGGAATTTCGTTTACATATAGGGAGATTCTCCTGGCCACTGGAAATTTCAGTGATGAAAACCTAATCAAGCACGGTCACTCCGGCGATTTCTTCGGAGGAATTTTGGAAGAATCATTTTTGGGTAATAATAGAAATCCGATTCGAGATTCGAGTTCTGTTGTCGTCAAAAGAATTGTCGATTGGGAGGCGTGTTTGTTGGAGTTGGATTTCTTTAGCAAGGTTTCTAATCGAAGATTTGTTCCTCTTTTGGGATATTGCTTGGAGGAAGAGAATGAGAAGTTTCTGGTTTACAAATATATGACAAATGAAGACTTATCTAGTTCCCTGTTGAAGAGATCTGACCATGACGACAAGGGATTAGCATTTCTACGTGGTGATGACGAGAGATTAAGATCGCTGGATTGGATTACGAGATTGAAAATTGCAATTGGAGTTGCAGAGGGTTTATCATTTCTACATCATGAATGTGATCTACCTCTTGTTCACGGGTAACCTCATAACTTGATTGTGCTTAGTACTAAATTTCTTACCTCCATTTATTTTCATCTCCACCTCCCTCACCCTCCAGGTGTTTGTTGTTTGGGCTGTCTTTTTTGTTCGAAAATGAACGTCATGAGTATCGAGCCCAGGGTTTGTGATCGGGCTCTTCATCTGTCTTCAAAGAAGGCTACTGCAAATGTCCCCTTCTGATAATTTGGTTGGAAAGAGAGGTTCAGACTTGAGCGTAAATGCCTTGTATATAAATTGGACATGAATTGTCCTACCTTTTTGTTTTGCTCATTGGACATTATATGGACATAGGGCATTTTTTATCATATAGATCAAATTTTGCACCAAGAATTTATACAGCTCAAGTTTAGGTTGTTTGTCAGGGTATAGTCCATGCTTGAAAAGGAACTGAGTGGAATGGTTTTGATCATCTATCTTTCTTTTTTGTCTGGTAGTCGAGATTGGTATATTTTTGGTATCATAAGATTGAAAACAAAGATTTATATGAAAAATTCTTCAACAACCTTTTCTTCCCCACCTTTATGTATCCCAGAAGCACAGGTTAAGAACGATTTTTTGAAAACAAATTGAATCCCTCCATTTTTTCTTTCTCCCCATTTGTTTCAAACAGAAGAATTGCTTACAAGAATGACGTTTTGTATATTCATATAGTAAGTTTCGCTGTCGAATTGGCAAAATTTGAAGCTGAAAGCATGAATAAATTGTTGCATCTCCTGGGAGGGGAGTCGGGAGCTCTAAAAGCATTGTACATTGACTCGGAGTTGAAGGGAATAGATTTTGAGTAAAGACCATAATTATCCAAAAGACACACAGCGTAATTATCAGTACATCTTGTACCAATTATTTGCACGATACACCCCAGGATATTGTTTTTTCAAGCCTGGAAACCCCAAAACCAGAATGTAATATTTTTAGAAATCGAATGGATTCATTCTTATACAATGCTATTAGTTCTATTTCTTAAAGCCGATTATGAGAATTGCTCGTTGTAATTAACATATTCTTTTGTTTTGATTTCGGATGTTTGAGCCATCCCCAGGAGTCTTTACAGTAACAATTAATTCTTTGTATTCTTAGAGATGTACAAGCCATATTGCTTGATGTCAATTTTGAAGTCGGTCTGGGGAGCCTAAGCCAGGTTGGAGCTCAAGAACGAGGCATTCCTATTTGTGTGTGTAATTTTTCTTGTGTAGTTCAGTATACAATTCATTTCTTTATCTGCCTATGCACAGAACCACTTAAATACAAAAGTATTTTTGAAATGACCACTATTTTTTGGTGTTCTAAGCTAAAAATTAAAATTATGGTAAGATAGCTCAATTCTTGCTTAGTCTTCTAGGTTAATCGACTGGTGAGAATCTTAGAACAGGACTATACAATATCAGCAACATACTAAGCTTTATTCCTAACAACTTTGGGGTTGGTTACATGTATGTAGACATAAAGTACAATCTACATAAAATAATTCTAATTACAAGTATGCTTCATCTTTATTTTTGACATCTTTGAGGCCCCAAACATTAAAATTTGGACCTGTTATATCATTTTTGTCAGCTACGTTCTTTAGACCTGCTGGTTTTTGCACATTAAATCTATGCTTGAATGTCATTGGTGTAGAATTTTGTGTTTGAGACTTGGGTTGTTGCCCAAGTTGCTAAATTTTGAAAATTCTAATTTTTCAACTTTTTAGCTAAGGTGTGATGATAGACGCCTGGTGAAGTCCTTACTTGATATTGATTCCAGTTTGAAATGTCTGGCAGTAGGAAGAAAATTGAGCATAATCTGCGAGCTGAAGCAAAACAACAAAAATAAAAATAAAAACTAAGTCTTAATTCCCAATAGAGCTGAAGCATGTTTTTCTGTCTGCTTGATGCATCCATATGTAATTTTTCTACAATTTTTGGCTATGCTTGTTATGTAATTTTTGTGCAATATTTGTGATGCAGTTAATCTAGATGTCGCATAAAGCATATTCTGTTATGATGGATAAAAAATCTGCACATAAAATGGGTTAAACTGGAAACAACAAGTCAACAACAATAAACTAAGCCTTATTTCCAATTAATTTGGCATTGGCTACATAACTGTCTCGAGGGGAAAAAAACTAAATGCTGTTTGCATTGCAATTACTGAGACTTCTACACAATCAAACTTTTGCCGAGGATGACAATCTCTGCAAAATATTTATGACAACGTTTACAAAAATGTTTAAGAAACTATGAGATGATACCCGTATTGAACATTTTGAAGAATTTACGAGATTGTGAAATCATTAACTTTCATATGTTTTTTGGTAACTATTATTGTCAATCAAAGAGATATTATTCTATATTTAGTATATTCTATACTTAGTGTACAAACGTGTAATATATGGTGTATATAATCTTACCATAGATAAACTGGTAATTGTTGTAACTACTAGGGTTAGCTTTAATTTTGGCATGTAATTTTGGACACTATTTTTCTATATAATGAAAGGAATCCTCACAGAGGAACTCATTCAGCCAAATAGAAAAATATTGACATGGCATCAGAGCCATACCTCGTCATAGCTAATCCATCAATTCTTTTGATTTAATTTCTGAATTTCGCTGCTCGATTAGCATCCATCAGCTGCTAGGTTCTTCGCCGTCTTGGTTCTGAAGTTTGTTGGTTTTCTTTGTTGGATCTTTCTTTTGATTTCTCGACCCATTAGCTGAAATTGCTCCCGGATCAGCAGCTTCGTCATCTTTATCTCACGGTTGCTGCAATTGATCATTTTGGATTTCCTTTAGAGTCATTTTTGGGTAAATTCAATTGGGCCTGATTCTTTGGACTCTAATTAATTGCTTTTGGTCAAATTGTTGTTGCAATTGATCAGATTGGATTTCCTTTCGAGTCATTTTTGGGTAAAATCCAATTGGGCCTGATTCTTTGGACTCTAATTAATTGCTTTTGGTCAGATTTTTTGTTGTTGATTGGATTCAATTGGGCTCTACATATTTTGGGGATTTGTTTGATCAACATCTTTACTAAAAATTTTTGTGTAGGATTCACGGGAAAGAATTATACAACATGGGAATTTCAATTAAAAATGTTTTTGAAAGGGAAAGAGTTGTGGGGCCACATTGACGGATCTACTCCAGCTCTTTCTGATGCTAAAGAATTTACCCATTGGGAGACAAATGATGCTCGTATAATCTCTTGGATTTTAGGGTCTATTGAGGCCCATATGGTGAATAATTTACGTCTATTTGATAGTGCTAAGAAGATGTGAGAGTATCTCAAGCGAATCTATCATCAAGAAAATGCTGCTAGGCGCTTTCAATTGGAGCTCAAGATTGGCAACTACAGTCAAGGTAATCTAACCATTGAGCAGTATTATTCTGGGTTCCTTACTTTATGGAGCAAATACTTTGGTATTGCTCATACAAAAGTACCAAAGGAAGCTCTCACCGCCCTTCAAGCCGTTCACGATGTCAGTAGGCGTGATCAGTTTTTGATGAAACTTAGGCCTGAGTTTGAAGTTACTCGTGCTGGACTCTTAAATATAGATCCAGTTCCTTCATTTGATGTTTGTCTTGGTGAGTTGTTATGTGAGGAACAACATTTAGCTGAACAGGCTGATATGGGCACTGCTAAGGTAACATCAGAGGTGGTAAATGTTGTATATGCAGCTCAAGGAAGGAATCGAGGAAAGACACAAATGCAGTGCTACAATTTTAAGGAGTTCGGACTTATTGCTCGCAATTGCAACAAGAAATTTTGTAATTACTGCAAGCAGACTGGACATATCATCAAAGAATGTGCAACACGTCCTGAAAATTGAAAAGTACAAGCTCTTCAAGCTGAAACTTCTACCAGTGCTCCTAGTCAACTTGCACTTACTCCAGAAATGGTACAACAAATGATCCTTTCTGCCTTTTCTGCATTCGGTGTTCAAGGTAAATATGATTTTCTTTTTTCATCTTGGGTTGTTGATTCTAGTGCATTGAATCACATGACCAATCGTTCTGATTCTTTGCATAATATTCGACGGTATATTGGTAACCAACATATTCAAATCGCCAATGGAAGTACTCTACCGATTACAGCTATCGGTGAGATTACATCTTTTTTCAATAATGTGTTTGTGTCTTCTGCTCTTTCTACAAGTTTGATTTCCGTTGGTCAATTGGTGGATAATAATTGTGATGTGCATTTTTCTTGTAATGGTTGCCTTGTGTAGGATCGGGTGTCGAGGAAGGTGATCGCGAAGGGGCCTAAAATGGGAAGATTGTTTTCGTTATAGTTTACTATTCCTCGTGCTTTATCTTTAGCTTGTACTACTGTTAGCAATAAATATGAGATTTGGCATAAACGATTGGGGCATCCCGATGCTGTGATTTTATCGCACTTATTAAAACATGGTTTGTTAGACAATAAAGATCATCTTTTGTCTAACAATTTGTCCTTCGGTTGTACTTCTTGTAAGCTTGGAAAAAGTAAAATCTTACCTTTTCCTGTACATGGCAGTCGTGCTGATAAATGCTTTGACATTATTCATAGTGATGTATGGGGTGTGACGCCAATTATCTCACATAGAAACTATAAGTATTTTGTGACGTTTATTGATGATTTTAGCCGTTTCACTTGGGTATACTTTCTTCACACAAAGGCCGAGGTATTTAATATCTTTCAGACTTTTGTAGCCTACATTGAGACATAGTTTTCTAGCACTATCAAGGTTTTACGGTCTGATAATGGAGGAGAATACATGTCTAATGACTTTCAAATCTTTTTACAACAGAAAGGCATTATCTCTCAACGGTCATGTCTTTATACCCCTCAACAAAATGGGATAGTAGAACGTAAATATCGTCATTTGTTGGATGTAGTTCGGACCATGCTCCTAGAATCCTCCGTTCCACCTAATTTCTGGGTTGAAGCATTATCTACTGCTACTCATCTGATTATTCGGTTGCCCTCTCCGTTCCTCGGCCTGTTCAGAGATTGTTTGGCTTCAGGGACTTCTTAGTGAGCTTGGATTTCTACAACTCGAGCCTACTCCGCTCTATGCGGATAGTACTAGTGCGATTCAAATTGCTGCTAACCCTGTATTTCATGAGCGTACCAAGCACATTGAGGTCGATTGTCATTCCATTCGTGAAGCATATGATAATCGTGTCATCACTTTTCCACATATCGCCTCTAATGATCATACTGCTGATATATTTACCAAGGCTCTCTCTAGACCTCGACATGAATTCCTGGTTGACAAATTGATGCTTCTTGATCGACCAGCATCAATTCAAGGACAAATGTCAATCAAAGAGATATTATTCTATATTTAGTATATTCTATACTTAGTGTACAAAAGTGTAATATATGGTGTATATAATCTTACCATATATGGATTGGTAATTGCCATAACTACTAGGGTTAGCCTTAATTTTGGACACTATTTTTCTATATAATGAAAGGAATCCTCACAGAGGAACTCATTCAGCCAAACAGAAAAATATTGACAATTATTTCTTGCTCTCATCATTTTGATGTCTAATATTGGTTCCATGAAGCTTCTCACTTACTCATTAGCTATTTATATGGTAATAATATTAATGGTTTCCCAATAATGTTTTTAATATCCTTCAAAAAATTTCCATAGCTATATGCCTTGTGCATCATTAAATCCATATTTGTTGACCTTATCTGTTCCGTGGTTGTGATGGCGATGACTATTAAACAAAAATTGGTTAATAGATGTGATGCTTAGACATGAAAAGATTTCCCCAATCACATCTATGAGCGCCCCACAACCCCGTCCCAAGGAACTGTTGGGCTATTGAAACACTCCATTAATAAGTGGGAGGGAGTCAGTAATAATGACCTTTTGGAATGTTTTCTGCTTAGTATTCTAGTGAATATGTCTTGAGTTCAGGAATGTTAGCTAACTTGGCGATGATGTTCATTAATTCTTCTTGGATGCTTTGTAACTCAGTCAATAATTGATAGGCCCCAATTTATATTATTATGTAATTATTGCCTGAAATTGATGTTGTCAATTCCATTTTTACAACCTGAGCTGTTTACAGTTCCATGACTGAGTATATGAACTTGAAGGCCTCTACTGCTTCATGGACATGAGGTCTTTGAAGATGCAGTAGCTTAATAAGTAATAAAATCCATTTCTAGATAGCTGGTTATGGAGTGTTATTAATTGAACCTCAATCCCTAATTCCGTGAGCAATAATATGCAAGCAGAAGTCAGAAAAACGCAAAGGAAAACACATATTAATAGTGATTCACCCTCAACGTGAAAACTACATCCACTCGCCATGCCGGTCTTCACAAAAAATCAAGAAGTTCACAATATAGATGTTTCGCATCTCTCAGTCTGTGTATCTCTGTGTTAAAAACAAAACACAAAATCTAAATGCCCAATATACCCGTATAATAAAAATTTTTGTGGTTAAGTGGATAAGTGAACACTATAATTAGGCTCCTTGCTGTCCAACGTATCTCTGTTGTAAAACTGTGTGTGGTGCTTTGGATGATATTAATGAATTTTTTACCAGATTTTCTATTTTGGCCTTTTATCTGCTAAGTGGTACTCATCATAATGTCAACATTTACTTGTTTTTGTTCTCAAAGGGATGTCCAAGCCAGCAGCATACTCCTTGATGATAATTATGAAGTGCGGTTAGGAAGCTTGAGTGAGGTTTGCCCTCAAGAAGGAGACACTCATCAAAATAGGATCACAAAGTTGCTGCGGCTGCCACAGTGAGTATTATCGTTTAAATTACAAATGCTGATCTTTTTTTGTGGATGTACTTGCTATGGCTTTTCAAGTGTTAGCTTGAAAAGATTACAATGAGTCACTATACCCGAGAAATAAATCTGCAATTGCAACTTGCGCTCTGTTTATTTTGGGTTACATTTGTTAAGGCTTTCTTAGGACTAAAAGAACGATAATGTTGACAATTCAAAAGTAGCCACCTTTTCTTTCTCATATTATGACATTATAAATTTCCTCTGTGTCGAGTCTCTGGGCCTCCCATTAGCGTCAGCTAAATTCAGATTTATTGAGATGTAATACTGTCTGGCTTTGTGATTCATGTGAAGTTATTGTTGTACAGTTTATTCCAATTGCTCGGTTGAGGTTGTGACAAATATTTTCGTTGTTTGCAGGACATCCGACCAAGGTACTTCAGGTGTGTGCAGTCGCTTTAATTTTAGTTCTGTTTCTGTCATTGTTATTTCTTGTCTGCATATTCTCCCACTTAAATGATGCCAGCGAGATGCTTCTTTTAGTGGTCATCTTTTAGTGTTGGTTCTTATCACACAGTTGATTGTGGGCAGTTTGGTTAAATTATAAATTGTGGGATAAAAAGGCCATTGAATACTTTTCCTTATCAAGCCAATACTAAAACCTAGGTTGCGTGGAAATTTCTAAACGATAACGTTTCCATTTAGGGCACGTTTCAGAAACCGAAACACTTTAGAAACTCTAAGAAATGTTTTGGAAACTCAAAAATGGTTTCCTCGTTTTTTTTTTTTTTTTAAATTAAAATAAAATTCGGATACTTATAGAAAACCTTTAATCAAAATGGAAACTTCAATTTCAACTAAGAATTAACTTAGTTGCGGGTTTAACCCTTCTACTTAAAACCATTAAGAATTGATTAGAGTTTGACTGAATTATATTAATGGTTATTCTGCACTAATTACCTTATGTAAGTAGAGGTTATATCTGGAAAGAACTTTTGCTATATGCTTGATAGATGGAAAACCTTTCCTTAGCCAACTTAAACAATCAGTCATTGACTCAAGTGCTTATAGGAATGTGCACCCGTGGATTGACAATCCCTTGATTCTTGATGGTCGGTAATTAACTAATTTGAGAATCTGTGACTTATAAACATGCTTTAAATGGCTATACTTTGTAACCGGCCCTTTCCTTGTTTTAAATGTTCCAGCTCGTATGCGATTACCAACTAGCTTCTTACTCATGAAGTTGTTAAAGATTTAAGCTCATCACTCATAGAGCATGTTGGGCTAATCTTAAAAAGTTTTCTTACAAGTAAAGTAAGTTTTAAAATAAATTTTTTATTGGTCAAAGTTGAAAATATTTTGACAGCGAAGTAAGAGTTGCTTCCAAATTAAGGAACTTTTTTCACTCAAAAGTGAGAAAAGAGTAAGCTATCCAAACCTTTTTTTAAGCTTATCCAAACATGCTTGTTCTGCTTTGAGCATCACTCACCAGAACTCTCCTGGAAATTCCCTTAATATTAAGAAAAAGAATGCTTTGACTGGGTGGAGTTTGTCACAAATGAAGGCACCAAGTGTAAAGTTAAGTGAGCAGGAGTGTTAGAACACTTTGATCTAGCCCTTCATTAGTAATGTTCAAATATATTCTATTTTGCTTAGACTTAAAATGAGTCTTTCTTGTTAAGAGTGATCACATAGAATAGTTCTCGTTACGCCCCCATTTATATGGAGTTGCTAATGATCTTCAAACTTTGGAGTGAATTGTTCAAATAAATGAACAGTTCTTTCTTAATAAAGCATTCTACTTAAATGTCACTGTACAATTATTACAAATCATCATGTGTCAAACATATATTATTCTAGGTCAAATGACACTATCTGATAGTTGATATTTGGAGCCAAATGACTTTTGGAATGGAAAAATGAGTATAAGCATGCACAATTTCTGTCCGTTTGACATCAAAAGTTCTTGAGGGAATTATAAGAAGGAAATAAATATATGCTTCATAGTTTTGTTCGTTTATTTAATATGATTTTCTCAATTGGCTAAAGGTCATAGAGCTTGAAGGGGAAAGATCTTTAACTACAACTCAGATCACTAATTGCAACTCGTACATTGTTTTTAATTTTTGTTTTTCCATATTCCAAAATGCCCAGGTGTGCTTAATGCAACATGTGCTTATGATGTTTATTGCTTCGGAAAGGTATTACTTGAGCTTGTTACCGGCAAGCTGGGTATCAGTTCATCAACTGATGCCACCACAAAGAACTGGTTGGAAGCATCCCTTCCATACATCAGTATTTACGACAAGGAACTGGTTACAAACATTGTCGACCCGTCATTAATTATAGACGAGGATCTTCTTGAGGAAGTGTGGGCAATGGCAATTGTTGCTAGGTCTTGCCTTAATCCCAAGCCTACGAGGCGGCCTCCAATGAGATATATTCTTAAAGCTTTAGAAAATCCTTTGAAGGTGGTACGGGATGAAAACTCAGCAACTGCCCGGCTTAGAACGACGTCCTCCCGAGGTGTCAGGAACAACTGAAGATGAACAAACTGCAATGGATCAGGAAGAAGAATAGAAATCCCAGAGGAAGAAGAAGCAGGAATAGCAACTAATCTGAGGAAGAAGAAGAACAGTGTCAACCGAATTTTGAATTGTTCGTTGTCAAACGTCGTCGTTTAAACTCAAGTAGAAACGGTGCTGTTTTTTATCTTTAAGTAGAATACGTTTTTTCTTAAGTTTTATTTTCTTTAAATTGTTATTTTGGGAAACACTTTTCTTCCCAATGTCTTTAAATTTCGGATTGCGCATGCGTGTCTGGACTTTTGGCTACAAATTGTGAATTGGTTCTAACTGAATTCTCTGAATTCTTCATTCCATCCATCTCTTCTCTTTCCTCAATTCTTTTATTTTATTTTACCCATATTAATTCGATATTTAGGTGTATGATTGTGTTGTTTTCTGCAAACATTGAGCTGGATTATAGTGAAATCCTTGCAATTGAGCTTATGGTGATTGCTCAGCTAGTTGCAGAGCTTTAACCATAACAAATTGGTATCAAAGCACTTGATCCGAAACCAGGTTTGAGACGAGGAGCAAAGCCCAGGAGGAACACATGAGGAAGATGGATAGGGATATGAGTGAATTGAGTGCTGCGCACAATACAGTAACTAATAAGTGGATTCATCTGAATTGACCCTTAAGGTATTGGGCAATAGACAGGAGAAGATTGAAAATATTGTGACTAAGATAATCAGAAATATGAGACATTAGTGGCGATGATGGCACAAATTAGTGGGAATATGAAGGAAAATAAGGATAAGCAAGCTGAGAGTTCTGCTCCTCAAACTATGTCTGGAGGATTTGGCAGTAAAAGAATGGGAACCCCAAATACTAATCAAGCCAGGGATGATAACAGAAATCAGGCTAAACTTCCTAAAATTGATTTTCCTTATTTCAATGGGGAAGGTCCTAGAGAATGAGTGAGGAAGGCTAGGAAGTATTTTCAATTGCATCAAGTAGCTGAAGAATTGAAGGTGGGCATTGCAGAAATGTATCTGAACGGTAAGGCTGATATATGGTTTCATGGATTTGCTGCCTCACATCCTGATGCTAAATGGAATGTGTTTACAAGGGAGTTGTGTAGAAGGCTTTCAAAAACCATAGGAGAGGAGGTGGTTGAGACATTCAGTAAGATTAAGCAATTTGGTAGTATTACTGAATACCAGGACAAGTTTGAAGAATTGAAAGCACAAGTGATGTTGTCCTTGCCTCACCTACCTGAAACTCATTACGTTTCAATCTTTACCAGTGGACTCAACAGTGAAATCAAGTCCATGGTTAAGATGTTGAAACCAACCTCATGTGTCCAAGCCTTTGAAATTGCAGCCTTACAAGAAAACACCATTTCAGCCATTAACAAAACACAAAAAAACAAAACACCTTTCCAATACTACCCCTAGATAGAACAATCCCATTTCAAAGAACCCTGATCGTAACATAACCCTTGAGAACACTACAAAATATCCAAAACCTCACATACCATACAAAACTATCTCACCAGCAGACTTCCAAGCCAAAAGAGCCCTAAACCCATGTTATAAATGTGATGGGAAATATTCCCAGGTCACATTTGTAAAAACAGAATGCTTAATTTTATGTTAGTTGATGATGATGATGATGATGAGGAGGAGGAGGAGGAGGAGGAGGAGGAGGAAGAGATGGTAGCAATGACCAAGGGGAGGAATCAGAGGAAGTGATGCATATATCAATTAGTGCTTTACTAGGCACAATGAAACACAAAACCATCAGAATTCCTGGAGTAGAGAAGGGGAGTAAGATATCTATTCTTATAGATAGTGGTAGCACCCACAGTTTCATAGAAGAAAAGTTGGTGAAAGGGCTGAAACTTAAGACTGATAATGAGAAAAATATGTTAGTAACAGTGGCAAATGGGCAGCAGCTGAATAGCAGATCTATATGTCAACCTCTGATATGGCAGATGCAAGGCTTGGAATTTCAATTCAAGCTGAAGGCATTAAAATTTTGGGGCATTGACATGGTTTTGGGAGTTGACTGGCTTAGCCAATTTGGACCTACTACTTTTGACTTCACTTAGGGCTGCATACCTTTTCAGATGAATGGGCTGACTGTCAGTCTAACAAGAGAAGATTCCATAGAAGAGATGACTCTGATAGATGGAGATCAATTGATGCAATTGTTCAATACACAAGGATGTGGAATTATGTCACAGATGTATGCCATGGATGGTGAGGATAAAGGGGTAAGACCAGACTTAATCTATCCTATTTTATTTGAGTTTGAAGGTGTATTTGCTGAGCCAACAGGATTGCCTCCAATCAGGTCTCATGACAACCAGATTACCTTGAAAGAAGGGGCACAACCTTTTAAGATAAGGCCTTATAGATGCCTATTTATACAAAAAACATCAGAAAGAAAGATGGAACCTGGAGATTCTGTATAGATTACACACAATTAAACAACTTGACCATCAAAGACAAATATCCAATGCCATTAATTGATGAACTATTGGATGAACTCAATGGATCCTGGTACTTCTCCAAGCTGGACCTCAGGGCAGGATATCATCAGATCAGGGTTAAAACAAAAGATATTCATAAGACTGCTTTTAAGAGACACCAAGGATTGTATGAGTTCAAGGTCATGCCCTTTGGCTTAACCAATGCCCCGGCCACTTTTCAGAGCTTAATGAATGCAGTCTTCTAAGAGCAACTCAGGAAATATGTATTGGTATTTTTTGATGACATTTTGGTTTATAGTCCTGATTTAGATAGTCATTGTGAACATTTGAGGATAGTCCTTAGCATTTTGAGAAGACACGAACTGTATGCTAAGAGGAGTAAATGTTCTTTTGGCCAAACTTCCATCAACTGTTTGGGTCACATAATAAGTGAAATGGGGGTATCTGCTGACCACAAGAAAATTGAAGGTATGAGGAATTGGCCAACACTCCAAAATTTGAAGCAGATAAGGGGATTTTTGGGGCTGATAGGATACTATAGAAAATTTGTGAAAGGCTATGGGACTATAGCTAAACCTCTCACTAACCTACTGAAGAAGGAGGGTTTGGGCGGACTCAAGGGACTGAGGCTGTATTTCAGAATCTTAAAGTGGCTATGAGCACCACTCTAGTACTAGCACTGCCAGATTTTAATCAGCCTTTCATCATAGAAACAAATGCATGCTATGGGGGAATATGGGCTGTCTTGATGCAAGGAAGAAGACCCTTAGCTTACTTGAGCAAAACCTTGGGTCCTAGGAATTTGGGGATGTCTATATATGAGAAGGAGTTGTTTGCTCTTGTGATGGCTGTGAACAAATGGAGGCATTACCTAGAAGGGTACAAATTCATAATCAAGACTAATCATTAGTCACTGAAATTTTTGTTGGAGCAGAGGATTACAACACCTCTGCTACAGAAATGGCTTACAAAATTATTGGGACTGGATTATGAAATTCAATATAGAAAAGGTGTTGAGAATGTTGTAGCACATGCTTTGTCTAGAAGAGAGGAATGCTTAGCCATAACTATTACTAGCCCAGCTTGGATGACAGAGGTAACAACCAGCTATGAAGGGGATGGACCCTCTTAAAAATTAATTCAAGCTGTGACCATTGACGCACAAGCATACCTTGACTATCAGTATGAGAATGGCCTCTTGAGGTACAAAGGAAAGCTATACATTGGCAGTGAAGGGAATATCAGGCATAAATGAAAACATACATGCATCACAGGAAGGAGGGCATTCTGGTGTATAAGCTAGCATAATCAGGGCAAAACAGAATTTTACACGGCCTGGAATGCTGCAAGAGATTAAGAAAATGGTACTTCAGTGTGAGATTTGTCAGAGATGTAAAGGAGAGCACAATCTCTACCCTGGACTATTTCAGCCATTACCTGAACCTCTCAATTCTTAGAGTCATATTTCAATGGATTTCATTGAAGGTTTGCCTAAATCAAGGATGAAGGATGTTATCCTTGTTGTTGAAGATAGGTTCACTAAGTAGGAGCATTTTATAGCCTTCTCACACCCATTCACTGCCAGACAGATAGCCCAAGTATTCATGGAAAACATTACTAAATTACATGGGATACCACAAAGCATAGTTTCTAATAGAGACAAGATGTTCACCAGCAGGTTTTGGCAAGAGTTGTTCAAACTTTTGGGCACCCAATTGCACATGAGCACTGCCTATCATCCACAGTTAGATGGACAAACAGAGAGGCTTAACCAATGTCTGGAAATGTACCTCAGATGCATGACCCATCATGATCCAAAATAGTGGGTTAAATGGCTTAATCTGGCAGAATGGTGGTATAATACTACCTATCATACCTCTATCCAAATGACACCATTTGAAGCTCTTTATGGTATTCCTCCACCGCAACTTGCTCTGGGGCCTTATCAGATAACGAACATAGCTGCAGTAGAAGAAATAGTACAAAGAAGACATAAGATAGAACAGCAGTTAAGGAAAAATTTGGCTCAGGCACGAGCAAGAATGAAATTGTATACTGACAGGAAGAGGGTTGAAAGATCTTTTGAAAAGGGAGATTGGGTATATCTTAAACTATAACCATATCAACAACAGACTACAATTAAGAGAGACAACCAGAAACTTAGCCCCAAATACTTTGGTCTCTACCAAATCATGCAGAAAGTTGGTGTTGTAGCTTATAGATTAGCATTACCAGCAAACTCAAAAATACATCCTGTATTCCATGTTTTCTTACTTAAGAAGAAGTTGGGAGATCAATCTGTTGTAGTGGATCAGCTACATTTGGTGGAAGAAAAACTGAATTCAGAAGCCATTCCTACTAAGATACTACAGATGAGAATGATGCCACGCAGAGATATAGAAGAGGAACAGTGGTTGATACAATGGAGTGATGGTGGTGTGGATGATGCAACATGGGAAGATGCTGAGGCAATACACAGAGCTTATTCAGACTTAGAATCTTGGGGACAAGGTTTATTTAAGCAGGGGAGTTGTCAAGAACAACTGAAGATGAACAAACTGTAATGGATCAGGAAGAAGAAGAGAAATCCCAGAGGAAAAAGAAGTAGGAACAGAAACTGATCCGAGGAAGAAGAAGAACAGTGTCAACTGAATTTTGAATTGTCCGTTGTCAAACGTCGTCGTTTAAACTCAAGTAGAAACGGTGCCGTTTTTTATCTTTAAGTAGAATACGTTTTTTCTTAAGTTGTATTTTCTTTAAATTGTTATTTTGGGAAACACGTTTCTTCTCAACTTCGAAATTGTGAATTGGTTCATTCCATTCATCTCTTCTCTTTCCTCTTCTCTTTTATTTTTATATTTAGGTGTATGATTGTGTTGTTTTCTGCAAACATTGAGCTGGATTATAGTGAAATTCTTGCAATTGAGCTTATGGTGATTGCTCAGCTGGTTGCAGAGCTTTAACCATAACACGAGGGTCATGGAATGCCGCTTTATTCGGCAGCTGGCGGCACAGCTCTTCTGATGTGGCGGCTATGCCAGCCGCCCCTTCTAACAAAGTGGAAGGAACAAGTAGTTTTAAACAGTCAGGAAAAACGGGTTCCCAGGGAAGTGGTCAAAACGGTGATGGGAACGGTCATTCGTCCTCAACCAGACGGCATTCTAAGGAGATATTCCCCGAACCTATGGATGCACGGGATATAGAGAGAACTCACGAGGAGTGAACGGAAGGTAATTTTTCTCAATTCTTTGTCAATAACATAGCAGGCTCCGAATTGGATTTTCTTGTTTGTTGGTTCCCTGTAAATTATCCTACGTTTCGAAGTTCTGCGCAAGCCAGTTTTGTTCTTAAAGAGTTTCACATTACTAGGGTTTAGCTAGTGGGGGTTCGTCTGGTGCTGATTTTTTGAAAGGTTTGTTTTTGGTTAAAACAAGCTACAAATTTTTTCTGTAATTGATCTTTTTCATTGGTTTTATTGTGAAATGTAAATTATGATATTGACTTTGCTTTTTCTGGAGTTCGAAGAAGAAAAGAACAAGCAAGACTACATTGTTTTCTTGATTTAAATTTATTTATTTCTTAGAATTGAAAATGGGATTCCTCTGTTCTGGTGAAAGTTGTGGGCTTGCTGTTTTTGCACACAATGTTTGTGGATATGACAATTAGGCAGAGTAAACTCATGATAAGATGAATTAGGTGTCGGTATACAGGATTGAATCGAGGATCTCAGTCAATGCTTGGTCACGTCTAAAGTACAATATTAGACAATATTAAAGAACATGATTGAATCCAAGATTTAAGTGAATGCTCGGTCAAGTTTATAGTACAATATTAGACACTATTAAACAATAGAAAAATGTTAAAATTTTATGTATTGACTCTCGAGTCTTGTGCACCAAATGATCATTTTGTATATATTAGTTATTTATAAATATAGAAACATTAAAGATATTATGAGAATCAATAGAAAATGTTTGGGAATTTACACTTGAGATGTTAAATATATAGACAATTAAGTTGAAATATAGATAATAATCTTTATTTGTGGTAAGGTAAAATTCATATTTTGATTTAATCTTAAAAATAAAAAATATAATGGATATATATTAGTCAACTCTTTTGTTTATTAAAGCCGAAAGGGTTACCACACCAACTTACCAAAGGAGAAGCTTGAAGCTAAAACTATTAGATAATAAATTACATGTTAGAGATTCTCTTTTAAGTGTTTAAATTAATCAACATAATGTTTTTAATAAAATAAAGTTGAGATAGTATCAACTCATTCGACGATTATTATTCTTATATCGTAATTTTTATTACCATACGAAAGTTATATACAATTATCGGCTAATGACATGTGAGTAATTTAAAATTGAATATAAGATGTGAAAATAGATAAGACTTAATGGAAGTACAATATCGGGATGATATCTTTATTATAATTCTTCTTAGTCTAGTCGATTAGCATAAACTTACATCAATGATCATTCTTATTTAGAGATGAAGTTTCAAAACTTAAAGGCTACAAATATATTTGCAAAACTGTAATTGAGTACAAATGTAGAAAAATGATTATAATTTATAAATATTTTCTTTATTTTTTTTTAAAGAAAAATAGCATATTTGGTTTCTAATATTTCAAAAACATAAGTGATATATCATTAACCTTTAAAAATAGCACCACATATCCACAACGTTTGAGAAAAATAGACATGATAAACATCCACAACGTTTGAGAAAAATAGACTTGATAAGTCCTTTATAACAAATTTGCTTTTTAAATAAACAAACAACGAAAGATAAGAAAAAAGAAAAAGAAAAAGAAAAAGAAAAAAAAAAAAAATTAAATGAACCCTTCAAAAAATGAAAAACAACAAAGAGGCCATATTCTTTCATCAATGTTACAATCTAAATAAAATATATCTAAAAATTACAGGAAAAAAATGAAAACATAATCAACGGGGTAAAAAACTATATCTTCACAGCCAACGAACCCCATTGCAACTGCCTTCTCCAAAATGTGAAATCAAGAAAACGGCCAAATTCCATCACAATGGCAAGAGCTGCATCAAAACAATTGATGCCCTCTACTACCGCCACCGCTGCAACCACCACACCCCTAACCCTAGAAACCGCATCTTCCTCCAATCAACAATAGCATTGGCAATTACAGAAACCCTAGTTTTGAAATTAAAACCGCCTAAGAAGAAGGTGTTGTGGAAAGAAGGCATAGTGGATAACGAGTTGATGAACAATAAGAGTTCCAAGAAATGCTGCATTTTCCACAAGGAAAAGCCGTTCGATAAGGACGATTTGGATGAGGATAATGATCACAAACATAATTAAGATGATGATGATGGAGATGGTGATGCGAATTGTTCCATGGCCATTGGTTCTCTTTGATCGTCCTTGTCTTTTTTTTGTTTGTTTTATTGTCTGAGAAATGTCTTAGGTTTTTTTATTTGAAATTTGGAAGGATAATAATTGAACTTCAAGATATAGTGAATGTTTACTGATTATTTTGGGGATGTTGGTGGCGATTCTCATCATATGGGTCTATTATTTACATAGTAGGGGTTCTTTGTGCATGTCTAGCAGTGTAATGGCGCCGCGCGGGGGAGGGGGGTATAGAAAATGTGGGTGGTTGGGGTGAAAAAAAAAAGATAACATTTTTGAGGGTATATTTCAATATTTTTTTATTCATTTTTTTCTTTTTTTTTTCTTTTATTTTTTGTTTATTTAAAGAAGATGACAATTTCGTTACAAAAGATTTACCATGCTTATTTTTCTCAAATATTGGAATGTCTGATACTGTTTTTAAAAAGTTGATGACCAAATACGTTATTTTCCCCATTTTTTAATAGCTTAACTTCTAAACTTATTTAATGAGGAATTAATTGTTGACTTAAAAAAAGAAGGATAACTTCAAGACCAGTTACTGTTGCTACACTTATGGGCTCTAAAGTCAAATGGCTGAAACTTAATTCAATTAAAGTCACATTTTAGCTCTATAAGACCAACATACCTCCGCAATTACTAAAAAGTGCTAATTCAATGATACTGTTTTTTATTGTGATACTGTTTTATTATGATGATGTTTTATCTATGATACTGTTTTCTATGATACTGTTTTATTTTTTAGATAATGTGCATTGGTATATTTATACCATACTTTTATCTTTGATAATGTTTTAACATATGATATTGTTATTGAATGCAAACAATATCAATGATCTTGTACTACTAATGAAATATTTTAAGAATAATATCATA
The DNA here is from genome assembly GCA_030279155.1 of Forsythia viridissima. Lineage (NCBI taxonomy): Eukaryota > Viridiplantae > Streptophyta > Magnoliopsida > Lamiales > Oleaceae > Forsythia > Forsythia viridissima. The sequence continues at coordinate 18,403,853 of CM059045.1, read as the reverse complement.
ATTTTAACCATTAAAACATCTTGTACTTAGTTTTATCTATGATATTATTTTATTTAGATAATGTGTTATATATGATATTGTATCATTACTTCAACCATTAAAAACATCTTGTACTTAGTTTTATCTATGATATTATTTTATTTAGATAATGTGTTATGTATGATATTGTATCATTACTTCAACCATTAAAAACATATTGTACTTAGTTTTATATATGATATCGTTTTATTTATATTTTTATCTTTGATACTGTTTTGTTATGATAATGTTTCAACTTATGATACTCTTTCAATCTATGATATTGTTATTGAATGCATACAATATCAATGGTCTTGTACTACTAATGGAGTATTTTAAGAATAATATTATTACTTCAAGCAATTAAATATCTCTACTTAGTTATATCTGTGATACTGTTTTATCTAGATAAAGTGTTATATATGATACTGTATCATTACTTCAACCATTAAAAATATAGTGTACTTAGTTTTATATATGATACTGTTTTATTTATGCTTTTTTCTTTGATGCTTTTTTATTATTATAATATTTCAACATATGATATTGTTTCAATATATGATATTGTTATTGAATACATACATTATCAATGGTTTTGTATTAATAATGTTTCAACCTATAATACTATTATTTAATCTATGATAATGTTATTTTATTGAGTTGTAGTTTGTGATACTATTTTATTAAGATACTTTCATGTATGATACTGATATATTAATATACATTTATCTATGATCCTGTTTTAATATGTATGATACTGTTTAAATAAGAAAAATTAAAGGTTGTTATTTTAAACCAAAAAGACGACTTCAAATGGTTAAATTCCATCGTCAACAGTGGCAAAGCCACTGGTCTTAACTGGCTCGTCGAGAGGATTCCAAAAATATATTATAATAAAAATTCTGAGCACGTATGCAAATTCTATGCCATTTCTGTTATGATACTATTTTCTATAATATAGTATCAAACAACACACACGACTAACAACACAAAGAAATAATATAATGGCCAGCTTAATACTGTATCAAGCTGCTATTCTATAATATAGTATCAAACTGTTTTCTATAACACAGTATCACAGCAGCAAATAATGACCACAACTAATATAATGATACTATTTTCTATGATAATGTTTTCTATAATACAGTATCATCCATACAAAAAATTCAAACTGCTATTTACAGCAGCAAATTATGGCCACAACCAATATACTCCTAAACATTCGCTTCTATGCTCATCCTATCACAAACAATACACTTATATACTACAACCACCAACTCTGACACCGCCTCTAGATCACTGAGTGGTTTACCCTTCTAGATCTTGAAATCTTATCCATGCCAAGACCCTAAACATACATCAAGGTACACCTACATGAAGTTCGAAATGCACATGCTAGAGACACATTCATTATCAGAGAATATCTTCTCCATGCCACGTAGAATTATTTTCCACCAGCAGAATTCTAATGGACCTAACATTAAGAAACCTCTCCCAACAAACCATTGTCCCTAAAAAGAATTACAAATCAATATCTCTCTCTTTTTGTTAAAATTTGAAGAGAAATTTAAAAAATAAATCAATTAATTGATTTTGTAATATTCTCAAATCAACTGGTTCTTCAACTATAGTATTCAATAATGGCTTCTTTGATCTGCACATAGACAGTCGGTGCTGAAATTCCAGCGTTGAAAATTCTTCAATATAATCCAAATTCAGTTTCGGCACTGATTTTTCACTACATTTCGACAAGATTCTTACACTTCCGATCGATGCTGACTGTTTTGCAGCAGAATTAGCTATTAAAAATAGTGCGCCCATGTCGGAACCTATCACCGGAGTATTCAATTTCTTCATCGAAAAAAAAAATACATAAACATTTGTCTTTTCGAGGTCTTCATCTACATTTAATGCAAAAAAATCTTCTCCCAAGTTGAAATTAAATTTCGTGTTTACGAGGAAAGAAAGTGTCTGCATGCGTTGATGAAGTTTACATCTGATTTAAAGGATTACAAGGGTAATTACAGCATTGGCTGAATTAATATGACTTATTGACAATTTTGAAAAGTGTTTGAACTTAATTTAGAATAAGTCACCTATGGATAACTTATTGACAATTTTCCAAAATAAAAGTAAACATGGGCCAAAGTAATAAAGATGCCCTTTGATTTTGGGTCATATTTGCACAAATTTTTTTGGGCCAATTTCAATAATCACAAATAACTTTTTTGGGTAAATTCATGGTCGATCACTATTGTTGCACTTATAAGCTCTAAAGTCATATGTTCAAACCTTAATTAAATTAAAGTCACATTTTAGCGTTAAAAGACCAACATACATCTGCAATTGTAAAAAAATACTAATTCAAACCGGCCGAATCCATTCAAGGTGAACAAGACATGGTGCTTCATTGATAAAGTTTTCAAACCTAACGAGTTCTTCAAGACATTGAAGAAGAAGGCTTTGAAAAATAATTTTAGCTCTTGTTTTCTCCAAGCACAAACCGCTGAATTCATTGGGCAAAAAACAAGACTCGATGCTTCATTGATTCAACTTTCAAAGCAAAAAGGTTTTCTTCAAACTCATTGAAGAATCAAGAACTAATTGGTGCTCAACGAACAATTCCATATCTTGTTTAAGCTACTTGGCGTGAAGTTAAGAACGAGGGTTCTTAATCCAAGTGGTGGTTGCGGTCAAGTACAATAGGGAAGTGGCGATAAAGTCAAGACCGGTGGGTTTGATTCCACTTCATCAACAAGTCAGAAGAAGAAGTATCACATGGAGTTGATCTGTTTTCTTTTGATTGTTATTTTGTTAATTTTGCGAAATTACAAAAACCGATACTATTGTATTTTTGAACAAGATTATTAGTATATTGTTTTTACCCATGGCATGGGGGCCCGTGGATGTTTCCCTTCGGGGTTTACCACGTTACATCTTGTGTTCGTATTTAATCCTTTAATTTCTGCACTTAACAAGATTAGGTAAACGAACACGGTTGTGCAAGTCAGAACTGTTATCTTTATCACTTGTCAGTTCTGACTGCGTTCTGTCCACTGCTTGTTTAATTAAGTTTAAAATTTGTTTTAATTTAATTAATCTAGGTTTTAGAACTTTCATATTGCTTAAAGCCGATGTGAGAATTGCTCGTTGTAATTAACATATTCTTATAGTTTTGATTTGGGATGTTTGAGCCATCCCCAGTAGTCTCTACAGTAACAATTAATTCTTTGTATTCTTAGAGATGTACAAGCCAGCAGCATATTGCTTGATGTCAATTTTGAAGTCGGTCTGGGGAGCCTAAGCCGGGTTGGAGCTCAAGAACAAGCATTCCTACTGGTGTGTAATTTTTCTTGTGTAGTTCAGTATACAATTCATTTATTTATCTGCCAATGCACAGGACCACATAAATACAAAAGTATTTTTGAAATGACAACTATTTTCTGGTGTTCTAAGCTAAAATTATGGTAAGATAGCTCAATTGATTGCTGAGAATCTTAGAACAGGACCGACGATACAATAACAGCAACATATAAGCTTTATTCCAAACAAATTTGGGGTTGGTTACTTGTTCTTCACCACTCCGTCTGGAAGATCCAAAGCTTAAATTAGAAATTTATTTCAACTGGGTTCTTTTATTTCTGAATGTTGTTTTCTGTTTTCGAATTGGCCAGGTACTCGTAATAAGACATGCACAGACGACATTTATTGCTTTGGCAAGGTTTTGCTTGAGCTGGTAACTGGGAAACTGGGCATTAGTGCATCCAGTGATGCCACTCTGAAGGACTGGTTTCAAACGACAGTCCTTCACATCTGTATATAATAAAGATCCAATAATAAACATTCTGGATCCATCATTAATTATAGATGAGGATTTGTTGGAGGAAGTTTGGGCCATGGCTATTATTGCTAAAGCTTGCCTCAACCCGAATCCTTCGCGGCGGCCGATTATTCGATATGTACTTAAAGCTCTGGAAAATCCTTTGAAGGTGATAAGAGAATGAAGAACTAGAAGAAATGCCAAGTTCCAAGAGGGGAATTTGCTCTACTTGACAGCTTGTAATGAGGAAAAGGGATGGAGGAAGTAGCTTTACTCGGTTCATAACACAAAGTTCTCGAGTATCTATTCTCGAAGTAGTCCTTTAAATAGGATTTCTTTGGACTAAATAACAAGTACCGGGAACATTCTTTAAAAATTTGATCGATAATGTGAAATACTGTCCGATTAAAAAAAAAAAAAAGATGCAGGGTCGTGTGTGAAGTGGCCAAAATGGTATAGGAGTCCTCAGTTCCCGTTTTTACTCACTTTTTGGAAAAATATAAGACTAAGTGAATAAAAAATTAGAGCATCTCCAATGCACTAATGCCCAGTTTATAAATTTTTGGACATGCCATATAAGCATACATAAACGGAGTTATAAAAAACTATCTCCAATGCATGCTGACAAGGACTCCGTCTATCTGATATGGCACATTAAATTATAGACTCCGTCTAGAAGTTTGTCTATATTTAGACGGACTTCTAGACGGTGTGAGTTAACAAATTTAATTTTAGACAAAGTGCATTGGAGATAAATTTTAATTTGACCGTCTATTCTATAGACGTAGTGCCACATGATTGGATGTCTGTCTATCATATTTGTCACGTAGACTGCAATAGACGAAGTTCATTGGAGATGTTCTAAGAGCATCTCCAATGCACTTCGTCTATTGCAGTCTACGTGTCAAGTAAAATAAACGGACTTCTAATCTATATGGAACTACGTCTATAGAATAGACAGTCAAATTAAAATTTATCTCCAATGCACTCCGTTTAAAATTAAATTTGCTGACTCACTCTGTCTAGAAGTCCGTCTAAATATAGACGGACTTCTAGACGGAGTCTATAATTTAATGTGCCATAACAGATAGACGGAGTCCTTGTCAACGTGCATTGGAGATGGTTTTTTATAACTCTGTCTATAAAAGCTTATGTGGCACGTCTAAAAAGTTATAGATGGAGTGCATTGGAGATGCTCTAATGCCTTTGAATTTCCTTGGCTGTTACACCAGATAGGATCAGTCTATAAGGTGATGTTTATCTCTTGGTTTCTTCAGTTGAAGTCAGGATTTACAGTTTTGAGGACCAGAAGACAATCTGCCGCTGGGTGGCTAAAAAACCCCGTGCAGCCTTGAAAATATGAGCTAAATGAGCAACATTGATGACGTAGTTACCTTTTTGCATCTGTCATATACGAGCCAGCATCATATTTTTTGATGACAAATTTGAAGCGCAGATAAAGAGCCTAATTGAGGACTATATTCGTTTATCAGGTCAATTTCCTCGTTTCTAGAACACAAATTTCATTTATCGTCCACAAGAGTACTACATTTACAGACCATAAAGTGTGTTTTTCTTAAAATTGTTGAAGTCAAGTTTTTGCACATCTATCCATCTAACTCAGAATGCTAACATCGAGATTGTACAAACCTTTGTTTTTATTGATGGAGATGGCACGAGTAACCTAATTGAAACCAAAATCAAACTTTTGTGATGAATTTGGAACAAATTAAAATTGAGTGAGTAAAATAAAACTTCTTTGAAAATTAGGTGATGTCCAATATTTTTTTACCCCTAGCCTATTTAATTTTGATATGTGTTTCTCTGCCTATATAATTCAATGTTAAAGGTTTATGGGGCTAGTTGTTCGTTTTTTGCCATAGCTTCTAAAAAGGTTGAAAAGCAAATCTCTTATAGAGGAGATGAGAGGATTTTATATCCCGTTTCAGATCGATAATGTCTTTCATCTTGCTTATTGCATTAATTAGTTTATCTAATGTTCGTGGGATTATTCTTATACAAGGACATTACAAATGATGTAATAATCAACATTGATATTGGATAAAATTTAGAGTTTTGAGTTGTTCAAATATTTGATCATATTTTCGGTATCTCAAGTTTGAAATCAATGGATTATAAATCTTAGCTTTTTTATCTCATTCTCGTATCCTAGCTCCCATCTGTAGAATTATTAAGAGTCCATTTGGTACAGATTATAAACCAAAAATGGATTTTTTTTTAAAACCACAATAGTTGACTTTTCAAGTATTTTAAACATGAAATGACAAAATCACCCATTGTACTTTGAAGTGACAATTTATTGATCAAGGACAATTTTGTTATTTTATGTTTAAAATATTTGAAAAATCAACAATTATTGTTATAAAAAAAAAATTATTTTTGATTTATAATATGTACCGAACGTACTCTTAAATTTCTACTTTAAATAAGGGGTAATTTGCAATTTTGGTCTCCAATCTTTCAAATCTGTAACAAATTTACCCATAACATTTTTTTTGGGCATTGGCCATCCCCAACCTTTGAATTTTGTTGCAAATCACGTCCTTTTGACATATTTTGACAGATTTGTCCTCCTCTTTAAATAAAAAAAATACAAAAAAGCTAAAAACTATAAAAAAAATAAAAGCAAATTGTAAATGAAGTCCTACAACTTTTAAAAAGTACAAAATAAGTTAATCACCCCACCCCACCCCACCCCACCCCACCCCACCCCACCATACCATTAACATTTCTTTCTCCTCCATTAAATCCTACCAATTTTATACTAACAATAATCATATACCCTAAATTAATATGAAAACAAATTTGATCACACGAGATAAATATCATTAGTCTTTCATTTTTTATTTTTTCAAGGAGAAACAAATAGAAATTTTCCATCAAGCTTAAACAAGAATGGCTTCTCACGATAGTAGCGGGTACCCCTATTATCATCCCTCCGCCCTTCCTGCACCCAACCTCAACAACCCCCAGGTCGCCCACCCCTACCACTCCCCTCCATCCTACTCCCCCTATGCCCCCATCGCCCACCCTCAAATTACCACTACCAGTTCATTCGGGTCGAGTCTGACTCCACCACCACCACCACCACCACCACCACCACCACCACAGTTCGTTTCCACTGGGCACCCAGCCGGTGAAATTCAGTGAAAGATGTTTGGGCTTCAATGAAAGATTTGAAGCTCTTATGTTTGTGGGGTTTTCCTTTTACTAAGGGCTCAACTTGCTCCCAATTACTGTAATAGCATCTGTTTGGTCCATCATAGATCACATAAATTTTTTTTCCTGCAATCATATCGTTTATTCCAACTAAAGGTTGACTGTCTTTTGTTTGCGGACTTGGAATGTCGTTCTGTCCTTGCAGACTTGAACTTGGGTCTTGAATACCCTTGGGCTCTTGCGAGCTTGTTCCTGAGCCTTACCCTATGATGGATCAAGTCTTTGCAAACAAATGGCCACCTGCCTGAAGATGCGTTTGACAATATCCTAAGGGATCCGTACAAGATAAAATATATGGAAAGAGGAATGAACTAAAAGGGGGAGAATATTGCAAAAAAATTCAAACGTTTTTATCTCTAATAATGAATTAGAGACTTTCCAAATAAATACAAAAAGGCAAGAAATTGCAAAACTCTTTGAAAGTTGTTGTTCTGAAAATCCTTTAGATCCAAAGATCAACAAAGGAACTTTCACAGCAAAAATTGAAATCATTGAAGAATTCCAAAGAAAAAATCATCCGTGCTAAGGCAATGGCATACAGTCCAAAAGATAGAGAAGAATTCTCTGTTCTTCCTCACCTCACCCTATGATGGATCAAGTCTTTGCAAACAAATGGCCACCTGCCTGAAGATGCGTTTGACAATATCCTAAGGGATCCGTACAAGATAAGATATATGGAAAGAGGAATAAACTAAAACATGAAATTTTATTTCATTCAAGGCTTTAAGAGATAAACTCTTAAGCTTATTTTCTTACAACATTTGATCCAAAGGATCTACTGTCTAAAATTGTTTAGCCAAAATAAGCTTAAGAGTTTATCTCTTAAAGCCTTGAGTGAAATAAAATTTCATGTTTTAGTTCATTCCTCTTTCCATATATCTTATCTTGTTCGGATCCCTTAGAATATTGTCAAACGCATCTTTAGGCAGGTGGCCATTTGTTTGCAAAGACTTGATCCATCATAGGGTGAGGCGAGAAGCCCTTAGTAAAAGGAAAACCTCACAAACATAAGAGCTTCAAATCCTTCATTGAAGCCCAAACATCTTTCACTGAATTTCACAAAAACAAAGGCTCTAGCCCAATGCCATATAAACAGTTATTTGATCACACCCAACTCTCTTTAAGACCACAACTTTTCCAAAAAGATATTCGGATGTGATCCGCAGATTCCAGATGGTGGACAGGAACCGAAACGGATACATAGAGGAAAATGAGATACTAGAAGCTCTATCTTAGAACTACCAGAGGTTCAGTCTTAGGACTTTGCGTTTGCTCATCTTCCTCTTCAAGAACTCCCGTGACTCGTCTTTTAAAATCGGTGAGTTTCTTTATTTTATTCCCTTTTTTGCTTGGGCTTGTTAGTATGAAATTGGTAGGATTTAATGGAGGTCAAAGAGATGTTAATGGTGGAAGTGATTTGACCATGGGTGGGGTGGAGTGGGGGTGGGGTGGATGAACTTATTTTGTACTTTTTAAAAATTGTTGGACTTCATTTGCATTTTGATTTTTTTTTTTGGGTAGGTTTTAGCTTTTTTGTATTTTTTTTATTTAAAGAGGAGGGCAAATCCGTTAAAATATGTCAAAATGACGTGATTTGTAATAAAATTTAAAAGTTGGGGATGGCCATTGCCAAAAAAAAAAGTTATGGATAGATTTGTTACAAATTTGAAAGGTTGGACATCAAAATTGTAAATTACTCTTAAATAAAAAATGGGTTACAAAAGTTGTAGGATTATGTTTAGTCTTGCAGCACACAAGAAAATTCTCTCAATTCTAATAATTAAACAAGAAATAAGTACAAAACATGGTAAACTTAACGTCCACAACCATTAACCCATTCAAGTAAGTAGGGAATCTGCCCCTAGGGGTATAGGCGAGTTGGTAAGGCTTGAGGTGACGTGGGGAGACATCCTCTGGCAACGCAGGTTCGATTCCAGTGTGGGGCAGATTTTCACTGAAATATTGTGGAAGTCTGTCATGGGGGTTGGCCTGTTGGCTCTCTTCCTCAGGTCCCTGCCACTCGTGTACATCCCTCGATTTACAACCCGCTTAGTCAAGGGGCCTCTGACACAGGTGGAGCGCTTCGCCTTCGGAACTTTTCCCTTATCAGAAGTAAGTAGGGAATCTTACAAGACTTTATGAAGCAATAAAATAAAGAGAAAATTAGACAAAATATCAAGTTTGAACTATCAGATTTGATAAATGCAATATTTGAATTTTTTTTTTTTTTACCAAATAGCCAAATTTGAAATAAAAAAAATGGACGAAAAATCTTTAACAAACAATCAAATTTTGAATTTTTACTAATTTTTCTCTCTAATTTTACCATTCACACTATCGCCTATACTATCCACCCATCTTCTTTCTCTCTTTGTCGGATTCTATCATTGTTGTCGCAGGAATCAAAGACATTACAAGATCTATCATCTGTCACCCACTTTAACTACCACTGCGATGTCGTCACCGTGTTGCCGCCCCACTCAAGCACTCAACCAACTGTTTTTTTACCGTCATTCTATTGAATTATGGACCAAATTTTTTTTTCTTTTATTGTAAATATATTTGGATGCATTTATTGTTTATTTCATATGTTCACTCATCGATTTCTTCCAACTCATTTGGTTTGATATTTGACATTATTGTAGATATATATCAATTTATTTTCTCATTTTTCAACAATCGACTGCCGTGGGTAAAATATTATTTCACGACTATAATTTGTAGGACACAACGAAACAAATTGGTTACCCATTTGCTAGTAAACAAAACTCGACGAAACTATCAGTCAACTTCGAGACACTTCCTCATTTTCTTTATGGAACTATTGATTTCCCAAAACAAATTTTTTGTGAATTGTCGATTTTTCGATTGTCACCTTGATGAAAAAAATTATTATTCGAATTGTCAATTTTCAAAAAAAAAAAAAATTCAACTATTGATTTTAAAAAAAAATGTCAATTTTTCGATTGATGACATGTGTGGATTTAATTTTTCTACAGTTACTTTGAAATGTCAATTTAAAAAAAAAAAAATTCAAATGTCGATTTTTATACTGATATGTTGATTTTTTTTAAAAAAGTATTTTGTATTATATTGTGTGTAATGACATAATATTACGTGTAGTTGCAAGACCCACTTTGATAGGTTCCTTCGAAAACTTTAACTAATGTGAAATCTTAACTACACAAAAAAAGTGATCATTTTTACAAAAATATATATTTGACATTCTAAATCTAAAAATTGCCATTTTTACAAATATTATTAAAATTTATCATATTTTCAATCCAATATTTACTTTTAGACACTTTTCAAAATTCTCTTAAAATAAATTTCCAACTTTACAAAATAAATTGATTATCATTTATTTGATAATGTAAATTACATTTTTATTAATTATGATATATTTGAACGTAAATAAGATTTTGTCATGTTATTAATATTTATTAAAGGTTAAATTCATGCACAATTTTAATGAATAGCGACGAAACAACTTTTGCGTGCATTAATACAATGTCGAACTACATTATCTAAACTATTAGACAAAAAATAAAGACACGTATTTAAATATTTTTTTCAACAACTTCAAAAATCAAAATTATCCCTTTTTTGGGTAAATTCAAGGTCGGTAGCTATTTTGACACTTATGGGCTCTAAAGTCATATGGTCAAAACTTAATTCAATTAAAGTCACATTTTAAAACTAAAAGACCAACATACTCTCAATTGTAAAAAAAAATGCTAATTTAATGATATTGTTTTGTTGCGATAATGTTTTAACATATGATACTGTTTTAATTTATGATTATGTTATTGAATGCAAACAGTATCAATGGTCTTATACTAAGAACAATATAATTACAACAACTAGTAAAACATCTATGATGCTGTTTTAATTTATGTTAATGTTATTGAATACAAACAGTATCAATGGTATTGTACTACTAATTGAGCATTTTAAGAACAATATAATTACTTTAACCAGTAAAATAGATCTATGATACTGTTTTATTTAGATATAGTATACTTATGCCATATTTTTATATTTGATACTGCTTTATTATGATAATGTTTCAACCTATGATACTATTATTTTATTAGGTTGTAGTTTGTGTATGTGATACTGTTTTATTAAGATATTTTCACGCATGATCCTAATATATTAAGATACATTTATCTGTGATACTGTTTTAATATGTATGATATTGTTTTGACAAAAAAATTTAAAGATTGCCATTTTAAGCTAAAGAGACGACTTCAAATGGCTAAAATCCATCGTACGCAGTGGCGAAGCGACTGGTCTTGACCGGCTCGTCGAGACCATTCCGAAAATATATTATAATAAAATTCTAAGCATGTATGCGACATTTATATTATGATACTGTTTTCTGTGATACTGTTTTTCTATATATAGTATCAAACAATACACATGACTAATTACGAACACATAGAATAATCTAATGGCCAACTTTCATCGTAGCAATGCCCACATCGAACTTATTCATTCATACAGAAATTCAAGCTACTATTTACAATAACAAATTATGGCAACTCTACAGAAATTCATCAAACAAATCTTCCTTAATGTTTTCTATAATACAATATCATGACACAAATGTTTTTATGATACTGTTTCTCATTCTTGATTACAAAACTACTCGTTACCATTCTCTCAAATCCACATTCATTATCTTCCTCAAATCAGTTGATCTACGCAAAATCACTCATAATTCTTCAAGAATTTCTTTCCTCTCACAAGAATAATTTGTTCACTCCAGTCTTTACTGTCTAGTGTAGAAATTTTTATTCATCAATGGTAGCTTATTCGAGTAGATCCCCTTCCCCACTTTCCACAAGACTCGTTAATCCAAATATTAGAAATTCATAATCTAATACTTAAGCCAGAAGAAGTTTCAGTGGAAACCTTTTTTCCAAACCCTTCATACACACAAATCATAGAATTTTTTACCCCAATAGCTCTTTAGGTTTGTTCATTTAGTTTCTTGATTTAAGTATTTCTGAGATTTTTTATAAATTTTTGTAAATGGGTTCTAATTTTTGTTTTGAATTGTGCTTATGAATTTTCAAATTTTGCGAGAAGACGCTCAATGGAGAAAGATGGTATCGTTGCTTCAAAAGATTATGAAGAAAAGATCACAACGAAAAAGATCACAACTTAAAAGCTGAAAAAATCCGACAAGTGGCTATGGGTTCCAAGAATTTCATGTCTCCAACGATTTCTGCAGCCTCCAAGTTCAATCTAAACCAAGATAGAAAGTTTTAGTGTCGAGCCAAATTCTGATATGATGGATTCAGATTTGAATAAGATTTTAGAATGTTCTCTTGACTCGGCGGCGGCGGCGGCGGCGGCGGCGACGGCGACGGCTGCGGCTGCGGCTGCGGCGGTGTGTGGGAAATATGGAACATAAGGATAATTTTGAGATTAATATGAAATTTTGATGAAGAATATGACTTATTGACAATTTTAAAATTTGTTTTGACCTAATTTAAAACAAGTAACTTGTAAGTGACTTTTAGGCAATTGTGGCCCTGCCACGTGATCTATTGTCCAATTGAATTGTGATGCATTTTTATACATTAGACGATAAATCAAAAAATCCACTATCACCTACATCAGTACGATGGATAGCATTACTAGCATGCAATACATCGAGTTGGAATTTGAACTACATTTAAAACTTTAAAATATATTTATCACCGACTATAGAGAAGTTTTCTCCACTACGGAGAAAAAAAAGACTATATCCATGTGTCACTACATCTTCAATTTCTCCCTTCAAATGAAACTCTCCCACAATTCCCTTCCTCAAACGACCATCTCTAAATTCTATTCACCGCCTCAATCCATCCTAAAACTATAAATTGAATTTTCTTCTTTCTTGTTTTTGTCTTGGTTACGACACTGATATTTTTTCGTTCTTTTTTTCTAAATTTTTATTGATATTATTTTTGTTGTCAAAATTTTTATTTGAGAATAGATCATACAGTCGGATCCTACCGATTAAGCAGTATACTAGTTTATATCTTCAACTCACCAAGTGAAATCCATTTTTCCCCCCTAAAAAAAGACCTAGCACACAGAATTTCATAAATGATTGACAATAAGACTAGCATTGACAATATTTGTATATGATTATATTATGATACAATGCTGAACCATCTTCCACAAATATAAATATAAAATAAACATGTTCCAATGATGATAAGTATTTTCGTCATTCGGCAGCTTCCACCTTTGGGTGAAATAATTGCTGATCTTCCTCGCTTCTTTGGTACAACACAAATGCATCTCATTGAATTTCCAAGCTTGCTATATATGCATGCACAGATTGTCATTCTTCTGATGCTGAATTCAGAAATTACAAAGCTTTTCAGATATTCTCTTGATGAATGAATAATTCCCAAGCACAATATCATGCTTCAAACCATGAATAATTTCAAGCTGCCATATATTTTGGCAAGCACACGTGAAGAATTTGAGGAAGCGAGTAAAGGATGGAGATGAAAGACAATTAGGTGTGTTTAATTTTGATTAAAATTATATTTTTTTGTAAAAGTTGATAAAATATGTAGTTGAAAAGTTGTAGGTCCATGAAATGAGTAGTTAAAATTAATTGTTGATTTTGGCTTTAGCTTTTTATCAAAATTTTAAGTAAAATCAAACAAGCTCACAAATCCAGAGCATGTTTGACACGTAGTACTCTATAGGCTATAGCATTAGACAGTACAACTAACAAGTATTTAGCTTCTTCTTCTTCCTTAATATTGTCCATTACTATCTTATCTACCTTACCGAACATCCTACTAGTGTCATAAATGAACAACCACAGAATCTCGAAATGATAGTGACATGGACATAAACATCATTCATTTTTTGCAACAAACATTGCAAATTGAACAGGAAAATTGCAACAAAAGGTGAATACGTGGCCAGCCATATATATGTTGGAATGATATGAAAAACAAAGGGCATGAAACTATTTTAACTTTCGAAACATCAGGCAGCACAATTGAACAATCATCAGATATTCAGCTTATTAGATGAATAAACCACAACTGTCGAGGACAAGTTCACTTACATCATTTGGCATCAAATAAGGAATAAAGTTACGAAGCTGTCTTAATCTTGGGAGATTCGGCAGCAGTCAAGTAGACGGGGTGAATCTCATGACCTTCCTTGGGCTCAACGTGCACCCACTTACGTCCACTCAGCTTGTGACGCTCAAACTTGACACAACCTTCTTTTAAAGCATAGAGAGTGTGATCTTTCCCGATTCCAACATAATTTCCTGGATGAAAACGGGTTCCCCTTTGGCGGACAATAATATTTCCAGGTATTACCCTCTGCAACATAAGCAAACATAAATGACATTAGTCTCTCTCCCTTATCCAAATCCTAAATGAAATTGAACGACGTATGTTTCAATATATAATCATAGTTCCTATTTATGGAATAACAAGAAAGGTACAACCAGTATTCTAGCATGGAGAGTAGATCATTTCCCGCATGGAGAGATCAAATTATTGGGGGAATCATCAACTTTATAATGTTTTATTAATGCTCACACTTTTTCAATGATCTTTTAGATAGATCAAATTCAAGCGGATGATTCATTACTACTAACCAAATGCTTTCATCTTTTCAAAGGTCAACTTCCACTTATTGTTCTCAATCTCACAACCAAGAAGAAATATGAGATTGTTCAGGGGCAGAGTGGCACCGTAACCATTCAATATTAACAATTTTCTCCACCCTTTATTTTCATCACTCACCTCCCCACCGAATTTTTTAACCCCGAGATTCTTGGGTAGTGAGTCGCGGCCATTTTTCGTGGATCCTGCTGTCTTTTTGGTAGCCCAGCGCCTGAAGATAAAGCTCAATCCCACTCTAGATGCATCTAAAAAATGCAAAATGAGATATTACCTGACAGAGTACATCAACAATGAGCTATTCAGATATATCATATTACTTCACAACAGAAGGAGATGAAATTCATACCGCTAGCAGAACTATATACGGGTGAACTGGTAATCAGCTCCTTGATACTTAACCTTCTATAAACTGACGTTGCAAAATTCATTGTATAGGATTAACAACGCAAGAAGAGAACCTGGGAAAAACCCACAGTAACACATCAATTAACTTGTTTCAAAATATTTACTTGTTTCAAAATATTTAGACAATCAAATGTTGAACCAAGAGCTACATTACTATTATAGCTAACATGAAATTTTTATATGTGAACATTGTCCACTATGAAGGAAATATTTAGCAGATTGATCGGAAACTATGAGATTCTACTATCTTTTTCAGTTTATCCATTCTCAGCTAAGATGTTGATTATAGAGAATATGGAATTTCGGCGATAAATAAAAACCATCTGGTATTGAATTACAAATTTAGATGGTTTTGAATTACAAATTTGAGCTCGAGTTTTTTCAAATTATTAGCACAAATAAATGAAATAATACAGTCTATAAATATGAAATTAAATGCAATCTTAAACAATTAGTCAAATTATTTATGATAAACCAAAAATTCAGAACCTGCCGATGGATACTTCAGCTAAAAAAAAAAAAAAACCGAAACAACTTCGAGAATAAAAATGAAACGAATTTGTATAATCATTTGTGTATTTACAGAATCTGAACGAATTCCCCAGTAATTAAAATCTACACACAAGGTAAAAATGCGCAATACATACATACATTCATACATATATAGAGAGTGGGGGTGGGGGAATTACCAGTGTCGCCGGAGTTAGGGTTTAGCTTCCGGAACTAAGATGCAGTTCGGTTTACTGCGATTGGCCGGATGAAGGAAGTTTGGGAGAAGATTTGGACTACCTTGGAGACGGCCCAAATAAAACTTACTGGGCTTTCCTTTAATTAGCCCAGTACCCCAATTTTACAAAAAAGTTGATATTACCCTCACTTTTTAACTATTACTAGTGAAATTCTAGTGCAACGTACGTGTTGTATTTTAATTAAGTATTTAGTAGAATAGTCATTGTTAGCGAATTTTTAATTATTTTTTTACTTATAAAAGACTAAGTAAAATATATATTAAAACTAATTAAGAAAAGTACGTATTATTTAAAAGTGGGCGATATAGTTTCAGTTGATCTTTAACAAGAACGTTCTTCATTTTTAGATGATGTAATGAATGGTGTGTAGTTCACTAACATAATTGATTATTCTGTTACTTTAAAGTTTAAACTTATTCCATATTTCTCTTCATTATGATCCGACTTTGTAAATTATTTTAATTTTTTAATTTAATTTTATTCATTCTAATGTATCAAACATTAAAAAAAAGTTTAAATCTCATGAGTATCGTGAGATATGCATAAGATTTTTTGTGAACTTGCAGTAATAAGTAGTAAAAATACTTATTATAGATTAGCATAAGTTATTAATTAATAATTTTTTTTTTATAGTATATTGGACAGGGTTGTACACATTCATAAATTTTCTTTCTCTACTATTGTAACTTTCTACTTTGAGAGTAGTATTCTCTTTTTCTTTTTTCTTGCATAGTGCAAGATTTTGTGTTTTTGGGTAAATTTTCTTGGATTTAATTGTAATTTGATTCAGTGATCAATAGAAAAAATGAATTAAAACTATGTATTTCTTATAATCTTGATCAATGTATTGCTAACTTAATATAAGTAATTAATTGAAAGAAAGTTGTTTTGATTGCAAATGATTTTGAAGTTCAAAGTGGATTGCTTGATATATATTACTCTGTCTCGGCCTATTAGGCCGAACTAGAGGTGTCAATCCAGGTCAGGCGGGCTGGGTCGGCCTGCCTCTGATGAAGTCCGGTGACGGCCCGTATTAGAAAAAGCATGCGCCACGATGGGTTGCGGGCCAGGTCAACCCAGCCCACAAAAATTGAACATGAGCCCGGCCCATCCAGGTCGAGCCCATGTGGGCCGCGGTTCGACCTGGTTCGGCCCGTATGAATAATTTTTTTTTTTAAATTACTAATAAAATTTAGTTACTCATTGTAATTCAAAAAAAAATGTTTACATATATAACAAAAAATGTGTTAAATTACTAAATAAAAAATAAATAGCAATGATAAATTCACATTTGTTAATTTTTTAATTCAATTTCTATTTTTTATTTATATATTTAAAGACTAAAACATCACACATCTTTCACTTTAAACGGATCTATGCCATTTGTTTTTTTTAAATATCATTTCAAATATGAAAGTTTGAATTTTTTGCCCATTTTAAAAAAAAAAAAAATCAAAGCGATTCACGGGCCGGCCCGCGGTTCGGCCTTTTCGGCCCGTGAACGGCCTGCGGGTTGGCCTCCTCGGCCCGTGAACAGCCCGTCCGGTTCACGGGCTGGCCCGCAGTTCCGGGTCGAGGCCGATGGGCCGATGCGGGTTCGGTCCGCCCGTCCGTCTTGACACCTCTAGGCCAAACCTAGAGCTTAATATATATATATATATATATATATATATATATATATATATATACACACACTAGTTTTTTTTTACGTGTCTTGCACGTCTGCGAAAAATGTAGGGATAAATTTTATGAGGTATTGCTTAAATATATACGTATAAAAAATATTAAATATATAATACGTAAATAATAAATATGAAAAGCACATACCATTTAATACAATTAATTAAGTAAAATATTGAAATTATAATAAGAACAGCAGAACCAAATAAGCACATAATTTGTATAAAAAAATTAAATAACTAAGATTCGTAAATGACCTTGATAAAGTGACCATTTTTTTTTTTTGAATTGCACTACTTTGAGAATTTGAATTGGACCAAACTCTCGGCTACAACTTTTTCAACTGATGACTCAAAAGCCAAATATTAAAGAATTGTGTACAATTTGTTTATATCATCAAACAAAAACAAAAACAAAAAATTGGTGAAAAATTAAATGAAAAGTAAAAGGAAAAAAATTAAAGAAAAAATAAGAGCATTTATTTAGAATAATTTGTAAACTTAAAAGGTAAAATAAAAAAACAAGATTAGTAAAAAATTGAATGAAAATTAAGTGTAAAAGAAAAAAAATAAGAAAAAAAAATTAAAGATTTTTTTTTTTTTAGGTTATTGGCATATCTCAACGATTTTAAAACAATACAGACCTTTCATGCAATTATTTCTAAAATAAAATTAAAAATGACAATGCCCAACATGTTTTAAAAAAAAAAAAAATTTCAAACACATTGTTGCCAAGTTACTCAGTAACAAAAAAAAAAAAAAAAAATTTAAACACAATGTTGCCGAGTTGCTGCGGCAACATTGTGTAAAAAAAATTAGAAAAAGACAAAGAAAATGGCTTTAAAAAAATGTGAACAGTAATTTGTACTGTTCATTGCCGAGTTGCTCGGCAATGAACAGTAACCAATTTTTTTTTTAGTAATACATATGTGTGGGTTTTAAAATTTAAAAATTTAAAAAAAAAAGAACGTGAACAGTAGTTTGTATTGTTCATTGTCGAGTTGCTCGGCAATGAACATTAACAACTTTTTTTTTTTTGTAATACATATGTGTGGGTTTTTATTTAAAAAAACGTGAATAGTAATTTGTACTGTTCATTGCCGAGTTGCTTGGCAATGAATAATAACAATTTTTGTTTTTGTAATACATATGTGTGAGTTTTTCATTTCCTTTGTCTTTTTCTAATTTTTTTCACTTAACAAGATTTTTTTCTTATCGAAACTTCAAAAAAAATGTTTGGTTCCAAGCATTTTTTGCCGGCCAAGTAGTTCTTATCTGATTGAATTTTTTCATGAGAATCACAGACCCAATTCAATTGCATTGTTAAAAGGTGAAACTATTTTCTTTTTTGCATATTATTTTGTTTAATTGCACATTATATTTTGAAGTTGATTTTTATTTCTGAAATAAGAAATGGGAATTTTTGCTGTGATTGGTTGGTAATCAAATATAGGAGACCACTTAAATCTCAATTGGACTCAAGATTATTTACAATTAAGACAAATATAGTAGTAGAGAATTCAAGAGAAATGTAAGATTCAGAAAAATTTAAACACAAATAGCTGATCCATGTGATTTTATCCACTTACACGTGCAAAATTGCTTGTCTTATAGAACCTGTTGTCATTCATATTATCATATTGCATTTGAGGATATGTTGGCATTACCAATTGATGCATTTCATTACATTGAAGTGAGATATCTGTTTGTTGAGAGTGTATGTGTCAAACGTTGCCTTTTTTGGATAACTATCGTAAAAAGCCACCATTAATACATTGCTGAACACTAAAATGCTTCCAGTGGTTTGAAAGATGAAGAAAAGATGGTGAAAATTGTATAGATAAGAATGTCATCAGACAAAATATAACTGTATGGAATTCTTCCCCATCCAAGACTGGGATATTTGAGATGCAGGCCTTCTTCTAGTATGGGATCTAATCCATGAATCCTTCACTACAGATTTTATATTTCTTTTACCATGGTGGGAATGTGATGAAATAAAAAATTCAAGTTTAGGTCTCCACATGACATATCTTCCTTTATAAAGCAATTATACCTGATTCCCCCCATGGCGTGTCTGCGAACACAGAGAGAGATTTGATTTGAGAAATTCGTGATCAGTAATTTACTCGGCAAATTACACCTGATTTCACCCATACCTCAAATGTATTGTTCATTGCCGAGTTGCTCGGCAATGGACAGTAAATTTATTATTATTTTTTTTAATACGGTTTTTCATTTTCTTTCTCTTTTTCTAATTTTTTTCATTTAACAAGATTTTTTTCTTATCGAAACTTAGAAAAAATGTTTAGTTCCAAGCATTTTTTGCTTGCCAAGTAGTTCTTATCCGATTTGATTGAATTTTTTCACGAGAATCACAGACTAATTCAATTGCACTGTTAAAAGGTGAAACTATTTTCCTTTTTGTATATTATTTTGTTTAATTGCACATTATATTTTGAGGTTGATTTTTATTTCTGAAATAAGAAATGGGTATTTTTGCTGTGATGTTTTTTTGAATTCTTTAGTGTGCTATGTTATATTTGTATGGGGTTTATTTGGACATAGTTGTAGAAACACTAAGAAGACAAGATGGCTAAATTTCAAGTTTCAAATGGAAACTGACTGAATTCTAAGCTCCAATGGAAAAGTATGGAAATACTAAGAAGACGAAGATGGCTAAATTTCAAGTTTCAAAGAAAACAGTGGCTACAATCTGAATTATGGAAACACTGAGAAGACAAGATGGCTAAATTTGAAGTTTCAAATGGAAACAGTGGCTTCAAAAAAGGTAGAGAGAAGGTAGTGAGAGGATAATAAAACAAATCATAGTTGTAAAACGACGGTGTGTTGGACGAGATGGTGTGTTGGACGAAAAAATGAACAGTAAAAAATTTAAGGTTCTTATATTATTGTAAGGATGTGTGTGTGTGTGGAACTGAATTTTGTTTCAATAGTTTATTAAGAATTTGGATAGCTTCTATTCGAGAAAAAAAAATAATATTTGGGGTAAATTGCAGCTAGTGTCTCCAACCTTTGACTTTATTTGCACTTGTATCCTCAGTATTAAATTTTGGCATCCATCACTCCAACCTTTTATATGATTAGCAGCCAATGCCGTCACATGAGGGCATTGGCTGCTAATTATATAAGGACATGAGGACATTGACTGCTAATCATATAAAATGTTGGAGTAATGGATGCCAAGAATTAAATACTCAAGATACAAGTACAAATGAAGTCAAAAGTTGGAGACACTAGTTGTAATTTACCCTAATATTTGATTGGGTATCCAAAATAATAAAAACATCTACAAAAATTTTGGATGATTTTTCGAAAGGAATGACTAAAGTCGGAAAGAAGACAAACAAGACGACCAAATGAAGACAAGAAAAATGAGGAAACGTTGAAAAAAAAAATTGGGCTGAAAAAATCTACAATTGAAAAAAAAAAGAAAAGGGAAACAAAGGATAGGAAGGAGGAAAAAGTTAAAGAAAAAAAAGAATAATAGCTGGGCACGCATTCCTATGAACAATGTCCAAACTCAATTCACTCTTTTAATAAATAGGGATTATTTATCTTGTTTTAATAAATTCGCCTTATAGTTACTAATAGTATACCTCATATAAACAAAAAGCTAATAAAACGTAGAAGCAGAGGATATAGAGAAAGCAGAAGATATATTTTTCTACATTTTATTGATAAACAAACGACCTATAAATAGGCTAATACATAACTGAAAGCAACATGAAAATAGGCACCATCCAACGTTCAAAACAAACACCTATTGACTAGGTAAACATAAACAAACTTACTAACACTCCTAAAGACTAGGACAACTCAGATGTGGAAATTACTAATTTCCTCAACAATTCCTCCCTTAAACTGATGTTCCAAACATAACATTCAGTCCAATAAGAGTCAAACTTTGAGGCGCCATCCCTCAAATTGAATCATTTGAAGTGCAAACATCAAGTAGCTTCCTGAGTTTTTGAAATGCAGGAAACTTGAGAGGCTTGGTTAGAATATTAGTGATCTGGTCTTCACTTCTGCAGTAAATAAGATTAATGACTCCATCATTTGTGATCCCTCGAGAAATGATACTTCACATCTATATGTTTGCTTCGGTAATGTAAAACTGGATTTTTTGAAAGGTTTATTACTGAACTGTTGTCACAATAAATTTGAGTAGGTCCATCCTCCTTGTAATGCAGCTCTTTAGGAATTTTCTTTAGCCAAATAGCTTGACAAGCATTAGCTGTTGCAGCAACAAATTCAGCTTCAATGGATGATATTATGACAATAGGTTGCTTCTTTGATGACCATGAAACAACTCATGTCCCCATCATGAAAACATACCTAGATGTGCTTTTTCGATCATTTGAATCTCCTGCATAATCACTATCTGTAAAGCTAAACAAATTTGATTTTTCTCCATTCTTGTAGAACAGCCCAAACTAATTAGTACCTTGCAAGTAACGAAAAATTCTTTTTGCAGCCAAGAGATGAATCTCTGTAGGACATTCCATGTACCTGCTAATCACACTTACAACATGCATAATATCAGGTCTTGTTGCTGTCAAATACATTAAACTCCCCACTATTTGTTTGTAAAGAGTGTCATCAACCTTCTTTCCTCATTTATCTTTGTTAAGCTTCATACCAAACTCAGATGGAGTATTTACAGGATTACAATCCTTTACTTGAAACTTGTCCAAGATTTCTCACACATACTTTTTTTGAGAAATAAAAATTCTAGTAGAACGCCACTTCTATGCCAAGAAAATAATGCATCATGCCAAGATTAGACATCTCAAATTCAGCCATCATGGATTTCTTGAAACTACCAAACATGGCTGTATTATTTCCATTGTAGATTAAATCATTACATATAAGCAAACAATGAGCATCTTTCCTTCATCTTCAATTTTTATAAAAAGTGTATATTCATAAGGACATTTTTGAAATCATTCCTTCAAAGAATAAGTCTCTATACGATTATACCAAGCATGTGGAGCTTGTTTTAATCAATATAAAGCTTTCTTTAACTTATACACTTTATGCTCATTGCCAAGTTTTACATAACCAGGAGGTTGATCGATAAATACCTCTTCTTTCAAATCTCCATGGAGGAATGCTGATTTCACGTCCAACTGAAAGATAGGCCATGAGTTTTGAGCTGCCATTGCAATCACCAATTTGATTGTATCATGCCTTGCAACCGGAGCAAAGACTTCTTTATAATCAACACCAAACTCCTCCTTGTAGCCCTTAGCTACCAAGCGTGCCTTGTGCTTGTCAACCTCACCATTCTCATTCAGCTTGGTCTTGTAAACCCAATTTATACCAATTGTCTTCTGCCCTTTTGGAATATCACATAGCTTACGTGTATTATTTATTTCAATGGCTGTAATTTCAGCATCCATAGCCTTTCTCCATTTTGGTTATTTGATAGCCACTTCAAAAATGGTAGGATCACAATCTGAAAACAGAGCAAAATGTGTAAGTGGGTCATCACCTTGGTCAACTCCAGTTACCTCATAATTAGTCATCCATGCTGGTCTTCTTCGAACACGTTGAGGCGTTTGTAATTTAGATGCAAGTGAGCTTTGATCAGCTATTGGAACATTTTGAGTGACTTCCTCTTCTTGCTCATTCTCCATAGGCTGCTGTCCTTTCTCCTCATCATCAAAATCTGCTGGAATACTTTCTTTAACACCATTTTGATTCGATAACCAGGTGCCCTTTTCATCAAATACCATATCACGGCTGATGATAATTTTCATGGTGCTAGGATTGTAAAGTTTATAAGCTTTTGAATTATCACTAACACCGATAAAAATGCATTTTTCTCCCTTGTTATCTAGCTTCTTCCTCTTATCATCTGTAATATGAGCATAGGCAATACATCCAAAATCCGAAAATGATCTACAGTAGGTTTTCTTCCGCTCCATGCTTCCTCTAGTGTCATAATTTGAACAGCAAGTGTGGGACTTATGTTCAATATATGAATGCTACAATTAACTGCTTCAGGCCAGAAACTTTTTGGAATGCCACTTGTTGTCAAAAGGCTTCGCACCAAATTCATAATAGTGCGGTTCTTTCTATAGCATACAAAATTCTGTTGGGGTGTATAAAATGCTGTAAGTTGTCTCTTGATTCCATGGTTCTCACAAAAAATTGCAAATTCATGTGAGTTATATTCTCCACCACGATCCGTGCGAAGAACTTTTATTGGGTTGCCAGCGTCTTTCTCAACAAGTACTTTATAGCTTTTGAAAGCTACAAAGGCTTCAGATTTTCCTTGCAAAAAAAAAAAAAAACCCATATCTTACAACTATAATCATCAATGAAGGTAATTATATATCTTTTACCTCCATTAGAATGTGGTGTTATTGGCCCACAAATGTCAGAATGAACAAGCTCCAATACTTTCTTCACTCTCCAAGATTTTCTTTGTGAGAATTGATTACGGTATTGTTTGCTAATAACACATTCTTCACAAACTTGAGAAGAAGCTGTAATTTGATGAAGCCCCATCACCATGTTCTTTTGTTGTAGTGTTTTCAATCTGCCAAAATTCAGATGCCCATATTGAAAGTGTCATAGCCATGCCTCATCTTCTAATTTTGCTGAGAAGTACGAATGAGCTGTGTTGTGGAGATAAAGTGGGAACATACGATTCACCGTCATGTTAACTTGAGCAATTAAGCCCAACTTTGCATCTTGAATCTGACACACTCCATCTTTGATAAAAATATCGTATCTTTTTTATTGTGACTAACCCACACTAGGCAAGTTTGTCTTTAAATCTGGCACAAAAAGAGCATTAGCGATAGTGTGGATGAAATTTCCTTTGGTTTGGATTGTTACGTTTCCTTATCCCATAACAGAAATTTTGGAGTTGACACCAAACTTAACAGAGCTGCAAAAGGACTCATCCAAGTCAGAAATGACTCCTACTCTCCACACATGTGGTTGCTGCAGCCATTGTCTAAATACCACATGTTTTGTTGAGTTTCTTCGTTCACGTGACACACCATCAAAAGAGACACCTCTTCTTCATTTTCTGCAAAGTTAGTTTGATATCTACTTTGTTTATTCAAATCAGTTTGACGTTCTGATTTATAATGGCCATACCTATGACATCTATAACATTCAACATTGGACTTATCTACTGACTTTGATCTGTAAGTTGTTGAGTGGTAGCCTCCACGTCCTCTGCCTCTTCTTTGAAATTGACTTTCTTGATGATGATGATTTTGTTGTTGGTTCCACGATCATTGTTGTTTCTGCCTCCTCGACCTCGACCTCGACCTCGACCTCGACCTCGACCTCGACCTCTGCCTCTTCCTCGTCTTCTATCAGCTCTACTAGGTGTAGAGTGATTTTTTTGGTAAGGCCTTCAATGCTTGTTCTTCTTTTTCTTGCTGGTTTATTTTTTGCTTGTGACCCAACAAAGAACTTTGTAATTCATCAATTGACAGTAAACCAACATCATTAGCTTCTTCTATAGCACAGACAACAAAATTAAATTTTGGTGTCAAAGATTGAAGAATCTTCTCAACAATGAGAACATCATCTGTCTTGTCTCCATGGATCCGCATCTTGTTAACGATTGCCATCGTTCTTGAAAAATAGTCTGTTAACGATTGCCATCGCATCTTATTAATGATTGCCATTGTTCACCTGACTTTATTCGAAGTATTTCAAACTCCGAACAAAGTGCTTGAAGCTACTACTTCTTAGCCCTTGTTGTACCTTGGTACTTCTTCTTCATGGAATCCCAAATATGCTTGGGTGTCTTTGCAAAGAATGGTTTCCAAGATTGAGCGATCAATAGCTTGGAAGAGATAATTCTTTGCTTTAAGATTTTTTAACTTCAGCCCTTCAAGCTCTGTCTTTTGCACATCTCTCAGCACAATACCTTCTGCTGCTTCTGTTACTCCAGAAACAACAACCGTCCAATATTCTTTGGACCTCAAGAAGTTCTCCATGAGCATGCTCCAATGATCATAATGACCATCAAAGCATGGAGTGGCTGGCTATACAAAACTTTCGAAAGCCATCAATTTCGTTTTTTCTATCCTTGGAACTCAACCTGCTCTGATACTACTGATATAAACAAAAAATTAATAAAATGTGGAAAAGCAGAGGATGTACTTTTCTACATTTATTAGATACTACGAACGAAGAAGATTATGGGTATGGATTTGTTCGTGAAATTGAGGGATCTGTGCACTAAAAAATGTTGGGTTGAGTGGGGGTAGAGTAAGGTTTTGCTAGTTCTAACCCCTCCACTACACCTCCACTACACTGCCACTTACATCTAAAAGTCAGATGGAAGATTGGCCAAATTATTATTTATTTAGTCAAATAGATAATGATTTAGTCAAATCATTATTTGCTACATAAACAAGTATGAGTGAAAATGTACAAATAGTAAAATTTGAGAAATGTCGGAGTAGAGAAGAGTAGATTTGGATCAGTGTTTTGGATTTTGGTTCAATATTTTATGCACACGGCAACTGGATGGGGGCTCATCTTCGTATTTGGCAATTAGGGCGTGTTTGGTAGAAGGAATAAGTAATTGAAAGGAAAATTCTATCACAGTTTGAGTGCTTTTTGGAAGTGTTGAAAAAAGTACTTTTGATTATATTTATGGTTATTCGACTAAAGTTAATAAGCGTTTTTTGACGGAAAGTTACAATTAACATTTAATGAAATTTAAAAATTAACAAAATTACCATTAAAACATAAAACAAGATATTAATTTATTTGCCACATTAAATACTTATATCAAATTGTCACTTCATATATTTATATAAAGTAAAAAATATATGTTGACTTGTCTAATATAATACAAATTACACATAATATATTTGATTTAAATTAATTAATTTTAAGTAATATTATATATAATTAAAATAATTGTATTATTATAATTTAATTAAGATATTAATTTTAATAGTTATTATATAATATGAAAAAATATTATTTATTTTAAAAAAGTAATATGAGATATATAATAATTAATTATTGTTTAATTAAACAAATATAAAATTTATATAAAAGTACTTTTATAGTTATGTTGTCAAACACTTAATTTAGTATTCACAGTACTTTTTAAATTCACAGTAAAATAATCAACAATTTTTTTACAAAAACTCTACTTATAACAACTGTGTCGAACATAATCATCAATTTAGATTTATTTAAAGGAAAAATTGCCAACAAGTCATCTCCACATGACTTGTTTCAAATTAGGTCAAAACTTTTTTCAAAATTGTAATTAAGTCATACTTTACAACAATATTTTAAATTAATTTCAAAATAACCCTTTTTAACCATATTTTCTATTGGCACAATCTTCCACCTCCACAAACCTCATCCACCTCTGGCGACATTCTCCTCCACCTCCGGTGACCTCCGGCGAGTGCTTCTACGGCGCATTGTCACTTTTTAATTCCCTATAGTAAAATCTAGGCCATCTGCTCATGAAGTTGTGGAGATATCTAAGGATTCATGGAAGGAAGGATTTGTGAAAGAGACTATTCAACAACTTCCTTTATCAATTCTAAATTCAGTCATTGCTGTATGTAAATTGTCAATAGATATTTTCCCAGAAAATGATGTTTCAGCAACGTCCATGGTTGGAATAATGAACTTAATCTGGTGCTGGTTCGGTGCAACGCCATGCTGCCATGGCGCTGGAGGGCTAGCCGGACAGTACAAATTTGGTGGAAGGAGTGGAGGGTGTGTGACACTTCTTGGTGTAGCTAAACTGGTTTTGGGATTGGGCAGTTCTTTGGTAAAGATTTTGGACCAATTTCCAGTTGGAGTTTTAGGGGTTCTTTTGTTGTTTGCTGGGATTGAGTTGGCTATGTGTTCAAGGGATATGAATTCTAAGGAAGAATCTGTTGTTATGCTTATTTGCATGCTGTTTCACTTGTTGGCTCAAGTGCAGCACTTAAATTTTTTTGTAGTATTGTTATGTATTTGCTTCTTAGGACAAAAATATTGGGTGATGACCAATCTTGTTCTACAAATATTGGGTGATGGCCAATCTTGTTCTACAATTAAGTGCAATAATATGTAGATCAAATGTTGAACTAGAGTTGTCTCAGTGCTGAAGTGTCTATATTGATGATTTGTTTGAAGAATTTCTATAGGAATGATATTGTATTATAGAAAAAAGTATTATAATAAAACAATAGCATAGAATATAGTATCATTATATTAGTTGTAACCATGATTTGTCGCTTGATATTGTATTATAGAAAACAGCTTGATACTGTATTATAGAATAGTAGTTTTATATTGTATTAAGTTGACAATTAGATTATTTCTTTGTGTTGTTAATTAGTCATGTGTATTGTTTGATACTGTATTATACAAAACAATATTACAGAAAACAATATCACAATAGAAATGGGCATAGAATTCGCATACGTGCTCAGAATTTTTATTATAATATGTTTTCGGAATGGTCTCGACGAGACGGTCAAGACAAGTGGCTTTGCCACTGCGTACAATGAATTTTAACCGTTTGAAGTTGTTTCTTTAGTTTAAAATGGCAATCTTTAATTTTTCTTGTCAAAACAATATCATATATCCTCTAAAACAGTATCACAGATAAATGTATCTTAATTATTAATATCATACATGAAAATATCTTAATAAAACAATATCACATACACAAATTACACCCCAATAAAATAATAGTATCATAGGTTGAAACATTATCATAATAAAACAGTATCAAAGATAAAAATATGGTATAAGTATACCATATCACTTTATCTAATTAAAACAGTATCATAGATTTGTTTTACTAGTTGAAGTCAGGATTGTTGCATTTTGTACAATCTCTAATTGTAAAACTTGATCCAACATGATACTTAAATAAAACAGTATCATGGATTAAACAGTATCAAAGTATACTAATGCACATTACTTAAATAAAACAGTATCATGTATTAAAACAATATCATAAACAAAACTAAGAGATTGAAACATTGTCATAATTAAACAGTATCAAAGATAAAACTAAGAGATTGAAACAGTATTATATGTTGAAACTTTGTCATAATATTTAACTATCATTAGAAACAAGGAAAAAATTCGACAAATAGAAATAGTATCATAAATCGAAAAAGTATCAAGCATTTTGTATTATACTTTTAAACAACCTTATCATAATTAAACAGTATCAAAGATAAAACTAAGAAATTAAAACAGTATCATAGGTTGAAACTTTGTCATAATATTTCAGTATCATTAGAAACAATCAAAAAATTCGGCAAATAGAAACAGTATCATAGATTGAAAGAGTATCAAATATTTTACAATCATAGGTTGAAACATTATCATAATAAATCAATATCAAAGATAAAAGTATGGTGTAAATGTATCATAGCACATTATCTATATAAAACAGTATCATAGACAAAACAAAATCACGATAAAACAGTATTAATTCGTTAGCAAATGTGTTCATGTATTGTGAAGATTGTTTTGCTAGGAATGTGCGAATAAAATTCTACATCGATTAGACATAGGGTAAATGATGAACTTGTAAGGGATTGAGTTACTCTATTTAATGGGTTAATCTTTTGGGATGAAACATCAATTCTCAACAATGCTATCACGACAAAACAGTATCACAATTAGCGTTTTTTTACAATTAAGGGTATGTTGGTCTTTTAGCTCTAAAATGTGACTTTAATTGAATTAAGTTTTGATCATATAACTTTAAAGTTTATAAGTGCCAAAACAGTGACCAGTCTTGAATTTACTTTTATTTAAAAGTAGACATGGGCCCAATTAAGAGCAGAGTCCGACCCATATCAAATGCTTTATTTGGATATAATTCTACTATTGATCAAGATTTTGTGATAAAAAACCGATACAAGAAAATGAGGTTTTGAAACCTGGTTTTGGAAGTTGTTACATTGATATTTTAACATGTAGAACATTTGTGTCAGCTTAATTTTCAAAATTATTTTCTAGACTTTCCTAATTGTAGCTGAAAATATATATTTTCTGTAATGGGTAAATGCTTAGTACAAACACAGTGAAGCGCTGTATCTAAGTTTAATTACGCCTCACGCCTCGTCCTTGTCTTGCCCTCACCTAGTCCAAAAATTTTAAAGTTCAACTTCCAAACCTAACTACGTTTTAACACTAGGTACTATTTATTTTAAGTGGAAGAGTACTAGCAATGCTTATTGATATCATAGCAAATTCATTAAATAACTTTGGAACTACTCGATTCATACACTCTAAACCGGCAGTCCACTTTAGTAAAGAATAAAATTTTGATTTTTTTTTTTTTTTTTTTTTTAAACCACAATCTTTAATCCTTTACCTTTTCCTATTGCTACTGCGAGATGTCTTTGAACAATAACTTGTCAGGCACTAGTTTTGCTACGACAAATAGACACAGAGTGAACACAAAAGTTTATCTACAAACAGAACCTGTAGGAACAAGTTTTATATATCTGTAAAGGCTTCAAAAACCTTCTCTACAGGGCAGCATTTGAACTTAAAACAACAGTCAACAGTTATTGCAGGAATTCACAGAATTGTGAAGGTATATGTACAAATTCCGTCTAGATACGAGTTCAGAAGTAAACTCGTGTCATGAGTCTTAGTGGGCCCATCAGAGCTACCATGGACGTTCAAACCATTGTTTATGTTCATTGACGGAACTCGTCCGCTGGTAGGGATCTGTTGGCGCGACGGAACCAAGTGGTAAAAGCAGTGACCAAGTGAGGGCAATCTTCAACATTTCGAGTTGAAAAGCTGAGGCATTGCTGCAACAACTCTTGTGCATCTGCCATAGGGAGTGTAGATATAATTCTCAAGAATGTATCTTCCAGCTCTAGACAAAGTGATTTATGATTCGCGCACATAGGTGATATATTGTCCTTGCATACAATCAACACCGGGAGCCAATCTTTTACCAGCTTCATCCTAACCTGTTGTGCACCATAAAGAAGGTAAGCAAAGTTGATGATGATCTACGGCCAACTCTCATTAAAAGCTACAGCTTAGGAACAAAAACTTACATCATCTCGTCAGAACAGAAATTTCTCGAGGCACAAGCATAGTGAAGACCTAAAGTTCATATTTCCATTGCTTTTCCTGCTAATTCGTCTACTTTTGATTTAAAATTAAAGATTCTTTGAAGTTTAAAAATAAGGAATGTTATCCCTGAAAAAGAAATCCACTTTCAAAAGTTCATAAAATACTTTCTTTTTCCTAGACAGTATATTTTTACATGACAAGCAAACATCTAGCTTATTTCTAAGGCAAGACTGAATCAAGCATGTTAACTGCAGTATATCTGCTACCGTTGCCTTTTCCAAGTCCCTTACAATGCAACCCTTGGACATCTGATCAACATTAATGAACTTTATGCAGGAGTGGGAGAGGTTAAGTTTCATCTATTTTCCTAGACACATCAAAATTCATGTGATTGTGCCAAAGATAAACATGTTGATGAAGTATTGGTACATCTATTTTTCCGACAAGGAGGAAGCACTGTTCATTTGCTCAACCCAATCTCCAGCTTCATTTTGTTGAGTGTTGCCTTTATCTAGGATTTCTTGTACTAATTATTTGAATCCCAAAATTGATAGCAGTCATACATAAAATAGAAACAAAAACCTATTACGTATCTTACTTCAGGGACACCATCAAATTAAACCAGAATCTAAAGACCGGACATGCATTATACAACGTGGGGCCATAACAAGGTGAAGAGGTAGGCAGAATCTATGCAAAAAGCACTAAACTCCATACGACAGCAGCAACAAGCACCTCCAATAAGATGGTAGACAATAATTACGAATAAACAAAAAGTTGGATACTTTTTCAGTGTTTCTTACATTTTCCAAAAGAACAACGACAAATTTCACGCACAAACATAAACTTTTATGACAAAGTGTTATATAATATATATTATAAATGACAAGAATACCATTTTTCCATACTATAAAACAATGTTATTTTTATAACAATAACAACAATTACCAAAACACTACCTGGTAAGTGTCTCTATCTCTTCAATAAGTTTCCTTAATACATGTTTTCATTAAAAATTTGTAGCCATAGGATATCTATTTCTTCTTGTCCATGAAGAAATTAAGGCATGTTACCATTTCTACAGCCAAATTTTTAACATCTACTTTCTTCTTTGGCATTATGGCTGACATATCTTTTATATTTAAACCTTGTGTCCAATACTCAGTTTGTCAAATACAAGGACGAATCTGCAGGATTTTCTCTTGACTTTAAGGTTTAGTTATAGCAGAACTGCTTCCTTGCTTAAATCCCGACAACAAAATCTTTAGTTCGCAGGTAGTTAACACACACATTAATTATTATAATAAGTACAGCGTGACCTTGTATTACACGTGATATTTCCTTCTTTGAGTAACTTTTGTTCATTCTCTTTTAAGTAGAAATCAAATATTTTAAGAGCAAAGCATTTATAAGTTAAAAGCTCCACTAGGTAGAATGATAAATTGATAATTCAGCCTGCGACATTAAGACAGCATATTATATGTAAAAAATTTCAAGCAAGATTAAAACACGTAATACATAAAGAACAAATCTCATTTCATCAACAAGAACTCTGCCTGCATCGCACCATTAACTGAAGTACGAATTACAAATTAGAATATCCAAAAGAAAAATAAACAGACTGCAATATTTTTTGCGGAGAAGAAATACTGATAAACTAGTACAAAGTGTTGGGAACAGACCTGTCTAGCAGCCAAAATGTTCCCTGTTGCAACAGCATTGGCAAGCCTACTAGTGCAACGAAGCACAACAGCAGGAAGGCTCGGAGCAATATTCCTCCATGCATCATCGCGAAACGCCCTTTGCAAATCCGCGGTAAATGAAGCCTGCTCACTCCACGCCCTGACAGCCGTATCAGCCACTCTCAACTCAATCATCCTCTCCACCAGCCACAGCAAATGCTTCCCGTTGGTCATAGCTGAATGCAAATTCAGCCTCTGAATCGCCTCAGTCTCATTATGATCGCCTCTAAAATTAGGACTCGAGTACTCCTCCAAAGATTCCTTTACAACCTTCAAGCTCTTCTCAAATACCTTATCCAAAACCCTCCTCACAGACTCCCTCGACGAAAAATCCCTCAACAACTTCGCAACAAAGGCCTTTGCAAAAGCCATGTTCGGATGATTATGAATAGCAGAAAATATTAATCCGTGAAGCATTTCCTCAGACGAGTCATTTTTCACTGGGGAAATCCTAGTCAGGAGCTCTTTCGATTCTTCATTACTTAAAAATGGAATCAAATTCAATATTTTCCTCTCTTCATCTTCTGACCAAGGCACGGCCTCGAGGAATTTAACGCAGGCGTTAATGCAATCCTCGAAGAGTAATTCGAGGGCGATGGGGAGTAACGCAAGGGCAGTCACAACACTATTAATCGAAGTCGAGAAATCATCAGTATACAGAAGCTGGAGGACTGACAAGTAGTCGTTGATGGAATCCGGCGTCGGCGGGACACCGAGGTTAAGGCGATGGATTTGGGGAGAATCATCATCGTTGTGTTGTTGCCAACGGTCAGAAAGGAGAGTAGCAAAGTACTTGGACCGGCGGAGGAAGTGCGAGTGAAGGTAGATCTGCACGTCGGACTCGGGGACGGGGACGGGGACGGGGACGGGGACGGGGACGGAAGAGGTCCCAAACGAGTCGAAGGGGGAGCGGTGGTTATCGAGATGGAGGCGGAGAATAACATCCGCAGAGGCGGAATCATTGAATTCTCCGCCGCCGCCGCCATGGACGGATAAGGAGCGGCGGAGGGTGGGGGATTTATGCGAGCCTTCCATTAACGTTCCGTCGGGGAAGGATGAATCGATAACGGCGCGTGTGGAGGAGAGCTGGCTGTTGCTTCCCACGCGCTGCTTCTTCTTTGGTACACCGCCAACGCCTTCGGTTCCGCTACCGATCGTCATTTGATTAGAATAAGAATACAGGACGAAAAATGAGAGTATAAACGAGTGGATTCTGGAAAGGGGAATGGAGTTTTCATATTTGATTCCCCGTCACTGGGTTGGCCGGTTGCCTGTAAAGGATAATTTAATTAATTACCGGAATCTCCACTGACGTGTCCAGTTTCTAATTTCTTATTGGGTGTGGTTTCATTTTTTTATTTTTTTATTTTTTCATTTTTTTTCTTGAAAATTACAAGAGGCATATTTGCTTTTATACATAACTATTTTTAATCATATTTTATTCATACATTTCTTAATAGGGAAATTGGCGCAAATGGTCCCTAACGTTTACCATTAGTGCGCAAATGGTCCCTAACGTTTTATTTTTGACAGAAAGGTCCCTAACCTATCTATTTAGGTGCGCAATTGGTCCTTTTAGGTGCGCAAATGGTCCATAGCAGTGTTTTTTGTCTTTATTAGCAGGGGTAAAATTGTCAAGTCACATTTTTTTCAACCTTTCAATTGGCGCAAATGGTCCCTAATCTTAAGAAATTAGCAATTGGATTCCTAACTTTTAAAAAAGTGAAAATGAGTCCGATACTTTAATTTTTTTTATTAAAAATTTAAAAAAAAACTAACAAATTGATAATATACTAAATTATTTTGAATATTTGATGAACTATTATAAAATAACCAAAATTAAAATTCATAATTATTAACAAATGTGCTAATTAAAATTATTTTATTATTATTAAGTAATCATATTATTTAAAATTCAAACTTTAATTTTATCGTTACAACAAAAGAAGAAAAATAAATTTGTCACAAATAAAAATTTTACTTATGCTCAACTCAACTCAACTCGATTTTATACAGTCTCATATTTACTGGGCCAATCCAATCCGATTTTGAGCTACAAGGTTATTGGACCAGTCTTATTTTAAATTTTAATTAATTTTTACATTAAAAAAAATAAAGCAAAAAAAAAAAAAAATGGTTCCACCCACCCCACCCCACCCCACCCCACCCCACCCCAAAAAACGAGCAGAAAGGGAGGGGATTTCTCCCCTCCCCGGTCGCCGGCGACTGGGGAGGGGAGAAATCCCCTCCCTCTCTGCTCGCGTCTCCCCCCTGGTTTCGCCGCGAATAGGGGGGAGAAATCCCCCCTATTTCGCTGCGACGGGGGGGATCTCTCCCCCCCGTGTTTCGCCGTCGCCCCCCCGTGTTTCCGAAATAGGGGGGATTTCCCCTATTCGCGGCGAAACCAGGGGGGATTTCTCCCCCTGGTTGCGCGAGCCGGGAGAAATCCCCTCCCTTTCTGCTCGTTTTTTGGGGTGGGGTGGGGTGGGGTGGGGTGGGTGGAACCATTTTTTTTTTTTGCTTTATTTTTTTTAATATAAAAATTAATTAAAATTTAAAATAAGACTGGTCCAATAACCTTGTAGCTCAAAATCGGATTGGATTGGCCCAGTAAATATGAGACTGTATAAAATCGAGTTGGATTGAGCATAAGTAAAATTTTTATTTGTGACAAATTTATTTTTCTTCTTTTGTTGTAACGATAAAATTAAAGTTTGAATTTTAAATAATATGATTACTTAATAATAATAAAATAATTTTAATTATCACATTTGTTAATAATTATGAATTTCAATTTTGATTATTTTATAATAGTTCATAAAATATTTAAAATAATTTAGTATATTATCAATTTGTTAGTTTTTTTAAATTTTTAATAAAAAAAATTAAAGTATCGGACTCATTTTCACTTTTTTAAAAGTTAGGAATCCAATTGCAAATTTTTTAAGATTAGGGACCATTTGCGCCAATTGAAAGGTTGAAAAAAAATGTGACTTGACAATTTTACCCCTGCTAATAAAGACAAAAAACACTGCTAGGGACCATTTGCGCACCTAAAAGGACCAATTGCGCACCTAAATAGATAGGTTAGGGACTTTTCCGCCAAAAATGAAACGTTAGGGACCATTTGCGCACTAATGGTAAACGTTAGGGACCATTTGCGCCAATTTCCCTTCTTAATATCCATTGTTTATAGTTTACGAAACAAGCACTCAACTTAAAGGGAAATTTGTGTACCTGGTCCCCAACCTATTGACTTGTCATATTCTTGTTCATAACCTATGTTTCTTGATAGCATGGTCATCAACCTTTACTTTTAGGTGCACCTTTAGTGCTTATTTGTCTGTGCTTAATTTATAATTTAAAATAGTCAAATTAGTCAACATATTTTTTATTCACAAATTTTGTATGATTTAGAATTTAATACTCACTTATTATCTACATATTCTATAAAATTCACATCTTATAAATATTTAAAAAATAATTTCAACACCACTCACTTAATCCTTTTCCACTTTTGTGTCAAAAAAAAAAAATGTAATGCATATAAATAGTGCACACTTTCTTAAGGGGAAAGTACTCAGTTAACAGAACAAAACAAAAAGAAAGACAAGGAAAATGGCAAAAAAAAAAAAAAAATTCTTTTTTTAAATATTTTAACTTATAATAAGAGTATAAAAGACTTTTTATCATTTAAAATGACGAAATTTGTTACTAGAGACCACCGGTGCTACCAATAGATTGAGAACAACACTGCCAAAATACAACAAAACAAATAGATTGAGAACTAATGATGCAATTTTCCCTAGCTTAAAGTTTCCTTTTTACAAAATTAATTTTAAAACTATTATAAATTAAAGAGTATAGAGGGAGTCAAAATTCAAGTGTGTCAATATATTATAACAATAACTCGTATATTTAGGGTTTCAATGAGAGTTAAGAACTGATCCTCTAAAGTAAATATGACTATTTTCTAGGTATCTTGATAAAATTAATAGTCATCAACAATTATATATTATTTTACAACACTCCCACCTAATTACTATTTAAACAATAATTGTCTCGTAAAAAATATTGTTTGACAAAACTCGGTGGGACAAAAATATCAAATGAAGTGAAAGGAGTACAATTAATTGTTAAAAATTTGGAGTACTAAAAATGTTGTCTTAGTAAAACCTTGTTAGAAAAATTCAATGGGACAAAATTTAGACAAAAAAAGAAAGAGAG
This sequence comes from Forsythia viridissima, assembly GCA_030279155.1. Lineage (NCBI taxonomy): Eukaryota > Viridiplantae > Streptophyta > Magnoliopsida > Lamiales > Oleaceae > Forsythia > Forsythia viridissima. The sequence continues at coordinate 18,367,211 of CM059045.1, read as the reverse complement.
TACAACTAGTGCCCATAATGTAAATCATTAAAGATCTTTGAGTCGATGCATTCATATCTCATGTATCAATTTCTTGAATGTAGACGTCAGTAATATTTTTGTGAGTAAGTCAGTCACATTATCACTTGAGCGAATTTGTTGAATGTTGATATCATCATTATTTTGAAGCTAATGTGTATAGAAAATTTTGGAGAAATATGTTTGTCATGTCCCTTTTGATATAGCCACATTAAGTTGTGCAATACAAGTTGCATTATCTTCATACAATATTATTAGACTGTTTTTTGTTGAAACTAATATGTATGACGCTTGAATATGATAGATTATGTTCTTCAACCATACACATTCTTGACTTGCTTCATATATTGCAATAATTTCAAAATTATTTGAAAATATTGTCAAAGTTTGTATGAACACATATATTGTTTGTGGATCTGGCTTTATGTGAATCAGATAGATTACCACCTGCATCTGCATATCTCACGAAAGAAGATTCTATTTTTTATGAATAAAATAATCACATGTCAATAGTACTTTTTAGGTGATGAAAAATATGTTTAACACCACTCAAATCTCTTTGAATTGGTGCAGAACAATATCTTGCAATGAGATTTACAAAATAAAAAATTATGTCTGATAGAGTGCAAATTGCAAGATAAATTAATACTCTAATTGCACTAAAGTATGGTACTTCGGGATCAAGAACTTTTTCCCCATCTTCAAGTTGGTGGAATTGATCTTTTTTCACATTAAGTAATCCAACGACTATAGGCAATGCTAGTAGATGTGATTTATCTATATAAAAATATTTTAAGATTTTTTCTATATAAAAAGATTGATAAACAAATAATCATTATTGGAAACGTTTGATTGCAGCCTAAGATAGAATTTAGTTTTTCCAAAATATTTCATCTTCAAATTCATTTCTCAATAATCTGCAGTTTTGTTGAACTCTCCAAGAATTTTGATAAGATTTAAATCATCAACATAAATTGTCACAATTGCAAATCTATAATTTATTTTTCTTATGAAAACACATTAGAACACATCGTCATTCGTATAACTATCTTTCAATAAATATTCACTAAGGCGATTATATCACTTATGTTCGAATTGTTTTAATCCGTATAATGATGTTTACAACTTGATCGAGAATATAACTTTAAAAAATAAATAATTTGCTTCCGACACTTTAAATATTTCGAAAATTTTCATATGTATGTCACTATCAAGTTATCCATGCAATTACTACTTTTATCCTATATGGATTATATTTCACATGTTCAAACTACATGCCCAAATTGTTTTGCATTATTTGAAAGCATGTAATTTTACCTATATGGCTTCTTTCTATTTTATGTCAATGATTTCTACATCAACATTCTTCGAACGAATTTTAGTTCAATATCACCGCTTTTAATTAAAGTAACGAGCGCTACATTAATTTTTCATATATTGTCGACAATTATCTGTTTTCGATTCTTTCTATTCCCAAGAGCGACATAATTTTTTCGAGATATCTTTACTTTTACTAATTTCAGTTACCTAAACCTTTGATGTATGTGAACCTCTTATGGAGTTACTTGATTTAGTTATGTCTTACTATCTTTTTAAGAGTACCAATTTCTTTATTAATATAATCATCTTAATTATTTGCTCACGTTTTCTTTTGAATTTTTTTGTCTTTGAAATTGATTTTTCTAATATGCTTATGGCACGTCGTAGATTTACTAACTTAAAAATAATGGATTGTCCTACTAGGACATCAATTTGAGTTTGAGCATTTGGAGCTGGTATATATCAATAATGAATGTAACAATTAATCTGTTCTTATCTACTAGACGTCTGGTTCATATTGCCTTGCGAGGATAACAACGATGTATTTTATAATTTATTATCCAACTATTTAATATCTCTCCATAATGACGAGATAATTGCCTCATAAAAATTGCCCTATAAAATATCACTCGTCAAAGAATTAAAATATTTTATATAGAACGAAAATTCAAACCCAACTAACATTCTCAGCCTTCTTACCAAAAGTCAATTGTAGTTGGGAGAACATATGATAATATTTTAGCATAATGCGTACAAGTGCTACTATAGTTATAATAACATGTCACAAAGTAGAAACATGAACCTAAGTTCTAACGGTTAATGGTCCAACAATTAGCCTTACAAACTTCAGGTTGCGAAAAAATAGACACACATATAACCATCTAGTGTATGCATCTTTTAAAATCATAAAATATCTAGATGGTTCATGTGGATGGTAAGTGAGCCCATATATATCACTCTCAATACTTTTAAGAGATGTAAGAGAATCAGTCCCCACTTTAACTAATGAAGGTCTACTAACCAATATGTCATAAGAACGAGTAGAACATAATAATTTATTATATTGAAGAAACTTATGTTCTTCAATTGATACGCACAGTAATTATTTATATCATTATTGATCCTGGATCCTCTAGCTGGTCATGCCAAGTAATAAAGTTTTCAAGAAATTGAACTTCTTGTTCCATATAATGTTTGTTTCAATTATATTAATATTTGTATATTACAAATTAAAAGAAAGTAAGTAACATAATATTATATCTTCGAATCATAAATCACATTTTCAGAACATGATATAATATTTTGTTTCGATTGGTACTTGTGCTAATATTGTCACAAGCAAGGGAACTCATTATTGCATGTATATCAAATTTTTTCTTGAGATTAGATCTATATAAATTCTTTGAGAATTCTTAGGTACGAAGTATAATGACATTAAAATTGTGCTTCATCGAGAATATCAATATATATTTTTTTGGAATATTGTTATGCTTTTTCATGAGCAACAATACAATATTTCTTCAAAAATATGTGCAATTATTGTACTTCAAAACAACAAACTCAATATTTTTCTGAATTACTGATATTTATAAAATTGTAATTCTTTAGAAAAATTAAAATAATATTTTACTAAGAATAATATATATTTATGTCGTATTTATTCAAGAATACTTTATTAAAGATAATAGAATATTGATATGTATATGAACTTGTGCTTCTTTTAGATGCACCTACACAATATTCATATGGAATATTAATATTTAGTTTATGATTATTCATAAACAACAATACAATATTGTCATCAAATATGGATATGGAAGTTATGTAATATAATATTTTTTTTCACCATATTGATGTTTATGAAGTTGTACCTCTTCAAAATTACAACTTTACTGGCCTAAATAATAGTCTCGTTTTAAGCTTAAATTTTAGGGTAAATCATAGTTAGAGTCTTCATTCTTTCAGCTTTGTAACAATATGATTCTCATTCAATTTTATTCGCAGATATTATCTTCATCCTTTCATTAATTCGCACATATGGTCTACAAATTGTCAACAAAAATTATTTGGGGACCATTTGTGTGAGTAAAATGAAATGGTGGTGACGATATCTGCGAATAAAATTGAATGCGGATGATATTGTTACAAAGCTGAAAGAATGTGAACTGTGAGTGTAATTTACTCTTTTTTATTACTTTTTTTTTTCTTTTTTAATTATTTTAAATAATAGAATGTGAATAGATTGTTTTGTCTTTGTTAAATTGGTCAAATTTAGGTTACGATCTTTATTTTTTGTCAATTAACGGACATCTAGACGATATCTAACCAGACTCCAAATGTCATTTCGGTAAACATAATTAGAAGGTTTGAAACTTGATAACACATTTTCTATTATTTTAAGTGAGAATTTGTAAAAAAAAAATATATATATAAGGTTTATGATTTATTTGTACTTTTGAAAAGATTAGGGTCTCAATTGTAATTTTTCTATTGTATTTTCTTAATTATGTTATTTTAATTTATTTAAGTGAGTGGCAAAATTGTAAAAAAATCATTTGGAGGACCATTTGTGCGAATAAATGAAAAGATGTGGATGATATCTGCGAATACAATTGAATGATGATGATATTATTACAAAATCGAAAGAATATGGACTTTAAGTATAATTAACCCTAAACTAATAAAATGCATAGAAATTAGATAAAAAATTAAGTTGTCGCAATCTTTTTATGTCATGTTCAATGTCTTGAAATAGACGAGCATAAACATGTTACATAATATACATATGGATAATTATATTCACACAATAATTCTTATTATCTACACTACGTTTTAATTGCATTGATGGTCTCCTAACCTTTGACATTTTTGGTACTTCCCAACTTTTTTTCGTCACATTTTTATAATTACTTTTCAATTAATTTTCATATCTTGGCTCTAATAATGATTTTAATTCAATTATTCTGCTGATGTGCACTAAAATGAGGGGCAAATATTTTATCAAACTTCTGTATTTGTTATTTATTTTACTTATTTAAAAATACAAGAGGTAGAAAAATATATGTACACCATATTAATTAATCTTTTGGACAGAAACCATCGTCAAAGACAAAGATATGAAATACAAATTAATAGGTAGATGATAAAAATGAGATAAACAAATTAGGGACATAAGTGCCAAAATATCAATGATTGAGAGATCTTCATTGCAATTAAAATGTAATGTTGATAATAAAAAATGTAGTGTGAATATAATTACCCTATACATATTTCATCTTTTTCCATTATGTGTAGAGATAAAGATCGTGGTATATATAGTAAGTCTCGTATTATTTGGCATGTCAAATTGATTAAAATAAAAAGGGTAATTTGCACTTTTGGTATCCAACCTTAGCAATTGGTTACTATTTTATCTCCAACTAATTTTTATAGCATTAAACATCCTCAACTTTTGCAGTTTGTTGCAAATCACGTCTCCATTAACATATTTTGACGGATTTACCATTCTCTTTAAATAAACAAAAATAGAAAAAAGTTAAAAAAAAATTGTAAATGAAGTCCCATAACTTTTAAAAAGTACAAAATAACTTCATCTTCTCAAAAAATCTACCCCCACCTCATAGCCAAATCACCACCATCCAACCATGAGATGGAAAATCCAGCAAGCCAGCCATGAGATGAGCAATTAATCATGAATGGTGGTGATTTGTTTGCTGCTCCGCCGTGTGCCATCGTGCCTTGCTTGTGCACCTCTAGATGTGGGCGGCGACAGCTTCAAATCTGTTGTATTTGCGGCTGTTTTCAGCTTCCAGAGTCAAATCCTCGCTGGCTTTGTTTCGGAGTTTTTCAATCTGGATTTTGGTGAGATTCAGAAACACGACGGTGATGGGCTTTTTCCGCTGCTCCATGTTATTTTATTCACCTATCAATGACAACGGCGGGTGGAACACCGTCGGGTTGAACTTTGAAACTAGTGGTTCATCTGTTTCCAAGACCTTTCTGTCAAGAAATGGCAAAATGATGGTCTCTGCGCCACGCGCAATCTTTGGCCATTCGTCGACAAAATTCAAAGCACTTGGCCCATCCGCCATGACATGGGACACACACGGGCCAATGCTAATGCCACCACATTTAAACTTGTCAGGGCAAAATTGCCACAACACACTTTAACAAAAATAACAAGAAGACAAGTACATAAAGCTAAAAAGAAGTTAAGCTAAACATTCAAGTCAAACTTGGTTAATTGGACAATAACTAAAGGGATTTCGTTAATGGAGTAGTGTAATCCACAAACAGACCCAGTGCTTGGATTTAACAGGTGGGGGTGAAATCTCTGAAATCCTCCACGATAGCCTCTAACACAGCTTCATGAATAGGATGATTAATTGATTGCTCATTTATAACAGCATGAATGGTGGTGATTGATTGCCCATCTCATGGCTGGCTTATTGGATTTTTAATCTCATGGTTGGACGGTGGTGATTTTGGCTATGGATGGGGTAAATTTTTGGAGAAGATTAAGTTATTTTGTACTTTTTAAAATTTATGAGACTTCATTTATAATTTTCTTTTTTTTTGTTTTTTTTGTTTTTAGCTTTTTTCTATTTTTGTTTATTTAAATATGAGGGCAAATTCGTTAAAATATATCAATAGGGACGTGATTTGTAATAAATTACAAAGGTTGAAGATGTCTGATACTATAAAAATTAGTTAAGGATAGATTAGTAACCAACTACAGAGAGGTGATATAGTACCCACAGTGGGGACCAACTATGGTGCCCGTTGTCCACGTGGCATCGCCACATTGATAACTTTTTAAAAAGTTGTTGACAACTTTTTGAACTTTTTAAAAAGTGACCAATATGGTAATGTCATGTGGACAGTGGGCACCATAATTAGTGCCCATTGTGGTTCTATATCACCATTCACCAACTGTAAAAAGTTGGAGACCAAAAATACAAATTACCCATAAAAAACCCGTGATAGAATTAGACCGTCATCATGTTTAATATTATTCTTATACATGTAATATAAGTTTGAACGGTTTTTGGAGATTAATTCATTAACAACATATTTGTTTAAGGGAATAATTTTATAAAAAAATTATTAAAAGTCATTAACATTTTGAATACTCTTTATTTTCGTAGAATTTTAAAAAGTATAGATTGAATATCACATGATTTTTAAAGACTTTTAAAAATCTATAAAAGTCTATATTGAATACCCAAGACTTTTATAAAATTAAGTTGAGATTAAATACATCTAAGCTTTTTAACTCCATAAACATCTAGATTAAATAGAACTCCTAAATTTTAAAATTTACTTATAAGTAAATTTTAAAACAAATAACATTTATAATGATAATAATAAAAAAAAATTGTAGCATATCTAAATATATTTTAAAATAATACTTTTAACTTATTTTTAGACTTAGCCACCAAACATGCTCTAAATGTCCATGAAACTTAGTTCAAGTAGCAATATTATAGCTCAGATTCAAATATCATTAATTTTTGGATTATTTAATTCTTGATCGACTCTACAGATTACTGAAAAATGATATTAACTTATTATTGAATAAGTATATGAAATTTCTCGGAAATTATGATAAAGAAAGACTGAGGAGAGAATACGTCTCAATCCAATCAAAAAATTGAGTGAAAGCATCGCTAGTTTATTCTATGGATTACTATCTAGACGATATGTAAGTTGAAAAACTATCATTGTATTAGGATAATTTTGATTAATCCTTAATCATACTATTGCTTACTTTATGTAAGAGGATAACTAATATATCACCCGTGCGATACACGGTACTTGTTTTTTCATGATAGTAGTTTTAAAATATTTTAAGAGTATATTGTTTATTTATTACATACAAATAAAAAAATTATCATATAAATAACATTTGATTACTCATTGATATTGAAAAAAAAAAACAACAACATAGCTAATCCAGATTTTTAAACGCTTCTTTGAAAACCACGTTTGTGGTCAATTTGGTTGGCACTCTATCCCTACCACAAATCAACATCTTCAATCCTGAACGATTTGTAATTCTAGACAATGCAACATAAAGTTGTCCATAACTAAAAACTGATTTTTTCAGATATAATCTCACATGGGAGAAAGATCGACCCTGACTCTTATTGATAGTCATAGCGTATGAGACGTAATTAATTTTTGGCGCATGTATATTATAATTTGAAAATTAATTTTCTAAATTGTAAAGATGCAGATTGGGTATATGATATTATGTAAATTTATTATTTTTCTATTTGTAGACAATTAATAATATTTACATATTCTAAATTTTATATTGATTAATTACATTATGTAGCATTCAAATTTGTCATTACTAATAATTGAAGTGAATTTATCTTGTTCTGGAAGATGTGTATTTTTTAATTAGAAATGTCAATTTATAATTTTATTCATTTTTACCAAGTATAATAAAAAATTCAAAACACTGGGAAATTGAACCGGCGATACTATTTTACAATGTATTGGAATACTGATAATTAATTAACTAAAATTGAACAATTACTTAACAAATGAATCATTGAAAATCTCATCTGGGCTGCATTATTATATCATAAGTGTTCTTTTACTTACTTGTGAGATTAGAAACAATTTTTTTTCATTCTTCAGCCATAGCGTTTCTATCATAACGCAATTCATCCTTTATAAGTCTATTATTACGAATTGATACATCTACGATCTCAGAGAAGGACATTGTTTGAAAGTCTCGAAGAGTGTTTCCACTACTCCGCAATATTTTTTCAATATCTGCGAGTGTATAATTTTTTATTTCTTCATAACTCAATTCTAAATCTGTAAATCGAGTCAAACAGACAACTATAATTAATTTAAAAGACAAAGCACTAATAGTTATTATTATGTAATAAAACATTGTGGCTCTAGAATTTGATTATTTAACGTTAGCCTATGTAATAAAACATTATTAAAATTTAACGTTTATTATTTAACGTTATCAGCATATCCTTTGTCTAGAACTCTTTTGGGGAGCTAGAATATGAGGCGGTCTTTGAATCGTATGAATTTAATTTTGAAATTATCATATCTAGTTTATTAGTTTAATCGACTTATTATTTTTAATCAATAAATCAGATACTTTGATAATATAACACAATTATATATTTTTTGTGTATTGATTTTTTTTTTAACTGCAACCTATTTAAACCCACTATAGGAAGTATAAAAAAATTTGTGGTAAAAATAAGTCTATTTTCGAAAAACTATTGTATTATTGCCAATAGTTCTCGTGCATTGATATTTTATTTTTTTGAAAACATAACTTATTTAAATTTCTGTATAAATTAAGACCTTGAAACACATAGTGTCATTTGTTTTGTGTTTTGAAGTGAATTTATTTTGTTCTGAAAGATGTGCATTTTTTTTTGAAAATGTTAATTCTTAATATTATTCATTTTAACTGAGTATCATAGGAAATTGAAATATTTGAAAGCTCATCCTGATTAAATTGTATTGGAATACTTAATTTAAGGGAAGGCTTGATTATCATTTTCTAATTTTTAAGAAGTGCTTCCAGCTTAATTTTTAGCGCAGCTCATTAAATAACCCACTAATTTTTATATTATAATTTAAAAATTGATTTTCTAAATTGTAGAGATGCATATTGCGTTAATGATATTCTACAAATTTATTATTTTTCTATTTGTAGACAATTAGTAATATTTACGTACGCTAATTTGTTATTACTAATAATTAAAGAGAATTTATCTTGTTTTGGAAGATGTGTATTTTTTAATTAGAAATTTCAATTCATAATTTTATTCATTTTTATCGAGTATCATAGAAAATTCAAAAGATTGAGAAGCTGGACCGGCGGTACTATTTATACTGTATTGGAATACTAATAATTAATTAGCTAAAGTTGGACAATTATTTAACAAATGAATCATTGGGAATCTCATTTGTGCTGCCCATTAAATCTGATTATTAATTAATTGATATTGAGTAATTAAGGGTAATTAGTACATTTCGTCCCTATTCTTTGAGTTTATTGTGCAAATCGTCTCTATTGTTTGAATTTGGCATTTGGGTCCTTAAATCAACAATTCTTTACACAAAAGGTCATTACTGTCTATTTCTATTAACTTTTGGCGTTAAATCATTGCTTCATGTGCAATCTCTCATTTAATAAAGGGTATTTTCGTCAAATCCATTTAATTTCGTCAAATCCATTTAATTACGCGACGTCTTTGACAAAAATCATTAAAAAATTTAAAACCCCTCTCCAAACACACACACTCTCTCTCTCCTTTGATTCTCCCTCTTCTCCACCACCTCTCTCATCCGCCGCTTCATGCTTCTCCATTTGTGCTTTTACCACCTACCCACTTCAAGATTCCACAAACCCACATCAAGAATCACAAAATCCAGCCACCCAAAGCTAGTCACATGACAGGATCGTCCTCATTAATCCTCTAACACAAGACATGGTTGTAATAGAAGGCAGTGGCACATGCTTGGATTCTTTGTTTAGGGACGTGTTCTTGAATAAGGATGGTCAACCACCTACCTCGAAAAGCATCCATTGAGGCCATGCCGATTGTGGAAATTACTGGGAATGAAAATAATGAAAAATATGTTATATGCTTAGAGGAGTGGGAGGCTGGGCAAATGGATACAGAAATGTCTTGTAAGCATAGGTTTCATGGGATTTGTATTAAAAAAATGGTTGAAAACTCATGGGTCTTGCCCGATTTGTAGATATAAAATGCCTGTTGATGAGGATGATGATGTGAATTGGAAGAGTAATGGTGAAAATAATAGAGGGAGAAGAGAGATTTGGGTGAGCTTTACATGTAATCGTGATATGAGAAATGGGGCAATTAATCAGATTGTTCATAATGAGAGTAATGATTCTTCTTCGCGTCATCAAGAAGTGGAGGCTTAAAAACATTTTGTAAGAAACTTTTGTTTTCTTTTTCTTTTTTCTTTCCTTTTTCCATTTTTTAAGAGATACCGTCTTCTTGCCGAAAACTATTGTGGAAAAGCACAAATGGAGAAGCACGGAGCGGCGGATGAGAGAGGTGGTGGAGAAGAGGGAGAATCAAATAAGAGAGAGAGAGTGTGTGTTTGGGGGAGGGGTTTTAAATTTTTTAATGATTTTTGTCAGGCGTAATTAAATAGATTTGACGAAAATACTCTTTATAAAATGAGAGATTGTACATAAAACAATGATTTAACGCCAAAAGTTAACAAAAATAGACGGCAAGGACCTTTTGCGCAAATAATGGTTGATTTAAGGACCCAAATGTCAAAATTCAAATGATATGGATGATTTGCACAATAGAGTCAAATGATAGAGACAAAATGTGCTAATTACCTGGTAATTAATATGTGGGAGACGTTTTAGACAAAAAAATGCATTAACTTTTATTGATGACTATCCTTCTTTTATATATATTAAGATTAAGATATTATATCACTACCATTGTATTAGGATAATTGTGTCCGTGATTGTGGTCTGTTGCAATAACGATGAAAATGAACCTTTTGAAAAAAGAAGAAGAAGCATCATGTCCAAATAAATTGTTGTCCTTACAATAGCTATGTCAAATCGGCTAAGTGGATTGATCTAGTTGGGTTTGCTTGGTAAAAGTTTAGAACGGTAACTAGCAGGAGCATATTGTGTCGTTCCATGGGATGACCAAGCTTTCAATGGTAGATCGGGTCAGTTCGAATTTTCACTATCCTATCTGTCGTACAATCCTATGTGGTGTTCCTAACCACTTTAACAATAACACTTGGATTGGACACCTTTTTTTAGTGCAATTCAATAACTAAAAAAAAAAAAATTCAATGGCGCAACTTGTACACCCAGCATTACCACAAGTATGACCGCGGATTATATGTATAATATCTCGTGATATCTTGTGATATATCGCGAGATATTGATTTCAAAAAGTATATAGCAATAAATAGATTTCGAACTACATTTCTACTGTTTGCAATACATTTTCTACTGCCTGCAATACAGTTTCAGCCAAATGTAATGATTTTTTGAATTCTTCATTTATTCCATATTTTCTCTTGAGCTCATAATTTCTGGCAACATTCTGACGACTCTCCGGCGATAATTTTTCTTCCATAGTTTCTATCTTAACTTGAAGCTTTATTTTCCTTCCAAGTTATCTACCACTATGTCTGAAAAAGGTAATTTTTTGTTCTCATTTGAAAGTTCATTTTTTTGCCATATTTTTGTGCTATATATGTTATAGAAGTTATGTATTTGCCATAGTCGCAAACATTTATTTTTTTGTTGCATACCTTATGGAAGTTATTATTTTCAATATTTTTATTTAGGAAATCTCGTTTCATTGTCCGAAGGCGCGACAGTAAATATGAATATGTTTGTGGTTGATGATGAATAATTAGAAGATGATGAGATAGAAATAGAGAATTCCTCTGGTTTAAATGATGAATGGGCTGAAAAACTGAATGAGATTGCACCTGAGGTGGGGATGGAGTTTAAAGAGTTTGACGAAGTATTTGAATTTTACAAGAACTACGTATCTCGTGTGAGTTTTTCAATTAGAAAACGTAATTTGAGGAAGGATGATGATGGGCTTGTAAGAAATGTCACGTTTACATGTAGTCGATAAGGCCGAAGAACAAGTAATACAAGCACTTCTTTGAAGCCTCAGCTGACAATTCAAACAGGATGCAAAGCTAGGGTGAATGCTGTATTTGATGCCAGAAACTGCCTAGGCGATACATTTGTCGTGCCATATTTATTTATTTTTTTCTCTCTGCCATTTTCAACTGCTTATTGGTAATATTTATTTGCACACGTGACTTCTAGTTCAAGTAAAGGGAAGAACGTAACACAGTCCAACATACATGACGCTAGTGAAAGCTTTATCCAAGCACCTGAAGGCCATTACCACATCCTTGACTTATCGCAAGCTGCTCAATATCAACCATGGCTACCAGGTTACGGAATAAACTTGGTGCCAACTTATGGGTCGAGTCAACAATTGAATTCAATGTATCCTCTAGTTGGACAATCCGAAGAACAAATGTCGAGCATTTTGTTAGCAAATCCAAGATTCCACTTACCTCACCATCAGTACGATAGATAGTTTATATGTCCGGTTTGTTTAATGCAAAACATTTTTTAACTTCGTTCACGATCATTTATTATGCATTTATGTTGTAAGTGTATGAAAATCGAACCTGGATTGGTCTAACATTTCTGAACTTTGTGATTTTAGAACAAACAAATAGTTCGAATGATGGATTACAACAAACTCTAGACATAAACCAAAATAGTATTGGTTCAATTACAACACAAATGAATCTAACTATCTAACTCGTGCCCCTTTCCTCAGTCCTTGCGGATCGTGAGATTGAGCGAAATCTTGACATCTTTTTCCTCCAATAAATTAGCTAACATTTTGAACATGCTAGACAAGTCTTTATTTATCTCTTTGCCCATAGAGTTGTCCAATCCAACGCTATTAGATTGCCCCTCAACGAACCCCCCACTCGGTTGGCCGTTATCCCACTTGAAATATGTGCATTCGTCATCACTGCAACAGAAAAAAAAGCCTCTATTTGGTCTTTAACACCTTAACTACTTGCATCCATTTGACATATCCCTTCCCACATCATGGGCATCGTCGCCTTTGCTTGCAATCCTCTAACAAGTGACCCGACTTTCTACAACCGTAGCATATTCCTTCATTGCTTTTTGACATGACAATAGCTACACCATAACACAAAGAGATTAATCACGATCTATTCAAAGTTCAAACACGAAACAAACATTACTACAAACATCACATATTGTCCCAAAAAGCATTATTATACACAAAATTCAACATTACTCATTTAGCACGAAAAGATAATCATACGAAAAATCAAAGAAGTCTTGTTAAAAGTATTCATCAACCAATCCTTATTCAAGAATATGGATTCGATACATATATATCACAGATGTAAAATCAATCTCAAAAGTTCAAAAATGAATATTAGAGAAAGAACTTTAAATACCAGCCAAAATTAGAAAATTATGAATCATAAATGAAAATAGAAATATAACAAAACACAAACCATGAAAACTTAACTTTTGAACCAAGAAAATTAATTAATGGCATGATACCCACAAAGGAAACAATAAAGCAAAAATGAAACAGAAGCCGGTGAAATAAAATACATCAAGACACATTAATCATATGCAAAATGTAAACTCTCAAATTTTTATTTTGAATATGTTACCACCCGATTTTGATAGGACCTCCACGTCAGCAAAGGCCCCACAGGAGCCCCATATAGGCCGAGTGAGGGTCTTGTAAATTCTAAAAAGGCCTCGGAGGCCCATCAAACATCTTAGCGTTCTTGAACTAGAATATCGCGAGGCTCAGAGAATGCCTCAACATTCACGGCCGACCCATAGGGCCTCGCCAGACTTCGCATTTATTATAACTAGCAGGCAGTACAATATTCTGGAATGACCAGAGAGTTAGTTGAAGACAGATTGCGTTAGATTGGCACACGGATCCTTATAAGGAAATCGAATCGTAATCTCCTAAAAATTAGGCAACGTGGTAAACTTAAATAAGGTAGACAATCTTGGAGATTGCCTGAATAATGAAATCCTTATCCCATAAGGAAGGAGGATCCGATCGGGTATCTGATTGATTTGTTTCCTAAATCAATTAGGACTCTTGCGCTATAAATACAGCGTCTCCGGTTGTTTCAAGGTACGCTCTTTTTGTACTTAAAATTTCACCATAAACTCTGCTCAAATCTCTGCCTGCTTGTCCCTCCCACACCCAATTACTTTTCTCCCCGTGTATTATTCTTATCGGCAGTTGACTTGATCGTCGGAGTACCAACGATCGCCGGACCCTTTTTCTTCAGAGATCTTCGTGTCTAACGATTGTCCGAGTGTACAGGTAACATATAAGTTGGCAGAGGAGTGACTGGACATCTGTTGACACGTGGACGTTGCAGGTTCCGACGTCAACAGAATACATTAGTACAATTTTATGCATACACTCGTAGAACAGCCATTTCCAACAACAGCAATCTGCACGTTTGCAGCAACAACAACTCTCCGACGACTCGTAGGAACAACAATTTCCAGTACCCGCGGCCAACAGAAATTGTTCCGGCCAACAAATTTTGCTCCGATTAAACGATAAACTCAATAGATCTGGATAAACGTGACATTGCCGTGAAGAAAATGAGTGGAAGAGGTGATTTGGAAATAATATTAGTAATTGTGAAAATGTGAAAATTTGGAAAGAAGAGTTGTGAAAGGAAGAGGAATGAAAGAATCAACCAATGATATTTTTTTGCATTCTATTATTTGGATGTGATAACTTCAAATTCAAATGAGGGGATATTGGTCATTTCTGGTAAACCATGTGGGAAGGCTGGGTGTACAATCACCATTTTTCAAAAAAATTTACATTGGATTGGCCCAAATTGGAATAACCTACTTTAGGGATGGGTGGGCGGCTCAAATCGATCCTTTTGAAAATTCAACCAGTCTAGGCTAAGTTCGAACTGGTAATCAAGCGGGCTAGTTCAACCGATTTACCTATTGACGCGAGACATTATTGTAGGCGTAGGCGTGGGCGTGGTCAACCGATTTACCTATTGACGCGAGACATTATTGTAGGCGTAGGCGAGGGTCGGGTTGGGTCGGTTTTCGGCCCAACTCGACCCGAACTGACAAAAAATAGATTTGGTGAAAGCCAAACCGAAACCACCAAAAAATTTGAAAATATGGGCCCGAAACCAACCCGAACCGAGGGTTTTCAGTTTGGGCTAGTTTGAAGAACAATTTTTTTTTTTTTTTTTTTAACCAAGTCGATTTCGGGTTTTTTAAACCAACCTAAAACCGACCCGTCTTGGCCCAAAAATCGATCCAAACCGACCCGAGTCGATTCAGATCGGATTGATTTGTCGGTTTGCAAGTTTTTTTATCCTGTCCTACATTCTTGAGCGAATGATTTTACATTTAAGATTGATTTGAGTTATCATTACCTCTTACTTATTTTACACATTTATGAATAAAACTCTCGTCAGGAAAAAATGGACTACCAATCACTCAACCTATATATATAAAACTCTCAAGCACATGCCTTTTCACGAGTCCATTGGTATGCCTTTAATTGATATACTGAATAATTAAGTCACATTTATCAATAAAACTCTCGTAAGGAAAAAATGGACTATCAATCACTCAACCTAGATATATATAAACTCTCAAGCACATGCCTTTTCACGAGCCCAATGGTATGCCTTTAAATTGATATACTGAATAATTAAGTTAGAACAAACCAGATATTTTACTAAAATATAATTTTTATGATAGGAATAGATGTTGTCGACATGATAAGAACTAGAACTGACAAATGGATTGAGT
Organism: Forsythia viridissima; assembly: GCA_030279155.1. Classification (NCBI taxonomy): domain Eukaryota; kingdom Viridiplantae; phylum Streptophyta; class Magnoliopsida; order Lamiales; family Oleaceae; genus Forsythia; species Forsythia viridissima. The sequence continues at coordinate 18,351,439 of CM059045.1, read as the reverse complement.
TAGGTCGATCCAGCCCGTCAGAACATGCCATCCTTAAAATCGGACTGAATCGGCCGAACCCAATTTTGTGCAGGCCAGAAATATGTTGGCCCAGCACAGCCCATTGGGCCAAACCAATCATAATTTTATTATTTTTTCTTTTTTTAAATTTTTTTTATACAATCTAATACATTGAATCAAATACAATCTTAGATAAATTTAGACAATATATATTTTGAGATTTTTAAAGAGATTAATTTATAAAATTAGGACTCTCACGAATTTATCAATGATAAACATCAATTTTCTTTTAAAATAATAATATTTTTTTGATTAATTGTAAACTATTTCTTGACACATTTTTTCTAAAATATAAATAGTAAAAACATGCTAGTCCTATTGCTTTGAGATATAAGTATGTTAGGCTTAAATTAAAAAGTTTACTTATAAGTAAATTTAAAATAAATAATTTACTTGTCACACCAAATATAATTTGGATTTAAACTTGAATTAAACTAAATTTTAATTAAATCTAAACAATTTTATGTTGGAGCTTGAGATTTTTGGACTAATGTTTCAAAAAAAGAGAATTTAAGTTGGAGACTTGAGCTTATGCCATTTTAGATTGATATTATTTGAATTATATTGGGGCTATTTACAAATTTTGTGAGTGATTAGTGTTAAGGAGTAAAAAAAAAAAAAAAAACTTTTGCGGGCCAGCACGACTAGCCCGGTGGGCTAGACGGGCCGGGCTATAGGCCTGATTTTGTTTGGGCCAGGGCCAGGACCAACCCAACGGGCCGAGCCGATTTTGCCACCTCTAATAAGAACTTTAAAAAGAAAACGAAAAAGTTAAGAGTTGTTTCCCAAACTTTATGCTAGTGTGCATTTGGGTGCTAAACCTTTTATCTGACTTGAAGTTAGATGATAAGTAGTTTGATGATTTTGCCTTCCACCTTTAAGTGACGTGAATATTGTGTGCAATTTTAACATCTCCACTCACATTTTATGTCACTTGGAGACTCAAATTCACATATTTAAATAAGTTAGAGATCCAAACAATAGTAAGATCCAAACAATAGTAATTTAAAGATTAAGGAGCCCAATCCTAATTTTTCTTTTAAAAAAAAACTACTTCATTCGTCCCATAAATATAGTTATTATAGTTGCAATAATAAATTTTGCTTACATTTTTCATAATACACCCCTACATTAATATAATGATATTCTATATTTGTTAATAACAAGACACGTTAAATAGGAACATATTAAAAAACTAATAAATTAACTATATTAGACTATAATTTGTAATAGATGAATAAAAAAAATAAACTAAGTGCTCGTTTGGGAATGCATAAATTATAATTTCAGCTGATTAAACATATTTTTTATTCACGCATTTATAGGACCTATAATTTACAATTTATTTTTATTCACACATTCACTTTATCACCTACAATTTATAATATAAATATTTAAAAAATAATTTCAATACTACCAAACACATGTTTATATTTGTGGGACAGAGTTATGGGAGTATTCACAACAACTACCGGACCTGAGTACAGGGAACGAAATCTGCAACCATAGGGGCGCTCCTTCATTAAATGGGAAAATTTGAATTGAGTTTGATAGTCTACTGAACGGTTGAAGCTCACGAAATATTGAAATTTATAATTAATGTGTCGTCAAAATCCTGTGTACCATTTTTCAATTTTGGATATTTTCTTTCAGATGCTTGGCAAAAATTAGGTCGTACCAAGTAGTGGAAATAATTTTTTTTCTGTCGTGACAAAATGGATCCATACATGCGAAGGGTTGGTACCGTCTCGCCTCATGAATTTAATTTGAACAATGTAATTGATATTATTTTATTACGTTATTTTAAATAATTATTAATATGAAAAAAAATCCCTAAATGATTGATAATGTAGTGGTCACATTTATTTTCCTTTCATTCTTCATATTGTTTAGATGATGTTGGTAGATTGTGACAATTATTTTCTATAATGTATAATTTAAAATTAAATATAATTTAGGACTTCTAATAAATGGTCTAACGATGCATTAGGTGGAAAGTTACACGATATATCCATTTGGAGACAATTCTTTAAACTGATTTTAACCATGTAACTCGCTAGTTCATCTTAAATTTAAAAGTTTCTCGTGTTTGTAAATTTAATCAAAATACTTAGGTTAAGTACATCTCCAATAGACTCTCTAGTTATAAAGAGCATTTTTAACATTTTAGAGAGCATCTATAAATTTAGAGAGTAAAATTTTTTAAGTGCTCCAACAATCTCTTTATTTTTAACATTTTATTTTACTTCTTCCAATAAGTATTTATTATTTTTTCATTTATTTTCTTTTAACATGTCTCTCTCCTAATTATTATATGATTTTATTCTATTTTTTCTATTTTATTTTGTATACACTATTTAATTCAATAATTATATACAGTATTGAAAATTGAAATTCTTTGAATGCATTTAAACCCATTCTCTATTTTAAAAAGTTAATTTAAAGAGTTCGTTGAAGCATAATTTTAAAGTTTGGTTCTTTAAAATAGAAATAATCTTATGTTTAAAGAGCCTATTGGAGTTTTGTACGTTAAATTAGATAAGATTGAACATAATTGAAGGAGTGAAATATGTTTGGAATGTATGAACTATTCTATTTTTAACTTAAAAACATTTTGCCGTGCTTCTTTGCACAAATTAGAAAGAGGGGGAGGGGGAGGGGTAGGGGTAGGGGTAGGGGTAGGGGGAGGGTTAAATTGACTATAATTTTCATCGTCTCTCAACAGTAAATATGACTTATAAGTATAGTTTCTCCAAGATGAGGGTCGGCTAAAACTTAACATTGATGTAGTTGTGCGAAGGATTTTGGGTTTTATTGGGTTTTGCACTATTATCCGAGAACTAGCACTGTCCTAACGGTCGGGCAATGCAATAGGACTCTTTTGAATAAAAAAACATTGAATTAATAGCTTTCATAGGCATCCGAATGGCAAAGAAACTAGAGCTACATATTGATTTGTAGAAATTGATGCTCAGAAAGTGGAACACAAGTATCAATAATTTCAACTCTTATTTATAAAGACGTAGTAGTACTAGTATACCTTTTTTTATGGTGGGATTCAACCGTAGACTTTATTATGATGATAGATTGAGATGGTGTACAAATTTTAAAGATGATCGGTAGAGGAGATGGTCGATTGAGGGAGATAAATTGGATATGTGAACATATTTTGGAGATGATCGATTGAAGGATATGATTGAATCAGAGAAATTGATTGAAGCGATTAGCAAATTTTGGAGGAGATGATTTTGTGAGGAGAGAAATTGAAAACGTAGTGACACACGACATTTAAGTACTTTTTGTAGCAGAGAAAACCTCATACGGTTGTAATTAGGCGTGGCTCTTGATCTTTTATTCTATGTACAAAAAATAAAGTACTCCATTATCTACCTTTGAAGGCTACAACTTTATATGATGATTTATCTTAGGCCAACTCCTTACCTTTGTTAATTTCATCGTTTGTAGTAGACGATACATAGGGCATGATTGGTGTAATTTTTTGAGGAAAAAAATGAGTTTTTTTAGGTACATTATTGACTTTTCTAACTTTTTTATAGTGTAAAAAAATTGAAGAGTAATAAATTGTAGACAAAAAAATGACTACCAAATATGGCCATAGTAATAATATTTGCCCATTTTATTTCAAACAAAAATATAGCTTCTTCGATGCTTAATGGCATGCCTGTAATATTTCGAAAAAGCAAGGGCCAATGTGTTCAAGATACAAACTTATCACTCACTGTAACACTTCTCACTTCATAACTTCCGCAAGGTAGCCATTGAAGGCCACGCTTTGGCTTAAATCTCAAATTTCTCACTTTTCCAATTTCCACTGAATTTTTTTTGTTTTTCCGCCATATTTTCTCATTATGTAATTCTCTCATCCACAATCAAATGCCATAATTCAGTTTTTTCATACACGACACGCACTGTATTCACATTCTCGCCGGAAGAAATGGCGGTTTCCAACAATCCCACCGGCTCCGGCGATTCTTCAGACAATATTTTCACCTCCAGAACCTCAATTCTTGATCAAAAACTCTACGTGATAATCATAGCGACAGTCGTTGTAATGCTAATCATTTTCCTGTTAATTTTGCTTTTCCTCCGTTTGAATCGGAATGCGAAACGACGCCACATTTCCTTGAAGCACAGCTCGGGACTGTTGCCTTTCTTCTGTAAAGAGATCGACGAAATCGAAGACTCGGATGGCACTGAAAGTCGTAAAGCGAATGAGCTGGAAAACAAGAACATAACATTTTTGGTAGAAGACGTGGTGAAGGGTGTTGCAATCGGCAAAAAAGGAAGCTCAGAGAGCAACGAGTCCAATTCGAATCGGAGCGAGTCGTCATCAGCAGTGTCGGCGTCCACTGATGGGATGAATAACTTTGGGTGGGGCCGATTGTACAGTTTGAAGGAGCTGGAAATTGCGACTGATCAATTTTCCGACGAGAATGTGATTGGAGAAGGCGGTTATGGCATTGTTTATCGAGGCATTTTACATGATGGCTCTGTAGTTGCGGTTAAAAGTCTCCGAAACAACAAGTAAGTTTTTCTCTGCAAAAAAATTACATCAGCATTCATAAATTTGCGGAACGTAACTAGTAATCAAATATATACAATGACAAACTAAGTCTTGTTCCCAAAAAAATTGGAGTCGGGATGCGTGGATCTTTCTCTGTATTGGATTGAATTGTCTAAACTTAATGCTGATGGTGTTTGTAGTAATATTTTTTTGTATTACTCACACACTGTGTACGATGTTTTTCACTTTCTATTTCATGTTTGAATTCTAGGTTTATGATTGTTTCTTTTTCTTATTTAATTTCTGTTTTTAGTTTTTGATTTAAGTGGAATTGATAAATATTTGTGTTATGTTCTTTAGATGGAATTGGAAAGGAATCAAAGCTTCATAGATCTTGATTGTATTGGATTCAGTGTCCAGATGACTATTTTTTCTCTTTTGACTGTGGATTAAAGAAAAACAAAGTAAACGTTGGCTTTTGTATCTTTAGTCCTTTATGTTCTGTACTATTCCATGGGTTAAACTTTAAATCCATCTTTTGCCTGTAATTTAATCAATTTTAGTTGTTGCAATTTACTTTGTTACTTTATTTTATCTTGATTAACATTTTTCCTTTTCTTTTTCGGCCAGGATAACTTTTCCCCCTTTTTATTTTTCTGGGGTAAATTGGATATTGGCAAAATATTGGAGGAATGCATTTGTGCTGGTTTTGGGATGATACATAGTCGATTGGCAGTAATGTTAAGATCTGAATACAAGGATATGTTAATTTCCGAAGCCAGTGAATTGTTGCTAGAATAAATTTGGTCTGAATAATTATGATGCAAGTTGGTCCACATCGCAAACACAAACATTTGAACTTGTTTATTCATTTTCTCAAAAGAATATCATAGTTGTATAGGTATTCTCAAGCTTGTCATGGGAGCTTTTAGGGAAAATAGCATCACGAATGAAACACAATATTAATGATGGTTTTTTGGACGAAGTCCCTTAGTGGGGACTTAAATGCCACAACAATTGGAGGTTGGGGTTCCAAATGCCAAGGAATTTTGAATGGGGACTCAAGCGCTCATTTACGAAATCCACGACCACAAGGAAAATGACAATTTGTGAACCACAAGGAAGAAATGATTGAGCATAGCATAGTGTAGAATATGATAGTTAAATTCCATCTGACTTACAGTAACCCATCATGGAAATGCAGCCACTATTAGTGCAAGCTCTCTCTAATTCAGTAAATATCTGAAGCTCTTCTAAAAACGAAGCAGCCATCAGTTAAAATTGATTTTTCTTTCTGTCACTTCGAAACATATGAAATGTATACTAATGCTGTTTCATCTGCTTATTGTTAGGGGTCAGGCAGAGAAGGAGTTTAAGGTGGAAGTTGAAGCCATTGGAAAGGTAAGACACAAGAACCTCGTGGGTCTGATTGGGTTTTGTGCAGAAGGCACTCGGAGGTATAACTCATTAGCCATTTGGTTCCTCTTTTGTTTAATCTAGATCTCTCTCTTTTCTCTTGAACTCTTAAACAATTACTTCATTCTCCATTCAGGCTACTTGTGTACGAGTACATTGATAATGGCAATCTGGAGCAGTGGTTACATGGTGATGTCGGGCTGGTTAGCCCTCTCACTTGGGAGATCAGGATGAAAATTGCCATCGGGACAGCAAGAGGGTGAGTCATTCTACCAGAATCTTGGTACATCATGTGTGTAATTGATTACTTTTCTAGAAACCAAGCTTGATGTCCATTTCTCGTCATTGCCACTTGATATTTCATCCCTTTCATGTTAATTTTCGCAGTCAATATGTAATATTTGTTCTTTTAGCACTATCTGGTGAAGTTTTGGGAAGATGTTGATGTGTTGAAGTAGATATTCAGGCTTGGTTATAGCTACAAAAGAAGGTAGAATAGCCATATTGGCATATTTAGAGCACCACTGAAAAGATGATGCCTGACTACTTTCCATTGTTAGGAGGTTGGGTGAGAAACTCATTTGAGTGACTGCCTAGAAAATATATAGAGTCCAGCTACTATATTGATATCAGTCTGTTTCTTTAACTCTAATTGAACATCTTTGTGTTTATTATATGCATCATATATACATGGATATTCCTTAACTCCATTCTACTTAAAAATACTGCCTAAGGAATATGGGAACTTGTTCTCAGCTTTATGATTTAAAATCTTACAATCAATTTATTGCACAACCAATGAAGTCACACATGGTGTGAGTTTAAATTTTTATATACCTGGTTAGTGTTTTTCATCATAAGATTCAATAGTCCTTATTGGCTGATCGGTGATGGAAAATTCTTTAAGGGTCAAGTCCATTGTAAGATTGTTCAGTTAAGAAATTTATAGTTATCAAGCAAGAAGCTGTTTCAGTACTGCTCATTTTGTCCTTGACATCTCCATCATATCATTGCTTTATCGAATTTTTATAGTCACGTGGTTACAGTTGAGAATAGAATTTCTGAAGAAGACCACAAGCATTCACAAAATTTATTTTAGTTCCAAGGTCAAAATTCTTAAATATAGTTTTCAACCTTACTGTTATCTTCATATGTTTTTTGTCTCAGGCTGGCATATTTGCATGAAGGCTTGGAACCCAAAGTTGTGCATCGTGATGTAAAGTCCAGCAACATTCTTCTTGATAGGAAATGGAACCCTAGAGTATCGGATTTTGGACTTGCCAAGTTATTAGGATCTGAGAAAAGCTATGTTACTACACGAGTGATGGGAACGTTTGGGTTAGTTCTCTTTTGACTCTCATATTATGATTTTCCATGAAGAAGTTACAAAGCAGACGACAAATTCTCTTTGCTTCTCATCAATTCTTTGCTTATAGTTAACTTTGCATGTTATTACAGATATGTTTCCCCTGACTATGCAAGTACTGGAATGCTCAACGAGGGGAGTGACGTATATAGTTTCGGTATTTTGCTGATGGAGTTAATTACTGGAAGGAGCCCAGTTGACCATTCCAGACCACCTGGGGAGGTGAGAGAAGTCTTCTCCCTTGTTGAACTATCCCTTTCACCATGGAGCATGTTTAGCTCAGCTTTGAAAAAGTGGAAGTTACTTTTTAGGAATTTTTTGTTTTCAGAGATGTGTGGATATGTTACTTCTTTCTTACTTCTTGATAAAAAGAGTTACTTATTTTGAAAGTAACTCGTGTCAAAATAAGTTATTTACTTATTTGGTTTGTTGGCCAATTAAAAGAACTATTTATTTTCAAACTTATTTACTTATAAATAAACCTTTTAAGCAGGCAAACATGCTCTACATCACATTTATAATTTTCAAACTCCCTGAATCCATTCCAGATGACCTTGGTCGACTGGTTCAAAGGGATGGTATTAAGTCGTCGTGGAGAAGAGTTGGTAGACTCCATGATTGATGTTCCTCCACCTTCGAGAGCTTTGAAGAGAGTACTACTCATCTGCCTTCGTTGTATAGATTTGGATGCCAACAAGCGTCCAAAGATGGGGCAAATTGTACACATGCTTGAGGCAGATGAATTTCCTTATCGCACGGTAAGTGCCTTCTTTTCACTGCATTTTGTTATACAATTTACGTGCTAGTAGCTTTTACTATGAATTGGTTAGTAAATTGTTATTTGTCTCTCCATAGCCTCAACCTTTCTCACTGATAATATGTAAATTGCTTGTAATTAAAATTCTCACTCATAGGCAAGCCTTCCATCTTTATGACACCTTGGATAAGGTTGATTAAATAATATTGGATATTAAACAAGAAAAGACAGTCAACTTGTTGTCTAGCACTCTCCGGTCTGGTTTATTACTATGCACCAAACATGCTCGTAGTGCACAAGTCATGGACTTCGCTCTAATGAAGATCACCAAATCTTCACATCTTAGGATCAATAAATCCATGTTTTTCTACAACCAAGGTTGGAGTAATTTCTTCTTTTATAATCGCTTCAATCATCTATACATATTAACTTTTCCATATCTTGTAGGAACTCCGATCTACCCGCGAAACAGCTCCTCTGCATCCCCGAGCAACTCGTAACAACAAAGTTCTATTCTCACCTGAGGATGCAGTGAATGAAGATGAACAAAGATCTAGGAGGAAATGATCATTGTTGATGGTGATGCATGGGAAAGGTATATATATATAAAGGAGTGATCTCCTCCTTTAGAGCAATACTTATTTAAACGGTTACACTTGTAAGAAAAAGGAAGTGGAATGATTGCTTATGGGTATAATTTGGTTCTTTTATTACATACTTTACTGGTCGTATAGCCTTTTAAGCGAGCTTTGTATGTACAGGTAGGTTTGATATGCAACATCATCTCGAGATCGTAATATACTTAATAGACTACATTTTAATTAAATATTATCCAGCATTATGTAATCCACTTACCAAATATGCCACATATATATGGGCAACAATAAAACCAAAATATTTCTCTTAGTTTATTGTGAATGGTTTTTCTTTTAAAATCTTTTCAATAATCCTAACAAATGAAATAAATCTGGTTTTGTTCCATGAACTTTTCTTTGACAGCTTTTTGGAGTTGAGATGTGAAGTATTGACATTTCGACATATCACCTCTTCATAGTAAATGAGAAGACGTCATATACTTGGGCACGTCACACCTTGCCGTGTTTCATTTGCTACAAGGAAGTGATGTCTTAAATTGTCAAAAATATATTGAGAGGACAACTAACGTAGAACGTAACAAGAAATAGAAGTATGAAAGAGAAAGGGAAGAACAGAGAGAGAATAGAGAAGAATTAGGGAGAAGAAATAATAAATCTTTAATCATTAATAATAATTTGTCTTTCATATGAAATCATAGGTCCTATTTATAAGGTAAAGAATTTAAATTTAAACGAACTTCTAATAAATTAACAACTATTAAAATGATAAAATTCTATCTAATAAAACTAGTTCAATTCTATTCAAATTCTATCTAGTAAAGCTAGTTTAATGCTATTGAAATCTACCTATATCTTTCATTTTCTTCGATGTCTTCAATTCTTATTCTTATTTCCCATTATTTCTCCCCTATTGAGAGAACTTGACTTTGGCGAGTTAGAGTGCAAAAATCTCACCTTGGGTGTCGATTTTTCTGGCGAACCAAGTATCGATGTTGAGCTCCTGTAAATCATGCAACTCATCCACAATAAAATAAAACTAGATCCACAAAATAGAGAACACGAGGGGCTAGCACTGTCGACTGACCTGCACAAACAAATGATTGCAATACCAGTGACTCGAAAGTGCCCCGATAAGAATACAATTTTGCTATATTGAAAGAAAAACTTCTATTCAAGTGTAATGGCCAAGAAAATATATTAATTTCAACTAATAGATAAATTTTTTCTTAACATGTTGGGATACCGTGCCAAAGAAACACAGAGCAAAACATAATACTCATCTTTAAAAATTTTATGCCAACAAGGCACATTAAAATCAAGCACATAATTTTCATCATTTAAAATAATTATTCGTTTGATCTCAGCATGATGATTGGTAATAGGGTCAACAATGGCCTGAGCTGAAGTAGTGTGACAGTAATTAGTAGGCAACAATTTAATATCAATAGAGGAATTAGGTAAGCGAACAATTACCTTAAAAGATGACGTAGCAATGTAGCAAGCATCAATCGTTTTAGAATAATGATTAGTATGTAAAAAATTAGGAAGTTTATCAAAAATTACTCACATTAAATGATGACGATTAGCATTTGATGTAATGATAAGAGATCTTGGTACCAAGTTTATAGCATTTGGAATGTCTAGTCAAGGTGGAAACTCTTTAGGTAATTTCTTAGATGTAGTATCTAGTAAAGAGATAATCTCAAGAAGGGTTCAAAACTCTCGTCTTCACTATCAAAACATTCCTGAACTGGAGTGGCAAAATAGTTATTTTGGACAGGAATAAGTTGTGGGCACTTAAAATTTCCATGTCTTTAAAAATGACAATGTGGACACACATGTTTAGAAGTAGATAGATAAAAGGTAAACACAGAAGAAACACTATCCTGAACGAAGTCAAGCTTACTTGTATTTAGAGAAACTGTAGGCGGAGTTGCTTGAGGAGGACTAATACAACCTAACTCACTACTAGACTTAGCTTGAGGAGGACTAATACAACCTAACTCACTACTAGACTTAGGATGAGATTTTTGGAAATTTGGTCATATGTCTATTTTATGACATAATCGAGAAAGATGGATGGATGTGTCAATTAGTATTGTCTTGCGATAAACTTTATCTGAGGACTAGGGTGTGAAAATGATATCATGCTTGATATTAGGATTCAAACCACTGATAAATCTAGCAGTTGTAGCATGAGAAGCTTCATAAATATTACAACTATCTAATAACTCATCGTAGTAGGTTAGAACAGTGGACGTACCTTGCCTACAATGCAAAAAGAATTGATCTAGAAGTTTAGTTCGATAATAGGTTGGGACATATTTGTTGCTTAATATTAGCTTCACCTCATTACACAAAGTGACAGGGCATTGACCTAGACGATCAATATTACGCAAAAATGATTCCCAATAATGTCTGGCAGATCGTACAAGTGACTCACTAGCATGATAAATACAACGAGAGTCACTTATGTTATGTAAATTAAAAATCTTTTCAAGATGATCTAGCCAGTTAAGAAATGTCTTGGGACCAGAACGACCATCAAAGTCCCATGGTTTTACATTGACTCTCCTAATAGTATAAGACTTTCTTAGCATTGTCTCTAGAGTGGGGATAATTGTATTGATGATGGGAGGATAAATAGTTGCTATCATGGTATCGACCTAGGGGCTCGGTGTAGCTATAAGAGTTGCTATATGAATCGTGCATGGTAGTGACATATCGGAGTGGAATGTCAAGACCGCAAATTATTACTAATCAAATGCACACTATAGTAACAAAAACTCAAACTATATGTCGTAATCTTATTTTTTTTTATGTTTTTTGAAATTAGATAGGCCAAATACTTAAAATAAAAGCAATGAATTCAATATAACAAGAAATTGGTACCTACGAGACAAAGCAATAGTACACCGATGTGAAACCATACAGATATGGACCAATGATAATATGGTGTGGCAACGCTACTAAGAAAAATGAGGATGGCTCTTTTGGCGGTTTACAATGCTGGTGCTGTGTGGGTTCAGCAGTGGATCTGTGGTTGTCCGGTGGTAGTGGCGAGCCATGGAGACGGATGATCGTGGCGGGTTTACAACAGCAGTGTCTAGGGTAAGATGATTGGGAATGGGGTTGGTGATGTGGGTTTGGTTCGGGTTGTTGAGCCTGAGTTATGTGGGTTGAATGAATGGGCTGATGTTAATGGGATAATATGGGCTAGGGATTTGTTGTATAGATGATGGACTATTTATGTGGATTGGTATTGGGTACAATATTTGTACATAGGTCATGGAATGATATGGGCTTGAACTTGAAGCCAACAACAATGAGGTACCGGCAAAATTATTATTATTATTATTTTTTGCGTGAACAGTGTTTCGCCTTCAACAGTAAAAAATTATGAATGATATGTGAATAGTACTTTTTCCACAAAAAGTTGTAGATTTTATGCTTGATGAACAATGCACTCTGAGGAAAGAGTAAGCTCTGATACCAAAGTGACGTAGAACATAACAAGAAATAAAAGTATGGAAGAGAAATGGAAGAAATGAGAGAGAATAGAGAAGAATTAGGGGGAAAAAATAATTAATCTGTTGACGTACAAAAGAATAAGGGCCCAAGAAAGAAACTTAAGTGAATTTGTACGTATGGGCTCATAGAAAGTACCCAAGCATATAGACCCAGAAGTATGTGTCGCCCAGGCATGTCGCCCAGGCATAATGGATGCCCAGGTGAATTTATGTATAGGCCCATAGAAGATCTAGGCCAGATAGGCCCAGAATGGATGTCTTGGGCGACTAGAACGATTAGTCACCTTATGGAATAACCGTTCTTGAACATTTTTCCTTCTCTTTTATCATTTCCCCACGTCTCAGGAGTTACGAGCAGTTGAACCATCATGGAGGGAGTGGGCAGTTATTGCCATTTAGGGAATAAAGTGGGTAGTTATTAGGCGACGAGCAGTTTTTGACGCAGGATTGAAGGAAACCGTTTGATAAAGTATAAAAGAAAGAAGATTGAATGGAAGTAAAAAAGGAGACCTCTAAAAAAAACAGAGAAATATAATTTCATTCCCTTTTAGTTTTAAGTATTTCTTTGCAGTGAATTCCAGTGTGCTTGTGCCCCTTTGAGGCATTTCGTTTTGTTCTTTCATCCTTTGTTAATATTGTAATCTTCATAAATCAAACACCCCTTGTTGGGACTTTGTCTCAAAAGGTTTGGCGTCCCTTACAGATCGTCTGAATTTTTTAATTGTTAGCAAAGAACACATTTCTGCACGAAACAATTTGGCACGCCCGGTGGGACCTTTTTTGGTGTTAGAAGACACAAGGAAGTACAAGGAAGTAAAACAATATGCCTCACAAGAATTCAGATAAGGAGCCAGCAAACCAGTGAATCCAATCCGTGATCGAGCGATATGAAGAGTAGCAAAATACACCGGCAACAGAGGGACAAAATCAAAGTCGTTATGAACCAATGACGGAATTGAGTCCACGCACCATGCGCGCGTTGCTTGGCGAACTCACACAAGATGTCGTGGGACAGGTAAGCTTGCAAAATGTTCATGATATGGAAAAGTTTGTTCAAAATGAAAATGTGCATTATGATAACATGGCCAAGCAATTAAGCACTTTAAATGAACTTATGAATAAGTTAGTAGGCCAAATATGTCAACCAAATTTGCCAAGTGTAGAGAATCATTTTCAAGCCAGGACGATCGTAGGGCACAATTCCCCAACGATGAATCCTAGTCAGGGAATAGAAACGCCTTTTATACCATCAACGTCAAATGTAGGGGGAGGCGGCATGACTAATTTAAGTGGTCATAATGTTGGATCTTCCAACTTGGGGAGTAGCCCGAACGCAAGAGAAAACATCCCAAATATAGGACAAAACGCAACACGCTTTAGCAAGGGGACAAATGTCCAAGTAAATGGCAATAATACCTTGAATAATGGTAATTTTGCCACAAACCTGGGGCTAAATAATAGACCTCAGATGATGCGCCTGTGAATTAACCTATAGGAGTCCCATACGATCCCAACACGGCTTTAAGAAACCAAATCGCAGAGATAATGCAAGATCATATGGCTTTTGGAATGCGTCCTTTCATTAGGTCGACCTATAGGAAGCCATATCTCGATTAGATAGACCAAGCATATCCATGGCCTAGAGGATATAAAGTACCAGAATTTTTATTGTTCACAGGTTTAGGAGAGGTCTCAACGTTGAAACATGTAGGGCGATTTATATTACAATGTGGTGAAGTAAATGATTATCATAAAATGAGGTTGTTTCCTAGTTCGCTAACAGGAATAGCCTTTTCATGGTTCATTAATTTACCAGCAAATTCTGTTCAGACATGGCAACAATTAGAGCAGTTGTTCCATGCTCAATTCTATAAAATCGAGTCCGAAGTTACCTTGGCTGATTTGGCGAATTTACGTCAAATGCCAACTGAATGGGCGAAAGTTTTTCTTCAAAGATTTAAAACTGCTAGGAGTAAATGCTTCGTGCCCTTACCTGAAAAGGAGTTTGTTGAGATCGTTCAAAGTTGTTTAAGTTTCGATTTAAAAAATAAATTTCAGGATAGAGAGTTTCCTGATCTTTTCCAATTAACGGCCAACGTGATTAGGTATGAGCGTTTAATAAGAGAAGAAGAACAAATGAAAAATTCTAGCAAAGGGACTTACTATAGAAACCCAAACTTCGACGTTCATATTGTAGACGAATATTATGATCAAACTGAAATATGTCTGGCTGAATTGGTTAAATGAGATGCGTATGCTTGCCCCTTAGTGATTAACTCAGGGACGACGGCAAAAAATGAGCATCTAAGAGATACAAGCAAAAAGGCTAGAGCGTTTTCGTTTGATATAACCAAAGCTGATACTATATTTGACAGATTGTATAAAGACAAACAAATAAAACTGAGCGACAAACACAAATTGCCAAATCCTGAGCAAATTAAGGATAAGAAATATTGTAAGTGGCATAATGCATGGTCTCATACAACTAATAATTGTTTGGTTTTTCGTCATGTATTACAGGATGCCATTGAATCAGGACGAATCACTTTTGAAGCTAAAAAGAAGATGGCAGTGGATGAGAATCCTTTTCCGCGGCCACTTGGAGTAAATATGATAGCAGGGTTCAAAAGTGGTTTACCTAAATTCAAATTGGTAGTTGATAATGGAGACGAAGATCTTGAACAGCATCCTAGTGTGTTCGAACGTCTCAAAGGCAAAGAAGTTGAAAGGAACGAAAGAATGTTGTGTGCTAGATGTAGTAGAGAAATAAATGAAAATGAAGAGAAAATGGGAGTATGGGGACGTCACAATCATCCTAACATGACCCCAAATTTCCAGCCTATTCAAGGGCGAAATGTACCAAGGCCTCTTTTTGAAAGACAAATCAGGCCGATGCATGATGGCAGGCCGATGCATGGTGGTAGACCGATGCACAATGGTAGACCAATGCTCAACAGTAGAACGTTCAGGCCACAGCCCCATCGATCAAATGTATGGCAGTCATTCCAATATAGTGCAGAAAGGGTGATACCCTTTGATCAATTGACTAGGACGCAACAAAGACGTCATCAGAGGAATTATGGACGAATGATGAGGCAGCAACAAGAGATGATACGTCCCAAAATGCCCGATTTGTCCAAGGCAGTTGCTAAAGAAAATCTCGAAGATGAGAAAGAACACAACTTGGGCGATTCAACAGAAGAATTGTTAGAAGATTCTTCTGGTAGGTCGAGATTTGAAAGACGCAACAAAGATGAAAATGAAGATGATCCAGGACAATCCATCACTATTCAATTAGGTTCTTTGCCCTCAGTCTTGGCTAATAATTATTTGCTTGCCAATGAATATAAAAGTAAGGGAGATGAGGAGACACAAGAAGATGAGGAAGAAGAAGCATGCATGTTGGAATGTGAGGGAGAAATCGGGCAAACCTCTAGAGATATATGTGAGGAAGAAGAAGATGATGGTTTGACCGATGTTGAAGAAGAGATTGACCTAGAATCAGAAAGAAGAAAAAGAGAAGTTTCATATAACAATCTACTGAAGCAACTATATCAAGAAGGCGTCCGAGAAGTAGATTTATTGGGCGAACCATCTGGGTGATCTTTTGATTATTACGTATTATACGGGACACCTAAGAGAAAAATGAGGGTACCACACTCTAAAAAGTATGGACCACCTCCAATGATATTGCCACCCCCTACCGGTTGGCAAGAAGAAAGCAACATAGAAATTCAGAAGGCAGGTACAGAAGATCAGTGCAAAATGTTACACGTTAATTTGACACAGGAAGTTGATCCAAAAGATGATGGAAAGCAAGATGTAGAGATAGAGGCAACTGAAAAAGTCATTTTTAAGAAGCCAACGGCCAACTTAACCAAACAATTAAGACCATTATATGTAAAAGCTTTAGTCAATGGCATCCCAGTAGCCAAAGTTCTCATTGACAATGGGGCCGCTATAAATACCATTCCATCCAGAATGATAAAGAAATTTGCAAAGACGGAGAGTGATTTAATCCCTACAGAAGTTATTCCTACGAGCTTCAATAGAGGGGCAACTTCGGTCAAAGGAGTAATGCCGTTAGATGTGACGGTAGGAACTATCACTAAAACCACAGTATTCTTTGTAATAGACGGGCCGACTAGCTACAATGTGTTGTTAGGAAGAGATTGGATTCATGAGAATCGTTGTATACCTTCATCGCTCCATCAATGTCTAGTTTTTTGGAACGATAAAGGTGAAGCAGAAGTGGTACAGGCAGATCATAGGCCTTTTGTCACAGAGGCGAATTCGGTCGAGAAGTTCATGTATGAGGGAAATTAGGGACCTGTGAGGGTGGTTCAAGATGGGGAAGAAACTCGAATCATCGCGCAAAGCGAAGAATCATTATCAGTAGATGCATTTATTGAAATGTTTGATCAAATGAGGCCAAACATAGTGGCCCTTGAGGAGCCAATAATTGGCAAAAAAGACGGTCAATAAATGTTGAAGAATATGGCCAGCCTTCAGGATATCAAAGCCAAGTCAATGGCTTTCAAGAAAAGGCGCGAAGAAGAAATGAAAAAAGAAGCGGCTTTAAAAATTTTAAAGAACAAGTTAGCGGTGTTCGAATTAGAGCAGAATATTGACCGAGAAGTTAATAAGGTGGATTGTTTGGATGCAGAAGGCATTACTACAAGGAATCTGGACGACGATGTGATAGAAGTTATGAAGACCGGGCATGCTCAAGCACAAGATCCTTTAGTAAAAGTGAATATTGGGGATGAACGAGAAGATCGCCCAACATTTGTCAGTCAGATGCTTAGCAGAGAGGTAAGTGACCAGTTAATTGCTTTGTTAAAAGAATACAAAGATTGTTTTGCTTGGGAATATGAACACATGCCAGGACTAGATAAAGATTTGGTAGAACATAGGTTGCCAACCAAGCCACATTTTAAACCCCATAAGCAGCCCCCGAGGAGCTTTGCTCCTAATGTATTGCCCGAAGTAAAGAAAGAGATAGAAAGATTGTTAAAGGCAGGTTTTATTAGGACAGTCAGATATGTTGAATGGTTATCTAATATTGTACCTGTATCAAAGAAAAATGGTAGTATTAGGGTTTGCATAGATTTCAGAAATTTGAATTTAGCAACGCCCAAAGATGAATATCCAATGCTAATGGTGGATTCTTTAGTGGACTCAACTGTCGGGCACGTGATGTATTCCTTTATGGATGGATATTCAGGATACAACCAAATTTATATAGCTGAGGAAGATGTACATAAAACTGCATTCAGATGCCCGGGTGCTCTAGGATGTTTTGAATGGGTGGTAATGCTTTTTGGTTTAAAAAATGCAGGAGCCACTTATCAAAGGGAAATGAATTTGATTTTTCATGATATGATAGGAGAATTCGTTGAAGTTTATGTTGATAATATAGTGGTTAAATCGCTGAAAGAAGAAGACCATTTCCAACAATTAAAACGTTCATTTGAACGGATGAGACAGTATAAATTAAAATTGAATCCGTTGAAATGTGCATTTGGTGTTAATGCAGGAAATTTCCTAGGGTTTCTAGTACATGAAAGAAGAATTGAACTTGATAAAAATAAAGCAAAAGCCATTTTAGGGGCCAAATCACCTAATAACAAAAAAGAATTGCAAAAATTCTTAGGGCAAGTGAACTTTTTACGACGTTTCATCTCTAATTGTGCAGGGCGAACGAAAGCTTTTTCGCCTCTTTTGAAGTTGAAAAATCAGGACGATTTCGTCTGGAAGGAAGAGCATCAAGAGGCTTTTCATAGCCTGAAGACATATCTATCAAATCCACCAGTGTTAGTTTCACCTATCCAAGGACGGCCAATGAAAGTTTACATATCAGCTGAATAAGAATCAATAGCTGGACTAGTCGCCCAAGATGATCAATTTGGAGAAGAAAGGGCAATATATTACCTTAGTAGATGGTTAACTACATGTGAATGTAATTATTCTGCTATTCAAAAATTATGTCTTGCTCTATATTTTACATGTACTAAATTAAGGGCTTACTTGCGGCCCGTGACTATTTACTTAATCTCTAAAGTGAATTTGGTTAAGTACATGTTCTCTCGTCCTATTTTGCATCAAAGGATTGGTCTTTGGACTTTAGCACTGTCAGAATTTGAAATACGATTCATACCCCAAAAGGCTGTCAAAAATCAAGTGTTAGCTAACTTTTTGGCCGATCATCCATGCCTAGACGTGTCTAAAGAAATTGAGTTAGAAGTCGATTTGTTCGAGTTGAAACCCTGGACTTTATACTTTGACGGTTCAAAGACTGCTGGAGGTGTAGGAGTAGGGGTAGTGCTTATAACCCATTAGGGGTTTGCTACAAATTTGCTTTCGCTCTGAATGAAATGTGTACTAATAATCAAGCTGAGTACGAAGCATTGATTGTGGGTTTAGAGCTATTATTAGAGTTAGGGACAAAAAATGTACTTATCAGAGGTGATTCTCAATTAGTAATTTATCAATTGAATGACGACTTCAAATGCCAAAGTGATTCTGTCATAAGCCAATATGGCATCGCTCAAGAGCTATTGGACGAATTTGACCAAGTAGAGCTTCAATACGTTAATAAGGTATATAACAATTTGGCAAATGAGCTAGCCTAAATGGCATCGAGTTATTCAAAAATGTTAAATAAGGATTCTGCTTGTGAGTATGGGGTGATATTGCCTATAGTTCAACGAAGGGCGAAAGAGATTAATGTGCATTGCATACAAGATGGAGACGCAATAGATTGGAGGGAAGAAATACAAAGATTCTTGGAAGAACCTGATAAGAAAAATGATAGGAAGGTAAAATTACGCTCATTGAACTATCTGCTGGTTGAGGGAGAATTATATAAGAAACGCTCATATGGTGTGCTTTTGAGATGCATAAATTTACAAGAAGCTAAAGTGGTGTTGGCCGAAGCGCATGAAGGGATATGCGGAGCACATCAAGTTGGCCAAAAGATGAGATGGTTGATCGTTAGGATTGGGTATTTCTGGCCTAAAATGGGTGAGTTGTGTGTTCAGTATGCTAAGAGTTGTTTGGAGTGTCAGAAACATGACCCAATCCAAAGGATGCCAGCGAGGGAAATGGTACCTATTATTAAACCATGGCCATTTAAGTGTTGGGCGATAGATCTGATAGGAAAGATTTACCCCCCATCGTCCAAGCAACACACTTTTGTAATAGTCGCTACAGATTTTTTCACTAAATGGGTAGAAGCGATACCTTTAAAGGAAATCTCTCAAAGAAATGTTATAGGGTTCATTCGTGATCACATCGTATATAGATTTGGGATACCTCAAACTTTAGTGATGGATCATGGAACTTCTTTAAATGGGAGTCAAGTGAAAGAATTTTTGAGCGAGTTTGGAATCAAGTTGGCAAACTCTACACCTTATTACGCCCAATCTAACGGCCAAGCAGAATCGTCAAATAAAGTTTTGAAGAATATCATAAGGAAAATGATAGGCAAATATGCCAGAGACTGGCATGAGTGTTTGAATAGAGCGTTAAGGGCTTATAGAACTTTTCCACGATTTAACACTAAAGTGACTCCTTTCCAGCTAACTTATGGGCAAGAGGCGGTGCTGCCTATGGAAATTAATGTGCAATCGATCAGAGTACGTTTGCAAAGTAGCGTAGATGACGACGAACATACTGAGCTACTCGTTCAGAATTTATTGGAATTAGACGAATTGAAGTTGAACTTCTTAGATAGATTGCAAATTCAAAAAAGAAAAATGGCTTCATATTGTAATAAAAAAGTTATAGCCAAGTGTTTTAGTGCGAATGATTTGGTCTGGAAAACGATACTCCCATTGGATAGTAGTAGTCCAAAGTTTGAAAAATGGTCGCCAAATTGGGAAGGACCATACAGAGTAAAGGAGGTGTTACCAAATGGAGCATATCATCTAGAAAACTTGGACGGTACGAGGCACGTGAGGTCTATTAATGGTAAATATTTAAAGAAATATGTTCCATCAGTTTGGGATTTTGAACGATTAGATGTTTAACATTAAAGGACACAGTTCTGCAAATGAATAAAACTACTCATTTCATTGGATAATCTGGTTGCCATGATTGGTTACCATTACAAAGCGAAATCAGATAAAACAAGAAGAGAGATTGTCCTTAGAACGTTCAAAGTCTTAATTACAGTCTTCTCCAAATAGAACGCATCTGCTCTCTAAGCTTCTCCCATTCATCGCGCTATTCGACGGAAGCAGTGGATAGTTCATCCATAATTCCTTCGTCCACTTCTAGACCTGAATAATGCTCAAGCAAGGATCTAGCCCGTTCAACTTCCTGAGAAGCATTACGCTTCTTGGCGGCCAGTCTGGCCTTACAGTCGTCCATCTTTTCTTGAATTTCTTTCATCTGAGCAGCCAAACTCATCATCAAAGAATCTTCAACCATAACCTCAGAAGAAATCTCGTTCAAGTTGTTTTTAGCTTGGTCGATTTCCTGGTGTGGAGATTCATTTTCAGTCACAGCATTTACCTATTGAGTTTTCTTGGCTTTGAGTTCCACATTTTTAGCCAACAACGCACTTATCTCCTGATGGATGATTTTCAAAGATAACTTGAGGTCCGTGGAGAGTCTGAGTGAAGGAAGCTCAAGTGCTTGGGCCATTTGGCGGCTTAAACGCTCAAATTTGTCTCGTTGGTTAGATGCACTAGCGTGTGAGATATCCATATCTATGAAAATAGTGTATTCAAGTACTGCCTGCTTAAGAATTTACATTTTATCTATGGAAAAAGCAGCAGAGGCAGAAGAAGGACGACTGGCCAAGGATGAATGAGCGGTCTGCCTAGCCTTCACTGGTTCCCACGACGTAAACAAGTCCTGAATAGAGCGCAAGATGGTATCAACGTCCTGTAAAGGTAAATACGATTACTCAGCGTCCTTATGGCAATAAGCAATGTAGAGTGAATCAAAAGAAGACTACCTTATGGATTGACTCATCAGTAGTTTTTGAAGAGGAAGGAGGAAATGTGCCAATGGGCGATTTGACGGCTTGCGAAGATCCATCTTTATCTGAGCGTGCTGGTTCTGGTACAACCAGCAAATCAACTGGTCTTTCTGCAAAGGGACGAACAATGATAAGTTTTTCAAGAGTAACGCCATGACAAATGGTAAAATTAGAAAAAAAAAATCATAAATATGTGCACATATTACCATTCGGTTCTACGCTTGGAGGGGAAACGCCTTGAAATGATGAAGATTCTCCAACTGGCTGGGCGATCGAAGTGGCTGGGTCTTCAAATCCCTTATCAGGCAAACCTACTTCGATAGATGGCTCGAAAGATGGAAGAATTGAAGAGTCGGGCGAAGTAGAATCTTTCAAAAGAGAAATGGGCCTCTTCTGGTTTAGAGCACAAATATAATATCAATATCTATATTGAAGTGTTCTTTAAATAAAGGGAAATCATATTACCTTTCTTCTAGTCATAGGAGGAGCATCATCATCATCATCATCACTATTATCATCAGGTTGATCTGATGAATCCAACGTTGGCCGTTTACGGCTGGATGCACCTTTTGTAGCTCCAGTTTGGGCGGGAGGAGAACTAGATTGAGTGGAAATCGCGACAGAATGTCTAGTACGCATCATTGGAGATTTTGAAGGAGAAGAAGAAGGAGCAGGATGTTTAACTGATATGGGCACAGCAGGAATAGGAATCGGAGTAGAAGAAATGGAAGTTCTGGAAGATCCCGATCTCTCGAGTATATGGAATGCATGGTTGACGTTGGTAGTAAAAAACCTACGTTTCACAGAAGGCCAAAATTGCTCAAAGAGATGATGAACGGCCAGAGTGGGATTGAAAGGATCCAAAGAAAACCCATTCATCAAAGAAATATTACGTTCATCTATGGCCTATGCTTCTACCTTTGTGATAGTATGAAAGCGTTCCTAGAAGCTTTTCGAATAACAAGGAAGGATAGGCCAAATTTGGCCAAAACTGAGTTGTCGGGCAAAGAACTGGGGAGCATAGACCTCTACCCTAGCCTTGGCATTGGTGCCCGTCAGAATGTCATGAAACAATTCTCGCCCAATCAAGTATTGAGCCCAAACGGGCAAGACATCACTCACTTCGTTCAGAGTACGAGGAGGTTGAACATAGATTGGGATTTGATGAACAGAGAAAGGAAAAAAAGAGGGAATTGAATTTAAGTTATAAAAGAATGTGAAGACATCTCGATTAGACATAACAACAGGGGCTAATTGATTGATAACCAGCCCGTAACAACTCACTGGCCGAGAGGGTATCGAAGGAATACCAAGTTGCGGAAAGTATGCTCTCAACCACAATTGAGCGAGCCAAAGAGGCCCACTTCCTGTGGGAGAAGCACTGGTCCTAAGTTGATGTTGAAGGTAAGCCATGCCTCTATAGAAAGCGGCCAGAAACAAAGAACAGAGATTCAAAGACCTACCAAGGGCCAACTCATGAGCGATGGGCAAATAGGCCATAGAAGGTTTAAGGCTAGGTACACAAAGAATATACCTACACAGCCAAACCTGAAGGAAGGCTACATGCTCTGCATGAGTAGGGTCTTTGCCAGAGTTGTCATAAAGCTCCTGCATGCCTGAATAGGAATCCGTATATTTCTTATCAAATTTTGGAGCAAGGGAGGATATCAGCATGGCAGGAGAAATGGTATCGCCCAGAGGGGGAAGATTAACCAAAGCGCCAACATCCCTTAAGGTAATCGATATTGGGCCAAGAGGAAAAATGAAAGTGTTGTACTCAGAAGACCAGAAACTCAAGGCGATTGGAAAAAGGACAGGGTCATAGAGCGGAGGACGTGTAGCAATTTCCAGAAGGTCGGAAATCCTGGCATGATCAAAAAGCGCTTTCGTAGGGCCATGTTTCATCATATGCGCATGCCAGAGGCGGAAAGTGGTATCAGCTTTAGGCCAAGTACGAATGCTCTTTTCGCGAATTGGCTTCAAAGAGAAGGGGTCCAAGAAAGGAGGTTCTTGGGTGCAAGGGAAGAGCTGGGCTACGGCCACTCGCCCAATAGAATCTGCATCCCTGAACGACGGGCCCAAATAGAACTCGTTCATATCAGGCCTAGAAGGTAGAAGGCACGATGGGTTTACATAAGGTTTGGATAGGAGGTCTCGGAAATCTTCAAAAGTGATACGATTTTCTGAGGGAGTTTTTGACGTAACCATTTCTTTAGCAAATTGAAAGGATTTCAAAGGTAATGACAAGTTTGAAAAAGCGAATATGAAATTAAGGAGAAGATGAATAGTGTCCTTTTATAGAGGAAGAAAGAGACGGCGACGTGATGGAAACAGAACGTTGTTATTGGTGCAATGTAGTGGCATCTTTTTTGGGTTTATATAAATCGTGCACTTGGGATATCAGAATCGAAGCGCCAAATGCACTTTTCAGAAGATGAAACGCTACTAAGTGAATATGGCTAATTAATAAGTGATTATATTGATTTAGCCATATTGGGAGGTAATTGTTGACGTACAAAAGAATAAGGGCCCAAGAAAGAAACTTAAGTGAATTTGTACGTATGGGCTCATAGAAAGTACCCAAGCATATAGGCCCAGAAGTATGTGTCGCCCAAGCATGTCGCCCAAGCATAATGGATGCCCAGGTGAATTTATGTATAGGCCCATAGAAGATCCAGGCCAGATAGGCCCAGAATGGATGTCGCCCAAGCCTAAAGAACGCCCAGGACGTTGGGCGACTAGAACGATTAGTCACCTTATGGAGTAACCGTTCTTGAACATTTTTCCTTCTCTCTTATCATTTCCTCACGTCTCAGGAGTTACGAGCAGTTGAACCATCATGGAGGGAGTGGGCAGTTATTGCCATTTAGGGAATAAAGTGGGTACTTATTAGGCGACGAGCAGTTTTTGACGCAAGATTGAAGGAAACTGTTTGATAAAGTATAAAAGAAAGAAGATTGAACATAAGTAAAAAAAGAGAACTCTCAAAAAAACAGAGAAATGTAATTTTATTTCCTTTTAGTTTTAAGTATTTCTTTGCAGCGAATTCTAGTGTGCTTGTGCCCCTTGGAGACATTTCGTTTTGTTCTTTCATCCTTTGTTAATATTGTAATCTTCATAAATCAAACACCTCTTGTTGGGACTTTGTCTCAAAAGGTTTGGCGTCCCTTACACATCGTCTAAATCTTTTAATTGTTAGCAAATAACACATTTCTGCGCGAAACATAATCTTTAATCATTAATAATAGTATGTCTTTCATATGAAAGCATAGGTCCTATTTATAATGTAAAGAACTTAAATCTAAACGAAATTTTAGTAAATTCAAAACTATTAAAATGATGAGAAATAATTATAAGAATTGAAGATATCGAAGAAGATGATGATTGAAGATATAGTTGGATTTCAATATGATTAAAATAGCTTTATTAAATAGAATTTGAATAGGACTGAACTAGCTTTATTAGATAGTATTTTATCATTTTAATAGTTGTTAATTTACTAGAAGAATCTTTACTTTATAAATATGACCTATGATTTTATATGAAAGACCGACTATTATTAATGATTAAAGATTGATTATTTCTTCCCTCCTAATTCTTCTCTATGAGTCTATTCTTTCTTTTTTTCCCCTTCTCTTCCATACTTCTATTTGTTATCCTTATTCTCCATCAACAACAAAATCAGAACTATAAATCTGAGTTTAATTTTTTGACCCTCTCTTATTTAATGAGTTTGATCCTGTACTACTGAGGCGTAAGGGTGTAAGGCGGGTTGGGGTTTTCGGGTCTTCGTCACGGTCCAATCCCAACTGAAAGTTTTGATTGTGCCAGGCGGGGCTGCATAAGCATGTGGCTCATGTGGGTCGCTTTTAACATTTTTAGCTTTTGAGAAAATACCAAGCCTGTCCACTTGACACTTCAAATGGGGTCACAATTAATATTAGCTTAAAACTGAAGAAAACTTTTGTCTCTTCCATGTATTACACACTACCAAACAAGCATTAAATTACTTATCCTAGTACAATGTTGCAATTAATTAACACGTCATGACATTACATACACCTGCTATATCTAAAATCGACGTTGAATTACATGCGAATAGATAAATAAAGAAAAACATAGAATACAAATTATCTATTCTATTCAATCTACTTCAATACCTGAAACGCATCTTAAGTTACGTATATTGTCTTTAACATGTTCTTTCAAATGTCTGATATGTGTATAATTTATACATGAATAATGACGAGACTTGAATTTAAATCTTTTACCAGAGGTGTTCGAGATGGACGACATGTATACCTTGTCTTCAACACTAAGTAACCACTGTTTAACTTACATCATGCTGTCGCACTTAGGTTTAGAGGGTGGAGGAATGGTCGCACTCAATCTGTATAGACCTCGACAATCTGGATTTTGGACAGATTCAGAACTGTTTGTTGGGAATATATCTGACAAAATGAAGCAAATTTGGATGGACCACAATATATATACAAACATTTTCTAGCAGATAATTAATGAAATGACAAATCAACTTAATCGAGGATAAGTTTGCCTTAAGCAGTATTAATTAATATTAAGTGGAATCAGTTCTTGGGGGAGAGGAAATCCCTAAATGTTGTACTTGCATCGTGTTGACTAGGGTTGAGTGTGACTCGATTTAATTTAATTTAATTTTTTCCCCTCAAATTACAAAATTAACAATGGATCTCTAAAATAATAAAATTGAACCGGGTTTATTCAATTTGAATTTATTTTCATTGGATTTATGTCTAGGTACAATTCAATATTTATTATGTCCTTAATGTTACATATGAAGCAGTGTCAATAGAAATTAGGAAATAATTATAAGATTATATTTGGTAGGCGACACTAAATAAGATTAAAAAAAAAAAAGATATACGATAAAATTTATTGATTACTATGTTCAATTTCCGGACAAAAACATACTATAAGAGTTCTCAATGGAACAATTGATCGGGCTTGACATAAGTCCAATCGGGTCACTCGACTCTTGATCGAGTCTGACTATGACCAATTCAATTGCAAAATCGCCAATTATTTGATGATCAAGTAAGGCGAACGAGTAATATGAGCTCGAATCTAAATAAATATCACAAAAAATAAAATAAAATTATAAGAAACGCTTCACAAGAAGCACTAGAATCGTAGTCTCAAAACAAATTTATATTTAAATAGAAAGCTAGCATTATAAACTTAACACTCATTTCTTTCTTTTCTTTTTCTTTTTTAATTCTCCACACGATTTCACAAATATTTGTTTAATTTTACCTAATATATTCCAAATAAGGAAAATTATTAAATTTCTAAAAGTTGTGTAGCACAAGGCAATGATCATTTATTTAAATTATATAAAGCATAATTAATTATTGATTATTATTGCAGCCACAATTTTTCTTTTTAAAAGTGATGCACATACAGAGGTATCAAGAGATTACTTTATGTTTACATATCTAGGATAGACTAAAATACGGATAATAAAATATTTAATTTTATAAAAACTAAAATTGCAAAAAGTCACGTTTTTGACAAATCTATTAAGAATAAGATTTAATTTCTTGTTGTCGCACCACAACGTGACGCTAAATAGTTAGCATTTTCACTGTCGGTGTAAAATAAATACATATTATGGAATATAATTGGACAACATAATGAATAAAATTTTAACACGTTTCAATATTGTCTTATTTAACGCACTAATTTTGGAATACTGTGTATATAAAGTTTCCTAATTTGAAACTTTTGGTCCCCCTCTCTTACAATCTTCAGGCTTGTTTCATGTATGTTTCATTGTTAAGTTGTCCCTCCCTGAATTTTGTCAGGACTTTAGCAAGATGGAGTGGGCACAAATGACACACACTAAATCTAATAAGGTCTTAGTATTGACTAATGTTTTAAAAATCGGTTTAGATATTGATTCGAAAATTATAAAGATTTTAGGATTAGATTGAATCGGTCGTGAAAAAATTTAAATACATAAAAAATAGAACTTTTTAAAAAAATAGAACTTGGATCCATAAAACCAGTTTTGGTTCACCCGATTCTAGGTGTATCATCGGTTATTATTATTTTTTTTTTTACTGGTTTTTAAATTTTTGGTTTTTCCTTCTCAACTAGCTTTAGGAGTATTCAGTAACCAATTCTATAGAGAAGGTGAGATCCCGTGAAGGGACTATAAGATTAATGTCCAAGATCCAGATTTCCGGGTCGGACTTAATAACATATTGAGCAGATTAATTAATTTGGGTTCGTTAGTTGTAGACTAACAAAGTTCTAGTAAGACTAGAACACAGTTTTAGTATGACTAGAATTAGAGTTAGGTCAACCTATAAATACTAGGGTCACAACAGTTTATGCAAGCAAGGGAACTGTCTTCATTATTTGTTAGCACAAACAAGAGACAGAACTTAATACAATTACTCCCAAAGTTTTGCTTTTATCTGTTATTGATCGTGGAAGTTCAGATCTGTTCTTGTTGTGTGGATTACCATTGAAAGCTGGACAATTGAACAGTTGTGGTATTGAAGATTGTACATCCAGCTAATCAGATAATTAGATTCTACGGTGTTCATCGAGGTAAACTTCTATCACGAATTCTATCTAAGTACAAAGTTGATCCAACTTATAGGAATTGCAGACTTAATTTCCGCTATGCACGTATTCGTCAATTCCTTACAGAGACATTACAAGAATGACTTTTGTGCTCAACTATGTTCATTTATCGCCACCCGAACATTTTGACAAGTGTTTGATTCGTTGGACAAGTGACTTCGTAGCCTGATTTTCTGAAAAGAAGTTCCTGATTTGGGACGACAAACTCTCATCAAATTAGTTCCCGACCTGACTTTTAGTTTTTGTGGTCGAACCAACGGTCTAGTTCCTATATCATTGATCATAACACAATTATTTAAAATACACTATTCATTTGAAAATTAATCAGTTATGAGTGTAATCCACAATTATAAGTAGGGCATATCTACATTGGATTTGAGTCAAAAAAGATAGTCAAGAAACCCCTTTCACTCACTTCCCTGCCTCAAAGCAATTCCCTTTAATTCCCTGTCCCACAAGAAAGTGAAATAACCCAAATTATGTCTCCTCAGATTCCTTTCTTTATTTCAAAAAATAAAAATAAAACATCTCTGTTTGTGTCTTTATCTTCCTGTGGCCGTTTTTATTTTTTCCCACTCCTTTGTCTGTGGGGTACCTTGTCTTTTCTTTTAAATTTCGAATAGGGTACATGAATCATTTTTTTCTTTTTGTTTTTTCAGTCCATTTGTTTCATTGTTAAATCTGAAAGATTTAAAGCAATTAAATCTTTAGCAATAATAACAAACTATATTAGTTTGGGTGTATTCTACACTATTCTGACTTATTATATTGAGATTACGTGATTCGTATGAGCGAGAGTTTGTTTAGGTCTATATAAGTATAAATTAGATATATCGAGCACAAAGATAAAGGGCATATTTGGTTAAAAAAGTAAAATTTTAACAATTTTTCCAAGAGACAAGTCCATCTGTTTTATAATGTCAATCCTTAAAATTTTGTTGCAAGAAACTCTTCGAATTTACTTTTTAAGATAGTATAATTAAATGCATTAAAAGAATTTCAATTTTCAATACTTAAATATTGACTAAATTAAATAGTATATACAAAATAAAATAAAAATGGAGGAAAATTATATAATAATTAAGAGAGAAGCGTGCAAAAATAAAATAGAAGAAAAAATAATAAATAGTTATTGGAAGAAGTAAAATGAAGTGTTAAAAATAAAGAGGCTGTTGGATTACTTCAAAAATTTTAGTCTCTAAATTTATATATGCTCTCTAAAGTACAAAAGATGGTATTTATAAATAGAGTGTCTTTTGGAGATGTTCTAATATTCTATTATTGTTATATCAGTATTGTTTAGTTCAAGGTACCAAATTTGTCGTAAGAAAAGAATAAAAAGAAACAAAGGGGGATCTTTTGTCCCTACTCAGCTACATTTTAAAGACTTGGCATCCTCTTTAATTTCCTTTCACAGATGAAGATAATCATGGCAAAGAGTAATCAGGACATGTCCTCTAAGAGGCATTTCCACTGGACAACAAAGGTTACCAATGAAGATGATACAATTCCAACCTTAAACTCTTCAATCCCAAGTGATCAAGAGAAAAAGGAAAACGACATTGTAAAGCGCAATCAAGAGAAGCCCCTACAAATTCCAATTTTCAAGTCTTCCATCCTGGATGAGAAAAAGGAAACCGACGCTGTGAATCCCCCGCAAGTTCCAATCTTCAAGTCTTCCGTCCCGGATGAGAGAAAGGAAAATGACACTGCAACGCGCGAACCAGCAGGTCATCCAGGGTTGGTGGCAACAAGGAAGAAACTGCAAAACATTGCAGTTTCCAGGCTGCGGTTCGTCCTGACAGCGTTTGGGAGAACCCAAGCCCGTGCTGATGGCCAACAAGCACTTGGATCACGAGTAGTCGGCACCCTATTCGGGCACAGACGGGGACATGTCCATTTTGCATTCCAGAAAAATCCCAGTTCAGAACCAGCTTTCTTGATTGAACTTGCCACTCCAATCTCAGGCCTGGTTCGGGAAATGGCGTCGGGCCTGGTTCGTATTGCCCTGGAATGTGACAGGGAGCCGGAGAAGAAACCGATGAGGCTCCTGGAAGAATCCCTGTGGAGGACCTATTGCAATGGAAAGAAATATGGATATGCAACAAGGAGAGAATGTGGGGAAAAAGACTGGAAAATATTGAAAGCTGTGGAGCCAATTTCAATGGGGGCAGGAGTTTTGCCAGCAGAAAACAATGGAGATTTTGGTGCAGAATCTGATGGTGAAATCATGTATATGAGGGCTAAATTTGAAAGAGTTCTAGGGTCTAGAGATTCAGAGGCATTTTATATGATGAATCCTGATAATAATGGGGCTCCTGAGCTTAGTGTTTACTTGCTTAGAGTTTAAAGAAGCAGCCATGGGGAAAATCTGAGATTACATGTATGTTTAATTACTTCTTTTTTTGGGGTTTTTGCTTTTCTGTTATAGAATATGGAAATTGGGGTTAATTTGGAATGGAAATGAGCTATATTAACTTATAACTTAATTAAGAGTGGCCTTTTCTTTTAATGTGTTTAATTTTCTTTAGAGAATCATGGTTGAAAATGTTCATGATTAACGTATTAATACATTGAAAGCACTTATGAAAAGAATTCATATAGTCGATCTTAAATCGGAAACAAAAATATCTGCTATCAAGAGTCCATTGAAGTGAATCTGGGTTTGATTGTGCTAAGAAAACCAACACAAGTCTTGTGTTGATTCGGGATATTGACACCTACAACTTTACAAGTCTTAAAGCTATCGTCAATACAATTTAGGTCTACAATTCTTTCTTTTTTTTGTTTGTTTTTTGGATATTTGTGTTCGGTACCATACTTGAATTTTTGTAGTATTTGAGTCTCCACTCACCGATTCAATAAAAAAAGTCGATCATACTTCTATATGATCATACTTCTATATTATTCTATCTTAATTGTTGATGTCCTTTGGATAATGGATTTGTCCCAATATGCGAGGAGTGAAGATTCTTGTGATAGTAATGAGGAAAAAATAAAAATTCAATTTTGAGTGTGCTTGAAATACAAAATTAATGATAAAAACAACAATCTTACTCTTTTGTATTTAGTTCGAGAAGATTAAATAATCTAACATTTTACTTTATTTGTTTTTTAGTAGTTCGAGTTAATTTGAGGAACATGTTAAGAAGTTTGTACTTAGCTATTAGTTATGAACTTGACACTCTTAAACTTAATCAACGTCATCATTTGTTGTGGTATTTAGAGCTAGAGATCTATCGACTTGATTGGCAACATCTATCTGTCAATACAAGATACAACAAAAGTAAAAAAAAGTAAAAAAAAGAAAAAAGAAAAGAAAAGAAAAACATGTAAATCTAGTTTATAACATTTACACTAAATGTCCGACACGACACGACACTCTCGATACAGACTTTGAACTTATTCAAATTAGGGTCTAACCTCTTGCAAGATAATGTATAAAAGGCATTTCCAAAGTTGAACTAAAAGCTCGACATGAAAGCCCAACTATCAAATATTTACCCAACTCCTCATAAAAACTTTCACTCTTAACCTTGTACAAACCACCTAAAACGCAGTACGAGACATGATGAGTGTAGAAACAACAAAATGTTACTTCTATATTAGAATCCTAAAATATAAATACCAAATAATCAATCCATACAAAATATGAAAATCAATTCCTTGACATAAACTAAAGCAATAAAAGATTTTTGACTGGTCAACTAACACTTTAAAACCCTTAAAATCTTGTTTAAAAAGTGATTCCTTATCTACTATTACCAGTCAAAACACACACATAGACAAAGCAATACAGAACATATTATTGATCCCTTGCCATTTTGCTACTTTATATTAAAGAAACTATTTTTAGTGCATTTAAAGAAAGCACAACAACTTCCTTTCTATCCACAACAATTCAAACTTTGTTTTCAATAACATTGAAAGATGTTGCAGTCAAACATACGTTATAATTCGCGTGGTAAGATATGACAAAAAATATATTTAACTATTATTCTGTTACAATTCTTTTTTTAAGTCGAATTTGAGACGAACTACGTAGAGAAAATATGACTTCAAATCTTTATTATGTAAAAGCAAGAGAAAAACATCTTGTACTTAGAAGTGTAGATCAGGTTGGACTGCCAACTTCGAGTGCTTCACTGCAGGCTACCTATGGACCTGACTACCTTGCAAGCACCACTTGTGTTGGAGTAGGTGGGATATTTGAGCCCAACATAAAACAAATACAAAATTAGAAAATGCCATTCATGGGCCTAACACAATATGCTTCTCCAAACGAGTCAACTTACTACAATACTTAGATCAGTGACTTACATAAGATTTTACTAAAAAAATGGACACTACGTAAACAATAAGTAAAAAGTATCAAGATGAGAAGACAGATCATCTACCTCAACTAGTGGAGATTGATCAAGTGGCTCACTATTGACAAGTCACATTTGGGACTAATAACTTTTTTGAAAAAACTCATGATGGAAAAATCACTCGCTTTCGCTCAAACCTCTAATATCCTTTAAAATGGTAGTATCAAGAATTTCATATATGCTTTGTGCATTCTAATTTCTCAATGTGTTGATGTTTGATATCTAGGAGAATAAAATTATTTTCTTTCTTCAAATTAAGCAATTATGCAAATGCAAAGTTAATTTTGGGATCTATGATAATAAAAAATAAAAAATTACTTATAGATTGGAAAAATGGGGTTTCAAGGACAAAAAGTAAGACAAAATTTTATTAAGCATTAGATTTGCAATTACAAATTAAAATTCTTTAGATCTGCAATTACTAATTTAAATTCAGACTCCAAATTTAAAGATTCACTACATTTCTACCCCATTTTAATTTCCAAACCAACTAAAAGAAAACACATGAAAACACAATGCATATGTAAAAATTGAGAGGGGGCTAGGCCCCATCTAGGCCTTCAATAAGTCCACCTATGACTTAGACCTCGATAAGAGTGAACAAGAGCAAGGGTGCTCATCAACCACACTTCCATTGCACTGATGCCCAAAACAAATCATGCACAAAATGTGGGAGATTACAGGCCTATTTCATGCTGTAATGTTATTTACAAAATCATCTCAAAAATCCTAGCAAACAGATTGGTCCCCCTGCTGGAATGTATTACGGATCAGGCACAATCTGCCTTCGTTAGGGGACGGAGTATGGCAAAAAATATCCATTTAGCTCAAGAGTTATTAAGACATTATAATAGGAAGCGTGTGTCTCCCCGATGCGTCCTAAAAATCGATTTGAGAAAGGCATATGACACAGTTAATTGGAATTCCTTCTAGCTGTTATGCAGGGTCTCAATTTCCCATTAATTTTCATTAATTGGATTATGGAATGTGTCTCAACAACTTCGTTTTCGGTATCGATTAATGGAGGATTGTTCGGTTTCTTTAAAGGAAAGCGTGGACTTCGTCAAGGTGATCCTTTATCCCCTTTCCTGTTTATCATTTGCATGGAATACTTGTTAAGATCCATTAAGGTGAGCACAGATAACAGTGATTTCAATTTTCACCCCAAATGTGGCCTTTTAAAGATAACCCACTTGGCGTTTGCGGATGATTTGATGTTATTCTCGAGAGGAGACCCTATATCCGTTCAAATCCTCATGGACTGCTTATCCACGTTTGGAGCCAAATCTGGCCTCCAGGCAAATGCGAATAAATTAGCCCTTTACACAGCTGGAGTTCTCGGCCAGGACCTGGAGCTTATTCAGACAGCCACGGCTTTCCCTACTGGGTGCATGCCTTTTCGTTATCCAGGGATCCCTCTTGCTGCGCAAAAACTTAAGGTTATGCACTATGCCCCGTTTATTGATAAAATTGTTGAGTATATTAGCTTGTGGACAAGTGCAACGCTTTCATATGCAGGCCGGGCAGAGTTGATAAGAGCAGTCCTCCAAGGGGTTGAATGTTTTTGGCTTGCCATCTTTCCTATCCCTGCCACGGTCATTGATAAAATCACTCGGCTGTGTCGTAACTTCCTATAGGGAAATAAAAAGCCGTTGGTGGCTTGGAATCAAGTTTGCTTGCCTAAAGCCGAGGGGGGGTTGGGGTTCAGAGACATTAAATCCTGGAATGCCGCTTTACTTGTAAAATCTCTTTGGAACTTCCATTCCAAAAAAGATATGTTGTAGGTTCGTTGGATCAATAATGTTTATCTGAGAGGAAATTCGATTTGGGAATGGGAACCAAATAAATCTGACTCCCCGTTACTTAAATCTCTTCATCTCATCAAAACCGAATCATTGATTGTGAACGAAATCAGGAGGCTGATGTCCGAAAACTCTTCATTCTTAATGCAGGGGCTGATTTGCACTCGGATAGTGCGTATGATTACTTTCGCGTTAAAGGATCTCATCATTATTGGGCTAAGGATGTTTGGAAATCGTTTATATCTCCAAAACATTCCTTTATCTTATGGCTGACTGCTAAAGGAAAATTACTAACAAAGGATAATTTGGCGTTCTTAGACATCGATCAGGATTGCATTTTCTGTTCTTCCGCACTTGAATCTGTAAACCACCTCTTCTTTCAGTGTTCCTTCTCCATTGTTGTTTGGAAACGGATCAGGCTATGGATGAGTATTTCTAGAACAATGTCTACTGTTCAAAGTTCATTTAAGTTGATAAGGAAAGAAGCAAGGGGTACAGGATGGCAAAGCAAGTGCAAAAGAGTTGGATTCGCAGCTACAGTGTATCATTTATGGGTTGCAAGAAACCAGTTCATTTTTGAAAATTCCAAGCCGAATCAAGATAGCATTGTCAGAGAGATTAAAACACATGTATACAAAGTATTATTTAGTTTGTATCCTAATGTTTTGATCTCGTTTGATTCCACTATCTAGTTTGTTCCTTTTCCTCTGGGCCTAGGATGTTGGCCCTTCCTAGTTTTCACTTTGTTTGATTACCTGGGTATGCTCGGTTATATTTGTACATTTCTTTTGATCTATATATTTACATTTCGATCAAAAAAGAAAGAGCAAGGGTGCTCATCATATTTAGCTCATGTTTGGTAGTGTTGAAATCATTTTTTAAATGCTTATATAAGTTGTAGGTGAATGTGTAGATAAAAAATAGTTTGTAAATTGTAGATTTTATGAAATGTGTAGATATATAAGAATAAACAAGAGCAAGGGTGCTCATCATATTTAGCTCATGTTTGGTAGTGTTGAAATTATTTTTTAAATGCTTATACAAGTTGTAGGTGAATGTGTGGATAAAAAATAGTTTGTAAGTTGTGAGTTTTATGAAATGTGTGGATATATAAGAAGTATATTTGACCAGCTAAAATTATAAGTTAAACACTACCAAACATGGGCTTACATAGAGTTAAATATCTTCAATGTCACTAGTTAAACACTACCAAACATGGGCTTACACAGAGTTAAATATCCTCAATGTCACTATACTTTACCAAATGTTCCTAGAATGCCATTGTACTTTAAAATGTTCATGGAATTCCATTCAATTTTCAAAAGTGAATCTTAAATGCCACTCCATTACATTCCGTTTTTAAAATAGAGTGACATATGAAATTCACTTTTGAAAGTTCGATGACATATAAGATTCCCTTTTAAAAATTTAATGACATTCTATAAACGTTTTAAAGTACAGTAGTAATCCAAAAATATTTGGCAAAATATACTAATATTGAGGGTATTTAACTCGGCTTACACATATAGTCGTAGACTCATAGCTTTTCATCTGCCAACCATCATTAATGAATATGAAATCCCAATATCAATTTCCATTCATAGCCGGCTAAATTTAAAAATAACTAAAAATAACTTTTTATTCATAAATATTATTAATATGCTTTATTTTCTTATTTTTAAATAAATAAATTACTTATTTTAAAATTAAGTGAAACTTATGCCGTGTACCTAGTTTTATTTAGGAATTTGATATATATTGGAGCTTTTTATTTATTTCATAAATACTGTTTAGCTTATACAAAAACTTTTATCACGATCATATAAAATTTTCTCTACTATGAAAAGAAAAAATACTTAAATATATGTGTGTGACTACGTCTTCAATTTCTCTCCCTCACAAAATCATCTCCTCCAAATTTTGTCTACTGCTTCAATCCATCTCCCTGATTTGATCATCTCTCTCAAACAATCATCTCCAAAATCTGATCACCTCCTCAATCCATCTCCATTCGATTATCTCCCTCTACCGATTATCTCCAAAATCTGTTTACCGCCTCAATCAATCATCACAATAGAGCCTACAGTTAGATCTCACTGCAAAAAAACGGTATACTAGTTATTTAATATTTTAATTTCAAATTAATTACGTGTTCACACCTACATCTATACTAATTCTAAAAGTCCCTTAAAGGGAGAAATATTTTTGAACGATATTGCCCCTCAAATAACTTATAATTTCTAAAATCATCTTTTAATTAATATAATTTATTTTGGCTTTAATTTAAACTATTTAATACTATATAAATATTTTATTTTAATCATTAAAAGTGATTTGTCTCTTTAAATTCTATTATATATTGTAATTAATGAAAATAAATAAAAATATACTAATAAAATTTTTAATATATTAAAATTATTATCTTTAATTGTGAACAATCAAATAGTCAATCTTATTATGCACGAGAATTTAAGCAAATTCTTTCATCAACATAACAAAACAAGATGAATTTGACTTTGCATTTCGACTTTCTTATTATTGATTCATACTTTCTTCCTCTGTTTCAAATATGAGAGAAACATTTATGGACGATATTGCTCTTCAAATAACTTATAATTCTTAAAATCATCTTTCAATTAATATAATTTATTTTGACTTTAATTTAAACTATTTAATACTATATAAATATTGTATTTTGATCATTGAAAGTGATTTGTCTCTTTAAATTCTATTATATATATTGTAATTAATGAAAATAAATAAAAATATAATAATAAAATTTTTAATATATTGAAATTATTATCTTTAATTGAAAATAATCAAAGAGTCAGTCTTATTATGTACGAGAATTTAAGCAAATTCATTCATCAACATAACAAAATAAGATGAATTTGGCTTTGCATTTCGACTTTCTTATTATTGATTCATGCTTTCTTCCTTTGTTATTCGTCTTTGTTTTTTATTATGCCAAGAATATTTTTTTCCTCGCAATGACGATTTTTAATCTTTGATAATTAGTTTGATAGTAATGTGGTAATAATGGATGTGTTAATTTTCTATGAATGATTCACTAATTTTAAGAATATATATGATTGTAATATTGATTTTAAATTTTGATTTTTATATCTTTTTTTCTTGAATTAGAATATTTGTTCAATGTAAAAATGCTAATTATTGTGGTTGTCTTGATAACAAAGGGATTTAAGCTCGAATGATGTTTTATGTCATTTTGTAAGTAATTAAACGTATATATATTGTGGAAGAACGAGTTAGAACAAGGAGAATTGGTGTTACTCTAACTCTTTCAAGCACGCGGCTAAGAAAGACATAACTTGGATAAAGTGAGTCATATTATGTATAAGGTGAAGGTAAATCTCGCATAATAAATGGTTATGTGATGAGTTAAAATCATTGTCCAAATATCTGGTTGTTTTGAATTTTCGTGAAATTTAATAATATTTCAGATGGAATTACGGAAAAGAATGCATGAAGAGAACAAAACAAAAAAAAAAATTCCTTAATTTATGGGTGCATTAAAACTGAATGGATATTGCAATAGAAAATTCTTCTTTATCTTATGTCAAAGAATTTTGAGATTCTTTTTTCTGAGAAATAATTACCTAAAAAGGCTAAATATTTTGTTTTTATGTGCTTTTTATAATTATATAAATACAGAAAATCAATGAAAAATTGTGTAATACTTATATCTACTATTTTCATGTATTTTAGAATTTGATACTAATTTTCATAAAAGAAAGTTGCATTTTCTAATATGTCATTAGAAATATGCTTTAAAATATAATTAAAAGAGTATTAATAATTTTTCAAACTTAATATTCACGTAGGCCATGTATTTTTTAATGAACCACATGTTTTACCAAGAAGTTTGAATATAATTTCTTAGTTAGTCATAATCATTAATAAACTTATGATTGAAAATGAGTTTCATTTAAGTGTTATATTCATCAATAATTTTAAAATAAAAAAATCATAATATTATTACAAAATCACGTGCAACGCACGTATTCTTAACTAGTGTAAAAAAAACTTCCACATTTCAAGGGACCAAATTATATCTTTCCATATTAAAGTGAGAAAATCAAGTTGCCATCAAAGTCTTTTAGTCATACCCTTATTTTTCTTTCTCATCGAACAACACACGTTTTACAGGTTCAAATTGATCTTTCTTTTTGATTATTATAAAAGAAAATCTCAAATTTGGTCTATTCAAAACCCTGCTCATTAAGGTCTGTATACTACTAATTTTAATCACTTATTTATTTCTTAAATTAGAAAATATTGTATATTTTGGATCATCCATTTTCATATAATCTCAAATGTTTTCACTGGATTTTTCCTTCCAATCGATTTTCTCGGATTGTTGAAGATGACTACCACGTGTAGCGGTAGCAAATTAAGGACCAAAAGTAGAATCGGGTACGCCCTTTCTATGGCAAAGAAGAATCAATTTGGTATTAAAGTTCGAAATAAGTCGTAGACGAATAAGTATATTATTTCGGTATGAGAACAAACAAAGGTAAATTTTTTTAAGTTATTTCATCATATTACGAATTTAATATTATTACCCCCAAATTGATAATTTATATAGGTATTCCTCTTTGGTAGCAGAATCAGAACTTTGTTACGTTGCTTATGTATGTGATTGATTAGTGTTTTTGTTATATGATGTTGTATATGTAAATTGGAGGATGAATATAGTGCGAATGTAGAATAAGAAGTGTTTTTTGTTATATGATGATCTATATGTAAATTATATATCCCTTGCTAGTTGATATTTTCTAGTTTTAAGACAAAAGGTGTGACCTTGTACAATAACTATTAACTTAAGCACTATGCAATTCCAATGTCAATTTATTGATTCGGCAATGTAATGTTGTTTTGCAGAGGTGATTGTTGCATATTTGTCGTCATATATGTCATTGAGCAGAAGATAAATGAAGTGCCAATAAAGTTTGATATGAAAATGGCTTGTTCCAACCTGGTTATGCAACTATACAAATATGTATTGGAGAAGCTGGGCGTATTGGGAAAGGCGAAGTAGGGCCTTAGACACATGAAAGTAGATGTCTTTTATCGAATGTCGTGTATTCACTTTAATTTTTGTTATGTTTAATCCAGATCGACATAATTGAACATGTGTACTCGAATGTGTTTTGAAATTATTCCGTCATAGGCGTATAGTTGTTTTTTATTGACTGTTGACACATGGTGTTTATGTTAATTGCTTAATATGTCAATGTAAGTCTGTTCATTGCTTATGGTCAATTACTTATTGCTGGTTCACATTCTTAATCCAGTGAATGGAAATTACCTTTTTGTGCATCATGGTATCTTAATGTTTAACATCGTAGTAACATTGAATAATGTGCAACTCAACATCATGTACTATTTTATATCGTTGTCACCAAGCTCGGGTATTACTCTTCTATAGTTAATTTGCCTGAACTGTCTTCGCACTACTAACTATTCATATCGACTGTTACGGTTAATAGTATTACGACGCTTTGGTTCTTTTCGCCCGGGTACTCATTCTGCATTGTTTTCCTGCCCATTTATGTATCACGCTCTTTACTTTGTATGCACATGTGTAACTTACCTATCCCTTGCACATTTTCTCATTCTGTTAGTCTATATCTTCAAACTTTTAATTTCTACTTTCAGATATTTGTACAATCTCACTGTGTTAGTCATTTTTTCCCACTTTCACTTCCTTGCCAGTCATATTATGCAATGATAGAATTTTTTTGGATAATTAACTAGTATATACCGCTGATGATATAAATAATAACAGCTGCTATATGTTATTTAGCTATGGTGGCACGTCTTGGCACACTCACCTCAACAATTCGCCCGCCTCACCAACTCGTCCCGCCTCATTGGTCTCATGGGCACGCTTCTAGATTGCAATAACACAACTGTTGTCAGGTTAGCCAGGCAGGCGACCCATAGAATGACAGTTACCACCAGTTATCAGAAAGACGAAACATCTCTCAACAATTGGAAAGATGAAACATCCCTCATTAACTCTTAATAATGAGGGA
Organism: Forsythia viridissima; assembly: GCA_030279155.1. NCBI lineage: Eukaryota > Viridiplantae > Streptophyta > Magnoliopsida > Lamiales > Oleaceae > Forsythia > Forsythia viridissima. The sequence goes on along the minus strand of CM059045.1, from coordinate 18,311,330 downwards.
GATGAAGGGACACCCGTCATCAATAACTACAGGTCATCCCTATAAATAAAGGTCAACCCTCCAGGTAAAAAAAGAACACACAACTCTTATACACTTCATATTGCTATTCAGCACAAATACTTTAATCATATACTGATTATCACACCGGAGTGGACACAGGGGAAAAAACATGCCACCTTTTGCAGGTCTCCACCACTGTCGCCGCCGTGCTCGGAGGAGGAGAAAAATATTTATCATCATTTGGCGCAGTTTGTGGGAAACTGCACAATAAGTCATGGCTCGAACTAAAAGAGCTACGAATGTAACCGCTCCACCAACCCCCATCGGAGATGTAGACACCGAGTCCAACACCGCCACTAATCACCCACAACAAGAATTTGCCTCTGCCGCTCAACTTGCGGCACTGCAAGCTCAGGTGGCGGCCTTAACGGCTCTACTACAGGATCAGAACGTCGCGGTTTCTTAGCTACCACAGGGTCCTAACCTTCTGCCGGTAGGATCTTTACCACCAGGGGCTCTGCCCCAGGGTCCTAGCAATCCACCGGTAGGGCCCTCACCGCTAGGGGCTCCTCTCCAGACTTCTAACTTTTCAACAAAGGAAACACCACCAACGGCAGCTCCACTGTAGGCTCCAGTTTCTTTGGCTCCACCTTTTGTACCTTATGATAAGTGTGTTTTATACGCTTATTTATACTTGTAAACTTATTATATATTCACTATATGAGCATATTTCTATTTAAATGAGTTTAATTATTATATACGTAGGTACGAAACCCAATTTGTATGAATTTGGAACGAAAAAGAAGAGTTTGAAGCTTAATTGACACTTACTGTGGTGAATTCAAAAGTTTCGAGAGCAAAAATCAGATTTCTAAAAGTTTGGGGACTAATTTGCACAATTTTGAATAGTTGGAAGGCCACTTTGGAAGATTTTAGAAAGGTGAGGACCAATTAGAATGTATTTGAAAGCTTTTGGATTGAATTAAGAAGATTTAAAGAAGAAATGACCAAAATCGTACATCAGAAGCCAAATGGGAGACCAAATTGTAAGTTTTCAAAACTTATATCACACCTGGGTAGTGCGACCTAGGTAGCACAATGCATTGTGCGACCTAGGCGCGACCTACGCTGAAGGAAAGTTTTAAATGTGTTTTTCCGAAGTTAAATGGGACTAGGACTCTTTTAAGACACAATTTTGAAGACTTTTTAAAGACTATAAATAGAGATCTTCTAAGTCTTTTGAGGGGGTGAAGCAATTGAGATGAATTTTGTGAGAACAAGATACAAACGAACAATCGAAGATCAATGCACGGGATTGAAAATTCTTGAGCCGGAATCACGGGTTTTATTTATTTTTTGTTTTTCTTTCTCCGGATTATGATGAACTCAATTATTGTAATAATTAACGAAATTATGTCTAGCTAAATTTACTTTTTCTAGGATGAACGATGAAACCTCGCTTTTTTAATTAATTAGAAGTTTTTTTTGTTTTCGTGGGTAATTGCTTCTTGATTGATTATTCTTTATGCAGTATTTTAATATTTTAATGCCTGATAATCATTAGAATATTCTGCAATTTATATTGAAGTCGAGAGATTCAATATAAATTTAGCACGTGCTTTTGAATAATATAGGGTCCAATAATATATAGAAATTACTATTATGCTTTGTGAAATCTAGTTAGGTGTTCTTGATAATTAAATGCATATTTTTATGTTTGAAATCTGATTAGAGATAATTAGGTTCGCATAACGATATAGAATTGATCGACCATCAAGAAAGACTTTTGATTTTTATAGGATCACCGATTTTCAATCTAGAGTAATTAACCGCTAAAGCGATTAAACGGATAATTGATTATGGTACGTGTAGGTGGATTCGCAAATCCTAGTGTTAGTAAAAACTTGAATTCGTTTTCATCATTTAAAGTTGCTTATTGATATTTTAAATTTAGTTAAATTAGTTTAGAATCACACATCAAAATCAAATATGTGTTTTTCATATTGTTAGAATTTGAATTATAATTTAATAGGTTAAATTGATATCTAGTTTTCGTGGGTTCGACACTCTACACATCAATATATTACTTGTAAACGAACTGTACACTTGCGGTGCATGTCGCGACCTCGCGCGACCTACAGAAAGTTTCTGCAGGTCGCGGCCAAACCGCGGAATGCATTCCGCGGTAAGACCGCGACCAACCGGCCCTCTTCCCTCATTTATTCAAGATTTTTTCAAATTTTCCCCCAAATTCCTTCAACCCACACCCTAAATTCATAGCTACTACCAAATAATTGGATAAGAAATATACATTACAACAAGATTCAAGCAAGTTCAACCCTTATTTCATATCAAATTCGGATCTTGGAAGGTAAGTATGACTGAACACTTATTATTTTGGGGATGTTGTGTTTTACCTTTGGATTTTGCTTATTGATGTTGTATGGGATATAGTTAGGACATGGATTGTTGTGCTTTGGTGTGGGTTTTGCATTGTGAAATTTTGGGTTTGCTTAAGTTGCTCATTTTTGTGATTTTAGGCTTAATTTAACTATGCCCTCAAGGTGTTTGCTAGAATAACCCAACCAAATACTTAAGTGCAACATGAAAAGTTATTTTGAGATATTATTATACCAAGTAGGGAGAGATTATTCTCACAATTTTTACACTACTTTGTGGATAATTGACATGATTGACATTAGCAAACCAACACCAATTTGTCACTAACACTTAGAACTTACAATTTTATTTTTTTCTTTGTTTCTTTCACTTGAAGTCTCCATGATTGATGGCTTACACTTCAATGTGCATTGTAGATACCTTCACATATTCATCATGCCACCAAAAATTCGAAATACGACAACCTCAAGAAAGGGAAAGGAGATTGTTGAAAGCTCAAATGTCAATAAAATGGCACGTAGAGAAACACCACAATACAAAACATATTTAATAGAACACGCCGAGGAGAGAGCTAAAACCATTTCCAAATGGACTCTTCATCCAGAGAGGGAGATAGATCTCGCAAGCATCGAGTCATCCAGTGTCTCCAAAGAGGTAATGGCAAAAGGATGGACCAAATTTTGTGCTACACCATACAAAGTCTACACACCAGTAGTACGTGAATTTTTGGCCAACTTTAACCCAAATATTTTTGGGAATGTGGAAGATGAAGAAAATGATCACTCCTTTAAAGCATATGTCCGGGGTGTGTGGATTCGATTTAGCCCCGCGGACATTCAAAATTATTTCGGGCTGGAGAACGGAACGGATACACTTGATATCGAGGATTGGAATGATGTGGCTCGATTTAGCTTCAGATCAGACATGCCACAACAATGGCCATATTGCAATACGATAAAGCACAGTGAGTTGAACGCTAGGCTTAAACTATTCTACTACATCCTCGCCTACAAACATTGTCCCCTCATTTCACATGACGCAAATTCACCACCCGCGGATGCAGTTGCTCTATTGGCTCGCCAAAGGGCATGACTTGAATTTTGAGAAATTGATTTTTAATGCAATAATTGAGAATGCACGAGCAACAGGGGATAAGAAAAAGATCTATTTTTCGTGCCATATTTTGGGACTTTGCAAAAAAGAGAAAGTCCCGATGATGCCATCAGAGATTGAGAAAATCAAATTTCCAATCATTAGCTTTACTACCCTGCGGCAGTCCTACGCTCAAATGGCATATCACCGGAATGTTGCGAGACTTGCACATGAAGAGGACAATGTAGATGACGAAGAGGAGATGATGGTACAAGAGGAACACCCGACGATGAGACCTCCGCCTAGACGAAGACGGGAAGGGGTAAATTTTGGACCGGTTCTAGAGTCCATTCAAGCTCAGTTACAGCAAGATCGAGAAGAAAATGCCCGACAGTTCAGATTGTTGCAGGATGGGTAGAGAGAAATACGAGCTTCACTGCACGCCCAGGACAAGACCCGCACCCGTGAGCATGAGGCAATGATGGCGATGTTTTCCCGTCTCTGGCAACCACAAACACCACATTTTCCTTCACCACCACCGGATGATTCGTGAGCAGAAAGCAGTCGAAGTTCACCACACCTCTACGAGAAGTCTTGTAAACTCTTCTCCTTTATTTCTTTTATTTACATTGAGACAATGTAGTGTCTAAGTTGGGGGGTGTACTCCGTTTCTGTGTGTTGTTTTTATTTTGAATGATTGTGAGTACTATGATTTTATTTGCTTATCGAGTCTTTTAAGCTTAATCTATTTGGAGTCTATTGTTTAAAAAAAAAATTAGGGCATGCTTGGATGATGTTAGCTAACATTGCTGGCTTATGATGATGAAATTTATATTGGAAAGTATAATCAATTCGTGATTGGTGATTAAGTAATGATACATATGCTTATATCATGTAATTACTTATCTATGTGAGACTTAAATACCATGAGCACTATAGTCACAACATTTGTTATGCAAGCTGGCCATATTTGTGTAATTGTGAGAGTTAGGTTGCCAAGTTACAAATATATCATATACCACATAAATAAAAAAATATCATATGACCATGTGTGAGACTATTTGGGAATGGTAGAGCTGGTGAGAGTAATTATTTGGAGATATGTTGATTCCATGCATGTTAAATATTAGTGTGGAGTGTTGTTGCTAACAAAATGAAGCTAGGTGATGACCGGAATTGCCTAGTGGAATCTTGAAGGTTTGAGCACTTAAATCTGAGGAGAATCATCATAGATCTAAGTAATTGCTTTTATTGTTTAGACCCAACCAAACTTAAAAAAATGAGTGTTTTGAGAGCAACCTTAGAATTAACACCCCAGGTGAAAAAAAAAAAGGTTTAGAGATGCATCTCACGAGAGGGAGAGAAAATATTTAACCATTCAGGGTTGGGAAGGAACCAAGTTTAGAGCTTCATGACAATGGGTGTGACTACACACACACACACACACACACACACACTCTCCAGTCAAACATCAGATAAGTTAAAAATTAATTTAGGTAGCATTATTTATAAGCTTTTCATGAATTGGTTGAACAGTTTCGAATTCTGAGACAAATACAGCATGCTATCTAACAAATCTATTTTTAGTTTTTCCTATTTTATTTTATTGTGTGTTTTGAGTAGATAATCTTGTTCGGGACGAACAAGAGTTTAAGTTTGTGGGTGTTTGATAAGTGTATTTTATACGTTTATTTATACTTGTAAACTTATTATATATTCACTATATGAGCATATTTCTATTTAAATGAGTTTAATTATTATATATGTAGGTACAAACCCCAAATTTGATGAATTTGGAATGAAAAAGAAGAGTTTGAAGCTTAATTGACGCTTACTGTGGTGAATTCAAAAGTTTCGGGAGTAAAAATTAGATTTTTAAAAGTTTGGAGACTAATTTGCACAATTTTGAATAGTTGGAAGGCCACTTTGGAAGATTTTAGAAGGGTGAGGACCAATTAGAATGCATTTGGAAGCTTTTGGATTGAATTGAGAAGATTTAAAGAAGAAATGACCAAAATCGTACATCAGAAGCCAAATGGGAGACCAAATTGTAAGTTTTCAAAACTTATATCACACCTGGGTAGTGCGACCTAGGCGCGACCTATGCTGAATGAAAGTTTTAAATGTGTTTTTCTGAAGTTAAATGGGATTTGGACTCTTTTAAGTAGGGCTGGGCAAAAAACCCGCGAAACCGACTACCCGACCCGACCCGAACCGACCCGAGTCAGTTCGGGTCGGTTTTTGGGCCCGTTCGGGTCAGTTTTGGGTTGGGTTTACCCAACCCAAAATCGACTCGATTTATTAAAAAAAAAAAAAAAATTTTGGTTCTTCAAACCGCCCCGAACCGAAAACCCGAACCGACTATTAAAAAAAAAAAATTTTTTTGTTCTTCAAACCGCCCCAAATCGAAAACCCGAACCGACCCGAGTCGGTTCGGGTCGGTTTCGGGCTCCTTTTTTCAAATTTTTTTGTAATTTCAGTTTGGCTTTCGCCAAATCGATTTTTGGTCGGTTCGGGTCGGGTTGGGCCGATTTTCGGCCCAACCCGACCCACGCCCATCTATACTTTTAAGCACAATTTTGAAGACTTTCCAAGGACTATGAATAGAGATCTTCTAGGTCTTTTGAGGGGGTGAAGCAATTGAGACGAATTTTAGGAGAACAAGATACAAACGAAGAATCAAAGATCAAGGTATGGGATTAAAGATTCTTGAGCCGGGATCACGAGTTTTATTTATTTTTTGTTTTTCTTTCTCCGGATCATGATAAACTCAATTATTGTAATAATTAACGAAATCATGTCCGGCTAAATTTATTTTTTTAGGATGAATGATGAAACCTCGCGTTTTTAATTAATTAGAAGTTTTTCCGTTTTAGTAGGTAATTGCTCCTTGATTGATTATTCTTTATACATTATTTTAATATTTTAATGCCTGATCATCATTAGAATATTTTGTGATTTATATTGAAGTCGAGAGATTCAATATAAATTTAGCACGTGGTTTTGAATAACACAGGGTCCAATAATAGATAGAAATTACTATTATGCTTTGTGAAATCCAATTAGGTGTTCTTAATATTTAAATGCATATTTTTATGTTCGAAATCTGATTAGAGATAATTAGGCTCGCATAACGATATAGAATTGATCGACCATCGAGAGAGGCTTTTGATTATTATAGAACCATCGATTTTCAATCTAGAGAATTAACCGCTAAAGCGATTAAACGGATAATTGATTATGGTACATGTAGGTGGATTCGCAAATCCTAGTGTTAGTAAAAACTTGAATTCTTTCTCATCATTTAAAGTTGTTTATTGATATTTTAAATTTAATTAAAATAGTTAAATTAGTTTAGAATTACACATCAAAATCAAATCTGTATCTTTCATATTGTTAGAATTTGAATTATAATTTAATATGTAAAATTGATATCTAGTCCTCGTGGGTTCGACATTCTACACATCAGTATATTACTTGTAAATGAACCAACCGTACACTTGCGGGATTGAAATCGCACAACACCCTATTTCTATTCATTGACATATGGCCCGAATCCACATTGGGGGCAACCGTCATGGGTGCCCACACCTACGCTGGTTGAGATACCATTGTTAAGTCTGGAGCAGCGATTAGAAGACATCATGGGTTACAAAATAGTTGAGGCTATGTCTAAGAAAAGTAGTAGGCCACAATCTATGGTGTTGGAAGGAGATCCTTTTTTCTTAGAAGTGATGGCAGTCCCCTTGCCACGAGACTTTAAACAGCCAAAGATAGAGAAGTACGACGGATCCTCTGATCATGTCGATCACCTCAGAGCTTTTGTTGACTTGATGAGGTTGCAAGCCAACCCAGATGTGATTATGTGCAGGGCTTTTTCGCCAACACTTAGGCGGGAGGCCAGGCACTGGGTATCCACCCTTCTCCCAAAATCGATCCGTACATTTGACAATTTTTTAAAGAGTTTTACTGCACACTTTGCTAGTAGCAAACATGTTAAAAAAACTGCTATCAGGCTGATGCAATTGACACAGGACAATGACGAACTACTGAAAGATTTTATTGCCCGGTTTAATAGAGCCACGCTGGGAATCAAGATCTACAGATGTCTGTTGTAGTCACTACCATGATGAGTGGAACTCGAAGTTGTCCTTTCAAGATGTCACTCTCCAAAAACCTGCCGGATACTATGCATGAGTTACTCAAGAGAGGGGATAAGTATGTGGACGCTGAAGAAGCATATCTCATTACCAAAGTATGAAAGATCGAAATGAACCTGAGTCTAACAAAAGAAAGACTCGGGACGAGCCTAAACCTCAAAATAATAGAGGCAAGCTTACCCACGATGAAGCGACCTCGCCCAAGTCAAGGCGAGCCAATCAGGCGAGCTAGTCAAGCTAAAGTTAAAAAAAAAAAACTTAGGCGAGCTCACCCAATCCGTGGCATAGCGAGGCGAGGTGAGGCGAGGCGAGGCGAGCTCACCCAATACAAGGTCAAAAAAAAAAATTAGGAGAGGCGATCCTAAAAAAAAAAAAAAAATTTAGAAAGGAGCAGGTGCGATAGATTATCTACTTCCTATTGACGACTCTATGAAAAGTAGAAGGGCTTACAATGCCATAAATAATGACAGCTGCCACTGTCTGAAAAACAAAGCCAACTGCCACTGTCTGAAAAACAAAGCCAGCTGCTACTGTCTAAAATAATAATAATAATGACAGCTGCCACTGTCTGAAAAACAAAGCCAGCTGCTACTGTCTAAAAAAAAGGCCAGAAATAATGATAGCTACCACTGTCTAAAAAACAAGGCAAAAAATAATGAAAGCTACCACTGTCTAAAAAAAATAAAAGGCTAGAAATAATGACAGCTGCCATGTCTAATAAAAACGGCCAAAAATAATGATAGCTGCTATTGTCTGAAAAACAAGGCCAGCTGCAACTATTTAAAAATCAAGACGATGACCTCTATTTGAAAAATAAAGCAATGAGCTTATGTTTAAAAATCAAGGCGATAGCCACTATTTAAAAATCAAGGTGATAGTCACCATTGAAAAATAAGGCGATGAGCCTATATTTAACAATCAAGGCGATAGCCACTATTTAAAAATCAAAGTGATTGCCACTATTAAAAAACAAGGCGATGAGCCTATGTTTAAAAATCAAGGCGATAGCCACTATTTAAAAATCAAGATGATAGCCACAATTGAAAAACAAGGTGATGAACCTATGTTTAAAAATCAAAGCGATAGCCATTATTTAATAAACAAGGCTAAGCTATGAGTCCTACTTAAAAACAAGGCTAGGTGACGAGTTCTGCTGAAAATCAAGGCGATGAGCCTCTGTTTGAAAAACAAGGCGATGAGCCTTTGTTTAAAAATCAAGGCGATGAGCCTCTATTTGAAAAACAAGGCGATGATCATCTGTCTGAAAAATAAGGCGATGAACCTATGTTTAAAAATCAATGCGATAAGCCTCTGTCTGAAAAACAAGGCCAACGAGCCTCTATCCAAAAATCAAGGCGATGAATCTCTGTCTGAAAAATTTAGAAAAAAGTATGCGTGGTAGATTATTTCTACTTCTCATTGACGACAATTTATGAAAAGTAGAGGGACTTGTGATGATATAAATAATGACAGCTGTTATATGTTATTTAGCTATGTCTTAGCACACCCGCCTCAATGATTCACCGGCCTCGTTGGTCTCATGAGCACGCTTCTAGACTGCAATAACTCAACTGTTGTCAGGTTAGCCATGCAGGTGACCCATGGAATGACAATTACCACTAGTTATTAGGAAGACAAAACATCTGTCAACAATTGGAAAGATGAAACATCCTTCATTAACTCTTAATAATGAGAGAAATGAAGGGACACCCGTTATCAAATGAGGGAGATGAAGGGACACTCATCATCAATAACTGCAGGCTATCCCTATAAATAAAGCCAACCTCCTAGGTATAAAGAGAACACACAACTCTTATACACTCCATATTGCTATTTAGGGGTGGGCATGGGTTGGTTCGGTTCGGTTTTGGGTCCAAACCGAAACCGAACCGACCAATTCGGTTTGGTCATTATTCGAAACCGAACCAAACCGCTGCGTTGGATGAAACCGATCCAAACCGAACCGACCAATCTTGGTTCGGTTTGGTTCGGTTTGGGCGGTTTGGACTTTAATGTTTTGGGCTTGTATACACAAAAAAAAATTAATTTTATAATTCCCATTTCAAATTTTCTTTACAACATGCAACATGTTATTAACAAAAATTTACAAAAAATTTAAATATAACTCCCATTTATAAAATAACCTATTATTTACAACCTGTTTTTTGACATGTTATTTATAAAAATAACTTCCATTTCTCGGTTCGGTTTATTTGGCGGTTTGGTTCAGTTTTTTTGCCCAAATCGAAACCAAACCAAACCAAACCGAATATATTTTTTAAATTAGTAAACCAAACCAAACCAAACCGCCAGGGTGTGAAAAACCGAACCAAACCGACCCGATTCGGTTCGGTTCAGTCGGTTTGAGCGGTTTAGCGGTTTGGATGCCCACCCCTATTGCTATTCAGCACAAATATTTTAATCATATACTGATTATCACACAGGAGTGGACACGGGAGAAAAAAGCCCCGCCACATTTTGCAGGTCTTCACCACTGTCACCGCAGTGCTCGGAGGAGGAGAAAAATAATTATATCAACCGCTTTTCTGCGGTAGATTCGACCATAGGTTACTATTTAAATTCAGTGGTAATTCAAATATGTAGCAGATGAAGAAGAAGGTGAATTTGAGAATTTAGAATTTGAGAATTTGAAGAACATAATAGATATGATGGAGAAAAATCAATTTTAAGAATGATGTAGCAGATGAAGAAGAAGGTAGATTTGAGAATTTGATTTGAGGAGATTGAATTTGAAGAATAGGAGAGATATGATGGAGAAAAATCAATTCTGAGAATGAAGATAAAGACAGACGTATATGTGTTTTTTTGGGTCAGTGAAGGAGAAATTTTCTACGGTAGTAATGAACATAAAAAATACAAATTTGGATATAAATAACACTAATAATGATATGCTAATAAAATTAAAAGAATAATAACAGGTTCGAAAATAACTCCCAGATGAATGAAACAAAAATACCTCTATCAGCATCATTTGAACGATCATAATAGTTGCTACCTTCAAGCTCCTGTTTTAGCTCATGATGATACTGGTTCTGTATAATTAGTAAAACAGAGATTGGTCAAATCAATGAGTTGCACCTTGTTCACATGGTAAATTCTTTCGAATGGTGGTGACTTCACTGATAAATTCATGTCCACTAGCTTTGGATTTGCCCCATTTTATTTCAACAAAATGGCCACTTTTAAAATGACCTTTAAATATGATGCTAATTCAATATCAAATAAATTAGTCCAATCTTTCTAATCTAAATCAAGACTCTAAATAGCGTAAAACGTGATTAGATGTTGAGGTCAAATTTCAAACTTTTTGAACTTAGGTGAAACTTAGACAAAGTGAGGCATAAGCGAGGCGTGAAAAAATATTTTCTTATTTTTAATATTATTTTAAATATTAAAAAAAAAATTTTAACTAAAAAACGCGCGTCTAGGCGCGCCTAAACGTGACTAAGCGAGCCTAAGCGACGCTAAGCGTGCCTAGGTGCGTGCTTTTTAGCTAAAAATTTAGTTGAACAAAAAAACGCACGCCTAAAGTCTAAGCGAGGCTTGGAGGTCAAGCTTCACGCCTAGGCGCGCTTTTTAGAATATTGATCTTAATAAATTTAATCATTAAGAATAACTCATTTTTCCACACAATACGCATAAGATATTGGATGCAAGTAATTTTGTCGTTAATACTACGCTATTACATCTTCCAAACCAATATACCATTAGTTGACAACACCTTTGATCCACAAATTCATCAATTTCGTTTTCCAAAACCAGAATGAAATTTTGCCATTCAAAACTTAGTTGGATTCATAGTTTAAAGATTTTAGTTTCCTTGATCAAATTCGGAATGGATAAAATGCTGAATGTAATTTACCTTTTCGTTGAACGATCAACAATATTTGTATGATATGACTGTTGTCACTGCTTCAGAACTCATCTCAACCTCATTAATTATCACTACAACCTTCACATTTAACATGGAAGTTCAATGTGTGATCTAACCACTTTGTAAATGTACTAGATGTGAAAGAATAAAGAAGAATAGAAAAAAGAATAGAGAAGAACAGAGAAAGAAAGAACAACCACTTTATTAAGCAGACGGTATTGTGAAAATACTGATACAATTGATTTATATAATAAGGTAAACCCAATCTATATTAAGTAAACCAATCAACTAATATATTGGGATAATCTTATAATATATATGAGAATCTTCTAATATATATTTTAACATCCCTACTCAAACTCACGTTGCTACAGTAATAAGCAACGAGAGTTTGTCAAGTAAAAAACGAAAACGATGGACCAGATGTAACATTGTGAAAAAGTCAGCAAGCTATATCAACAAGTAACCAAGGCAACCACAGCAGGTAACCAAGGCCACCACACAATCTCAATAGTAGTAGACGACATAGCACGATACTCTGCTTCAATAGAAGAACGGGAAATAACAGTTTGCTTCTTACACTTTCAAGAGATAAGAGAATCACCCAAAAGTGGACAAAAAATTAGTATTATAGAAAGAAGGGAAAAGGAGAGAGAAGAAAGGAATATGAAGGGGAAGACAGATTGTCCAGATTAACCAGAAACAAAACCAACCAAATTACATGTTATTGGACCAGATTCCAAATCCAAATTAATGGATGCAAATACCAAAAGAGAGGAAGGGGGAGACAGATTGTCCAGATTAACCAAAAACAAAACCAACCAAATTCCAAGTTATTGGACTAGATTTCAAATCCAAATTAATGGATGCAAATACCAGAAAAGATGAAAGAGAAGACATATTGTCCAAATTAACCGGAAACAAAACCAACCAAATTCCAGGTTACTGGACCAGATTTCAAATCCAAATTAATGGATACAAAACCAGAAGAGATGAAAGGGGAGACATATTGTCCAAATTAACCGAAAATATAACCAACCAAATTACAGGTTATTGGACCAGATTCCAAATCCAAATTAATGGATGCAAATACCAAAAAAGAGGAAGGGGAGACAGATTGTCCAGAAACAAAACTAACCAAATTCCAGGTTACTAGACCAAATTTCAAATCCAAATTAAGGGATACAAATACCAAAAGAGATGAAGGGGGAGACAGATTGTCCAGATTAACCAAATTCTAGGATAGAACAACTGGACAAATTCCAAACTGATTTGGACATACTGGATGCAAAATCAACTAAATTTCAGAACAGAACAACTGAACAAATTTCAATCATCCCTTTTAGTTGCCATGATTAGCTCGAAAGATGCACAATGCAGAAGCAGACCTTGCTTAAGCCGTGGGCACGCCTTACTGACTTGAGTAGCCAAAGTCTTTTTCTTAATGCAGAATCGAACCTTGTGTAAGCTGTGGGCACGCCATACTTACTCAGATTTTCAAACTTGGCCGGACGAGTGGCACAAGGCCACTCGCCGGAGACCGGAAGCGATTTCAAGTTTAAACCAAGTTGGATCAAACCTGCTCTGATACAATGTGAAAGAATAAAGAAGAATAGAAAAAAGAATAGAGAAGAATAGAGAAAGAAAGAACAACCACTTTATTAAGCAGACGGTATTGTGAAAATACTGATACAATTGATTTATATAATAAGGTAAACCCAATCTATATTAAGTAAACCAATCAACTAATATATTCTAATATATTGGGATAATCTTAAAATATATATGAGAATCTTCTAATATATATTCTAACACCAGAAACAATTTCACTGCTTCTGCCTTTTCATCCAAAAATTCCATTGCCCACGAAATAATGTACCACCAAGTTGATAATTTTCTTGCAATATATTCCTACGAATCATATACCACTCAAGAAAAGAGAAGAGTTGCCGGACAAACTCAAATAGTTGGCTGGAAATACTAGAAACTTGGTCGTTGTCCATGAAATCAACATCTGCAACTTTGATTTGTTGATGACGTAGGAGACTTCGGTTTTTTGTTTTGGATTTGTGCATATATTGTGGGACAAGATTAATGATCTAAAAAGCGTAAAGCGTGGGTAGATGTAGAGGTCGAGCTTCAAGTTTTTCGTACCTAGGCGAGTCCTAGGCTATAGCGAGATAAGGACAAAACAAAGACAATGCGTGGAGACCGAACTTCAAGCCTAGACAGACTTTTTAGAAGAATGGATAAGATCAGTGGCGGATTTACCTAAAGACAAAGGCGTCCCAGGCCCCCTCTCACCATTTGAGGCCCAAGAAAAGCCCATTCCCCATTCCCATATCCATGTCCCTCTCACATTTTCAATATAATTGATTATTGTTCAAAGTGGTTTGTTCAAATATATGCATTGCATTTATATTGATGTTGAAAAATAACATATTATGATTCAATACTAGACAATAGTTTTCAAACACATTAAGATGTTAAAAATTGATTTTGTCAAGATTCAATATCGTAATGTACTACACGAAATATTATGTTGAAAATGTTCACCATATTTCATCTACAACACTGATAGATGCCCACTATATTTCATATATTATATTGATTTTGTTTTCGATGTATAATTCTTGTTAAAAAAAATTTCCTTATTATTTACGTAGTGCCCCCCTCGAACAAAAGTCTATGTCCGTCACTGGATAAAATACTCTGATTGTGAAACAGTTGAACATTATTGTTTGATAAGTTAATGAGTTTTAATGTTGGATTGAGTATCATTGGCTTAATCATGGCTAGTTGTAAGGTCGAGTAAATCCCATCTAATTTGATGACAATCCAATATTATTGATTTTATTTTAATAGTGCAATAAAATTGAGATTAACATGTATAATTAGTGTATATATATGTTATTAACTCTAAAATTAACTCTTATTTAATCAATAAAGATTAATTATTTTAAATTTACTTATAAGTAATAGGCAAGCTTTTTAAGCTTAGCCAAACTTGCTTGTAGCTGTTGTACAAACATGACTAAATTTAATAAATGACTAGTGAACTAATTTGAGATTATTATTTACTAACTCAACTTGAAAAGATTTTCAATTGTTCACTCAAATACCCAATGATTTACTATCCATCGCTAATTAGAAAAATGTTAGGATGAGCAGACGAAAATTACCACATTGCGAACGAAGATCTAATGTAACATAATTAAATCGTTAAAATCGTCAACGTAATTAAATTACAATAGTCAAATACGCCTTTAACTTGCTTTAAAAAACGTTTCTCCAAGTTAAAGGCGTTTTTTCAAAATTGGAAAAATGTTTTAAAAGCAAGTTAAATAAGTGTTTTGCTATTGTAATTTAGTTACGCGGACAATTTTAATGATTTAATTATGCCATATCAATATTTCATTCACTATATGGTAATTTCTGTTCAATTAGTTGAACATTTGTACAATGAGTGATAAATGATAAGTATTTGAGAAGTTAGATGAACTATTGAATACTTTTTTATGTTGAGAGTAAGTTAGTAGTATTTCCATTCCAAATTAATTCGGTAATCATTTATTAAATTTACCCAAAAACGCAGTAAAACGACAATACACACTGCTTATCCTACACGTGTAAGCCCAACATTCTCCCCACTCTCCAAAGAAATCGAAAAAAGAAAACAGAAAAATCAAAAAAGTAAAGAAAGAATTCACCATTTTCTCTTACCCTCCAAAAAGGTCAAGCAAATCCATAAAAAAAAGGAAAAAAAAAAAATCCATAAGGTGATATTGACAGATCTACTCCGGTTGGAATCGAAAACGAAGCATTTCTAGAGAGAGAAAGTAGTATAGAGAGAGAAGGGTGAAGAAATGGATGACAAGTTGATAAAACGGTTGGAATCCGCGGTGGCGCGGCTGGAGGCGCTGTCCGGTGGTTATGGTGCGGGGGAGGTCGGCGGAGATGATGCGGTGGCGATGGATCCGTCGATTGTCGCATTCGGCGATCTAATATCGGAGTATGTTGGGAAGGCTATGAATGCTGCGGAGAAGATAGGAGGAAAGGTTTTTGATGTGTCGAAGATTGTTGAGGAAGCGTTTTCTGTACAGAAGGAGCTGCTTATTAAGATTAAGCAAACTCAGGTTATACCGATTCCTCAATTTTTGCATTCTACTGTTTAATTTTAGTTGGATTTTGTAGCTACATATGTTATTAAGTTTTGATTTATTGCAATAAATGTCTTTTTTATTTGGATTTTTCCATATTTAACGGACTGCAGAGTATTAGCATTTGTAAATGCAAGTGGACTTAGTTATCTGTATATGTATTATGTTAACTCTGTTTCAATGGAGTTGGTGTACACTTGGTGCAAAAATTCTTTCCTTAAGAATTGGAATTGATTATTTTTATTGTTGATGAATAAGATCTTAATTGATGATTGAAATGTGTAGATGGTGCTGTTTTTGGAGGATTTGTTGTATAATTAAATGGTAATCTGTTTTTTTTAATGAACCTGATGGAGGGACGCGGAACATGTATTTGCATTGTGACTTGTGAGAAATTAATATCTCACTATCAGCTTTTCAGAAATAAATTTTTAGCATCTGCTGGCATTTTTTCTTTCTTTTATTACCAAAATTTATTACCTTAGACCAATGTCAGTGGGATGGTTTAAATTGGAATGAGATTGCTAAAGTTTCATTCATATTTTCTCTCTGAAGTTGTGGAGAGTATGGTGGCACAATGCCCTTAGTGCACGCCAGTCATTGTGAGAATGTTTCATTTTTTTAACATCTTGTTATCATTGTGATGATCTAAGAGCAATTGTATTATTGGCTAGGAGAATAAAAAACTGTGGAAGCTCGATGGTTTTCTGTATGAGATACTACGGTGTCTAGCTTATGCATCATTTTGTAATTTTAATTGGTGAACTGGGTTGTTCTAATTTATTCTACTAACATTTTTAATTGTCTTAGCTTCATCCTCTTCTTCCTTGACACTATGATGCTCAATTTGCATTTGTCAAATATGCAGAAACCCGACATGGCAGGGCTAGTTGAATTTCTTAAACCATTGAATGACGTAATTGCAAAAGCTAATGCATTAACAGAAGGAAAGCGACCTGATTTTTTCTTCCACTTGAAGTCAGCTTCTGACAGTCTGTCAGCTCTGGCATGGATTGCATATACAGGAAAAGATTGCGGTGGGACAAATCTCTATGGTATCATATTTCATATTTGCTAGATGAATTCTTAACCTACTGTTTCATTGTAGGTATGAGCATGCCTATTGCACATGTGGAAGAGAGTTGGCAAATGGCTGAATTTTACAATAACAAGGTTGATTATATTCCTCTCATCTCACCCCAACATCCTCCTCGGGAAAAAGGGAGGAAAGGGAATAAAACTTTCCTTAGCTTTTGTCCATTGTTTGAACTCCCTCCTGTTATTTATTAATTTTTTTGGAACTAACTCCCTCCTGTTATAATTCCCTCCCACTTAACATATTTTTTTGGTAGTAATAATGTTCTTCTCATGCTTGGTATTTAGGAAAAATGTGCATTTGGTGGCTTGGGATTTCGTAATACAAAATAAAAGTAGGGGTAGTTTAAAAGTGGGCAATTGTGGACAAGAACTGGATATGATTGAAATATGGCTTTGGAGATTTCTCTTGGAGCAATCTTTTGGGGATACGGTTGGACCAGGAGTTTAGGATTTCAAAAGGATTGTGTGAGCAACGGATTGTGTGAGGTTGCCGATGACAATAAATCTTTGGAGTATAAATAGAAATCAAAACAAAACTAAGAAAAATTAATGGACACAAATTATTTTCTTGTTAACCAAAGCTCAGGTTAAACCCTATTCCCACACTAAGTATATCACAATCTTAATTACCGACCGTAGGGTGGTTTACTTCACTACAAATACAAAAAAAAGTACTTCTTTATCTGTTGCTACGTCTTCATCCTCTCAAATCAAAATCTATATCTCTCTCAATTCCTCAATTTTTCTATATTCTTCTCCATATTCATTAAAATCAAACTCCTCTCAAACAAAACTCTCTCTCTCATTTTTCTCAACTCCTCAATTCATTAAAATCTTCTACGGTTAGATTCCACTGCAAAGAAAAGCGGTATATTAGTCTAACGCCCAAACAAAGTTCCAAACTAATTAGACAAATTTTCACGAAGAAATAAGCGGACGGACAAAGATGAAATATAAGCAGAAGGCCATTTTTCAATTAGGCAGAGAGGCAGGGAACACAAATGGGAAGAATGGGAAGAAGCAACAACTAATGTAGCAAAGCCAATGCGTAGGTGGGTGGTTTGCTTTGGTGGGGTTCCAATTTAAATGGATCACTTTTATCTTTTTTTTATTAAACCAAATAGGCTAGAGTTTTATTTTTAGGGTTTGTTTGATTGGCAAAGGTAGAAAAAAATAATAGTTCCATGTAAGTTAGAAAATAAAAATCACCATACCCATAAGAAAATATTTTTCATGGAATTGACAAAAAACAAGCTTAAAGTGGTTGTACCCTAGAATTCATTTTTCATTTCCACCTTTATATCAAACAGCCAAAGTAAGAATTGTTTTCCTCGGATGCGACTTTTTCATTGAATTGGTGCCAATCAAACACACTCTTAGTAAAACTCCAGTCTAAAACCACCATTTAAAACAAAAGGATAAGATTGGTTCAAACTCGATCACTTGAGTAACAACAAACGATTACACTTCAAAAGTGATCATTATCCAAAATCTGAACTGACCTAACAACCACGATTTTGATTTATCTCCTCCATTTGAACATGTCAATGACTCGATGCACTGTGGGATTAATTTGGGTCGTACAATATAATTTAAGGCACAAGCCTAATTATGCATGTATTTTATTCTCATTGTCTTGGAGATTGTTTGGCACAAAAAATCCAACACTTCTCTTAAAACCATTGCGATTCATATTTCTAGAATCTTCTTCTTTTATCAAATTCAATAAATGGGATGTAGGTGTATGAGATAGGATCTTTTTCTTGGAGGAATGCGTATTTTATCCTCATTGCTTTGGGGATTGTTTGGCACAAAAAACTCGACGGTTCCTTAAAAACCTCTGCAATCTCTTTTATCAAATTCAATAAATGGGATGTAGGTGTATGAGATAGGATATTTTTCTCGGAGGAAGGTTGGATTGTTTCTTCTTCCCTTGCTTTTTTATTACTAGACTACATAATCTTGCTTTCCTGTTGGTTAACTCTCTGAAAATGGCACAATGAATTCACATATTCATATTTGGGGCCTATTTGGTGTAGATAAAAAATTAGATTTTTAAGATATTTTGATAAAAGTTGATGAAATGTGTGGTTGAAAAGTTGATAAAAGTTGTGAGTCCCATGGAATGTGTGGTTGAAAATGAGTTAGGGGAAAAACGAGATTTATAAAATGGGAGCCAAACAGGGGTTAGCTAACTTTAGGTTGTACTGTAGTGCCGAGGAAATAAAAATAGTCATCTATCAAAAATTGCATATGGTAGATATGAGACAAATTTGACATGAAGTTCATACAATTTTTTAAAATTTTCACATTATTTTGACTTATTTACGCAAAATTTTTAATTATTAAGAGTTTTCCTAATTTCACATTCCAAAATTCACAAAATGGAGGTTGCCTTGTCCTTGATGTTCCTACCCTGTAAGAAATTAAAAAAAAAACATAAAAATACCGGACACATGGCCAATGTGTATCAAGAAAAAAATATTAAAAAATATGAGTATGATGAGGCAATACATGAACACCGACACCCCACTCTAGGAGGAGTATCCTTGCTTCACAGGAGCTAAGTTATTAGTTATTGTGGATTCAAGACGTTCAAGGGTATTCCTTTTTATCCAATTATTTACAGTTGGAAATATATGTTATGTTCTTGACTTTCTTTATGTTTTCTTAATATTAGAAGATTCCTTGTCCTCTCGACATTTGTAATTGGGCTTCTATAAATACTAAATTCTTGTTTCGTATAAAAAAAAATATTCTTCTCATGCTGATCAATAGTATTACTTCTAAAGTTTGACGGTGGTTTTCTTTCTAATCACTCTAATAAGTCCAGTAAAATGGGGTCCAAAGTAGGGGTAGTGGTGCATTTAATCTGTCATTTCCTTGATATCAATGCTTCCAGCCAGCCCCATGCCCCGGCCATGCGCAATTGCGTGCTCGCGTACTTTCCTAATTTATTATGCTTTCTTAAGTCATAGGTCCCTATTGAAAATTTTACACCCCCTTTGATGACTCTGCATTTCCACCTTTTCCTTTATTTGTTTTGGTACTACCATAATTATGTTTTGGAACAATTTCAGTTTTTAGGTTCTGATTTTTATAACATTATTATCTAGATTCTTGTGGAGTACAGAAACAAAGATGCTAATCATGTTGAGTGGGCAAAGGCTTTAAAGGAGCTTTTTGTACCAGGCTTGAGGGATTATGTAAAGAGTCACTATCCATTGGGCCCTGTATGGAGTGCCACTGGAAAAACAACGGCATCAGCTCCACCAAAAGTTTCTAAAGCAGGTGGTCCTGCACCTCCCCCTCCTCCACCTGCTACACTATTCAGTTCTGAAACTCCTCAGCCTTCATCATCGCGTCCGAAAGAAGGGATGGCTGCTGTTTTTCAGGAAATTAGTTCTGGAAAGCCAGTAACTTCCGGTAATTTTTTTGTTCTGATTCCCCCTTCAATCTGTACCGGATTATATAGGGTTTTGGTTATATTTATTTCTTATTTTCCTTCTAGGATTGAGGAAAGTCACTGATGATATGAAGGCAAAGAACCGTGTGGACAAGACTGGCATTGTTAGTGCTGGTGACAAAGAAGGTCGCACTATTTCACCTTCTTTTTCAAAGACGGGGCCCCCGAAATTGGAGCTTCAAATGGGTCGTAAGTGAGTAGAAGTTATCCTTCCAGATAGATACATGATGTTAGGTCTGGAATCCATAATGTAGCATTATGTTGCTTGCAGATGGGTGGTTGAAAATCAAATTGGAAAGAAGAATTTAGTAATTGATGATTGTGATGCAAAACAATCCGTGTATGTTTTTGGTTGCAAAGATTCTGTTCTACATATCCAAGGTACGTCTTTATTTTCTATTTTAGGTTTTTCCCTTCAAATCTAAAATGTCAGCCACCAGTCAGTAACATGTGTTGAGTCAAGTTACATTTACACGCGGTTAGGTATTCTTACCATCCACATAATATTGTGCAGGTAAGGTGAACAACATTACAGTAGACAAGTGCACCAAGATGGGGGTGGTATTTACGGTTAGTGAACAAATTGTTATTTTATGAAGTGCAGATTTTTTGAATTTTGGATTCTGTAAATAATGTCTAGTCATGTACTTTTGTTGTTTAAATTTGGTACCAGGATGTTGTGGCAGCTTGTGAGATTGTCAATTGCAGCGGCGTCGAGGTGCAATGCCAGGTAGTTTTTCTTGTTATTCACACGGTGCCGCCTGTCTCATGTCTTTTTCCTTTTCTTCAGTCGTGTTATGGGAAGGGACGTGGTGAGCGTAGCCCCTTTGGGGTGGGGCGAAGGGGACATGTTCTACTACATTTCAGTTATATTATTATTTCGAACTGAAGAAATTAGCTAGTAATGACTAAATAAAATATGTATGTGCTGAATGTTGAGTGTCAGAAATCAACTGACAGAAGTATCATTGCGTAGCTTCATATAGGAAGTCGTGTTGTTGAGATCTATCTAGCCGTAATATCTTAGGATTTCCTATTTCTGAAATTTTATTTCAATTTATGTTGGATGATTTTGGGGTTTATCAAATGATACATAGCATGACACAATTAAGAGATGCCTTCGCTTGAAGGTTGTATGCGGAAACCCAAGAGAATGCTAAGAGTGAAAATCCAATTAGAGTAACATTCCATCTTTTTTTTTTTTTTGCATGTTGACCATTTCAGGGTTCTGCTCCTACCATTTCGGTGGACAATACAGCAGGTTGCCAATTGTACCTGAGCAAAGATTCTTTGGAGACTTCTATAACTACAGCCAAGTCAAGTGAAGTCAATGTGTTGGTACCTGCTTCAGGGCCTGATAGTGACTGGGTACGTTTCAGTCCGATTTGTGATGATGCTTTTAAAATCCTTATGCTACAATAAAGCCTAAACTGCATATTTGCTAATGTATTTCAAACTTCAACTAATATATTTCTTCCCTTAATTTTCACCTTCTACTGAGAATTAGGTATTGGTTTTTCCCCCATGTATATCATAGTTGGGCATTTTATAATAGGGGTTACTGGATGAGATCCTCAAAGAGACACAAACTGAACTGGTTGCCGTAAATTATTTCACGTTGACTTATTTTAAATAGAATCGTTTTAAGTGACTTGCATTTTTTTTGGGCAGGCGGAGCATGCTTTACCGCAACAATACGTGCATGTATACAAGGATGGCCATTTTGTAACTACGCCGGTCTCCCACTCTGGAGGGTAACTGGAAGAGGAAATCTTGAAATTGTCGCATTCATTATTTGTGCTGGTTTTTTCTTCTGTTTCTTTTCCCTTTACACAAGATTGATGGGTGGCTTTTCATTTTTAATTTATTGATTTTTGTTGCTATGCCATTTTGATTCTTTTATATAGAACTGTTGTATTCCGCATCTTGTGTCCGAAATTTGTTCTTGAACGTGTCTTTAACATAAAATCTTTGCGATCGCTTGAGTTATTTGCATGGTGAGTTGAAGTTTTGGTTGAAATGCTAGAATCCTTTAAATTTTCCACTTATGGATTCTCGGTGGAGTTCAATTTCTTGAAATTGTATTTGCACACCAGTGTAACTAATATAGGAATTTTGATGTGTGTTGTATCCACTGTTCTAAAAAGTCCGCTTAAGTTTCATGTAGGCTTGAAGTTCGGCTTCCACGCTTAGTCACGCATTACGCATTGCCCTCGTCTTGATTTTATTTCGTTCTCGTCTAGGATTCGTCTAGACTCGAAAAACTTGAAGTTCGGTCTTTATGTCTAGTCATGTTTTATGTTTTTTTAGAACATTGGTTGTATCTATGATGTGCTTTTTGGGGGAAAATATACCAATACAATGCACCAATTAACAATATTAACAATTTTGCGATATGCTCAACGATATAATTTTTCCCTCCTAATTAAAGTAGTAATCGACTCAATCAAATTAACCAATCAAGCAACTCAACCAACAAGCTAAAGTACAAGTAATATAAATGCTGGAATAATTGAATTGAATAGAAAACACAAATATTATTCTTTAACATCGTAAAATCATTTTAGACAAGAGTAACTTAACTGAGCAATTGACAAAATTTACTTGCATAAAATAGATAAAATGTTTTCTTTTCAAAATTTATGTCTAAAGTAAAAAGGTAATTCAACAGGCTATACATCAAGAATATAATCTTGACTCACCATTGCTCATAAACACCATCTAATAAAATGGAACACAAATAAAACCAACAACAAGAGATATAAATATCACCTAATATTCATTCCAAGCTTGGAAAAGCCAATATGAAGAACAAGCTTAAGAAGACGACCCACAGAAACTTTTCTTCAAACAAAAATGGCTGTAGCGGCTGAACCCCTCCCCTTTGTACCTTTGTTTCCCAGTTGAAGGCTTGTGTGTATTCTAGATCTGGACGTCGGGTGGGTCGGTCTGAATATTTCAATACTTGAAACCACCTGTTATACTTCGGGTATTTCGTAAATGGAACCATTCGGATTCACGTAATTATTAGAACCAAACCCGAACTGGAATTATCGGTTCGGGTTCGGTTGTACCCATAACATTTTCTTTTAAAATTGTGAGTTAACATGTTTTGAAAATAAAAATAAAAAATACAAACACGTTAACATTAAAATACATTAGATATTAAAATAATTTCTGAAACATATAAACATTAACTGGAAGAATAGACACCAAAATTGCATACCCATAAATTAGGATTAGAAAAAAAAATTACCTCAAAAAATTGAGGATCTGTTTCGGTTCTAGAAGAACTTTGTCTTCACCATCTCAGTGTGTATTGAACGCGCGCGAGAGAGAGAGAGAGAGAGAGAGAGAGAGAGAGAGAGAGAGAGAGAGAGAGAGATGAAGGAGAGAGTTGAGCAAGAGTGTTAGACAAACGAAAATGTTGTGTATCTGAATAAATGGCGATTGGGAATTTGGTTGGGTATTTGGAATTGTGTCTATTGTGTATGGATTTAAGGGCGGTGGATTTTGGCATTTTGGTTGGATTTTGGACAGTTGGACTCTTGTCTTTGGTACCGTGGTGTTGGGTTGAGTCATTGGGTCATGGTGAATAAATTGTATAAAAATAAAAAACTTATAAAAAATGTCAAATTCAATTCCGAGTTGGGTATCCATAGTTTCAGTTCAAAAACCAAGAACTGACCCAGACTCGGCCGGTTCTTGGTTCTTGGTTTCGGCTCCTAATTTTTTTAGTTGGAATCGGACTGGAACCTCTGGTTCCGGTTAGGTTCAGTTATAGTTAAAATGCCCATCGAAAAATTCGATTTCAAGTCGAGTATCCACAGTTCTAATTCAATAACCAATAACTGACCCAGACTCGATCGGTTCTTGATTCTCGGTTCCAATTCCTAATTTTATTTTGTTAGAATTGGACCAAAACTGGAGGTTCGGTTATGATTAAAATGCCCACCCCTAATGTATTCTACTCCCAAATTCAATAGCAAACTTGAAGCTTTAGGTTTTAATTTGATAATTCCAAATTGCAAAAAGACCTCCAACTTAATCCATATGATTAATTCCATCATGAGCTGGACCAATCAATTTTAAGTAATAAGTGTTTGTTTGATTTTGCTATAAAACGGTTTTTAGCATATTCGGATAAAAATGATGAAATGCGTGGTTGAAAAGTTGATAAAATTGTAAATAACATGAAATATATAGTTGAAATTAATTGTTGACTTTGACTTAAATTTTTATAAACTTTTATGCAAAGCCAAACAAAGACTAAGTGGGTTTAAGAATTTTGGGCCTCACACGACAATTTCTCACTCTAGTTCATAGCTACACTGAAAACTCCAATCCCATCCTACTCCCATCCTACTCACAAGTAAGAACACAACTCAAACTTTTGCTTGCAACCTTGATCAATATATTGACAATACATCAATTATATTGTCAATATAAATATTTTCCAATTATTTCAATTTTACTTCTTTATGGATCCAATGATACCTCAAATCAATGTGTTTGGTACGAGAATTATATGCAGAATTCATGCTCAACTCAAGAGCACTCTGATTGTCAAAATAAATGACGTACTCATTCTACTTTAAATTATGCTCATCAAGAAACAATTTTCGTCCATACTATCTCTTTCCCTGCTTCAGTAACTACTATATACCCAACCTCAGTGGATAAAGCTACACATTTTTACAATTTTGATTGTCAACAAACAGTTCCCCTTGCAAAATTAAATAATTACCAAGATGTAGATTTCCTTTTATCAAGGTTTGTTGCATGTCTGCATCTATATACCTTGTCAAAATCGACTGAGGTTCCCAAGTTCCTCTAAGATACGACAAGATCCATTTTACTGCTTCTTAATGATCTTTGTCTAGATTAGACATAAATCTGCTTACCACACCACATGCATGTTCAATATGAGGTCGAGTACGTACCATGACATACATTAAACTACTAACTGCTGAAGAGCAGGGATTTGCTTCCACTTTCTACTTTTCTTCACTAATCGATGGACATAATCTTTTGGTAAGTTTTAAATGACCACGGCCAGGTGAGCTGACTGACTTGACTCCTTTCATATCGAACTTTCCAAGTAGCTGCTTAATATATTTTTCTTGTGATAACCACAACCTCTTAGACTTTCGATTTTGAACTATCTCCATGCCCAAAATTTATTTAGCCAGCCTCAAATCCTTCATATCATATGACATATGCAAGGGTTTTTTCAATTTCATAGTCAACCCCTCGTCATGGCCAATTATAAGTATGTCATAAACATAAAGAGATAAAACAATGAACTTGTCACGTGAAAAAGATATGATGTAAACATAGAAGTCTGAAGTCGTCCTCGTGTGCCCATTCCTCGTCATAAAAGCATCAAACTTTCCATACAATTGTCTTGGTGCTTGCTTCAACCCATACAAACTCTTATTCAATTTTCACACAAGACGTTCTTTCTCCTTTTGATCAAGACCTTTTGGTTGCAACATATAAATCTCTTCTTTCAAGATGGAGGAAGGCATTCTTCAAATCAAGTTATTCTATTTCAAGATCTAAACTAGTTGCTAAACCTAAAACAACTTTGACATATGTCATTTTCATAGCATGAAAGAAGATCTCATCAAAATCAACACCATATTTCTACCCAAAGCCTTTAACAACCTAGCGAGCCTTATACTTCATCAAATCACCCATTTGTTCTTCAATGCTTTCCTACCATTAGGAAGATTCACGAACTTATTAGTATCATCTTTCTCAAATTTTTTTCTCTCTTCTGTAATTGCTTTAATCCAGTAGATTTTATTCCATCAAGTACGCGTCTCTAAAAAATTCTGACTCTCTATCAGCGGTAAGCAAAACATAATCAGAAGTATGATACCTAGAATATGCCCTGTGCTCTCTAGTAGACCACTTCGCATGAGCTTTTTACGCTTCTTCATCTAGAATTTGCTATCTCTAATTACCAATTTCATCAACTTATATATCTCCATGAACAATTTCATCAACATCATCATTAGTAGGAGCTGCATTATCTCCACCAATAGGTTGTGAAGTTGGAGAACTAGTAGATGTGAAATCTGGAACATCTGCAGTCACTATCTTAGGCTGCTCAACTTTTTCAAAACCTTCAACTGTCTGGTTTTAATTAGAAACCACATCTCTGCTTCTCAAAATATTCTTTTTCTTTGGATCCAAAATTTATAGCTCAACTGTTCATCACCATGACAGAAAAAAATACAAAGAATAGCTCTATCATCAAGCTTCAATCTATGTTCCTTAGGCACGTGCACAAAAGCTTGACCCAAACACCTTTAGATGAGAGTAGGAAACATCTGTAACAGTTCAAACTCGTTCTCGAATATGAAAATCCAAAGGAAAGTAGGAAATCTATTGATCAAGTATCAATCAGTCTTAACCGCTTCACCCCCAAAAAGTTTTAGGTAGCTTGACTATCTTCAACATACATCTGACTCTATCAAGAATTGTATGGTCAATTATTTCTACCACTCCATTATGCTGAGAAGTACCAGATTCATTAAACTCACGTCGAATCTTAAATTTTCAAGCAATACTCCTTCAACCCATGTGAAGTGTATTCCCTACTACAATTAGTCCTTAGGCCTTTCAAACACTTTCTTGTTTCTCATTCCACCATGGTATGAAACTATTGAAAACACTGAAATACATGGTCTACATGGTCTTTAGTTTCAGAAGATATACCCAAAGTTTTCTAGAAGCATCGTTACAAAGATAACAAAATATTTGTTTCCACCCAAAAAGGCCATAGCACCATGAGAACACATCCAAATATACCAGCTCTAAAGTATCATGTTTTCTTCTAAAGGAGCCATTAAAAGTAACTCTATGTTGCTTACTTTATAACCAATGATCACACACTTTAGAGACCTACAATTGGCTAAGGGAATGCTTGTCTTCTTAGCCAGAACTTGCAATTGTTTTTTACTTATGTGACCGAGCCTCTTGTGCTATAGTTTGAGATAAGAATCTTCAATTACATTCAACCCATTTTCACAAGATTTTCCTTAAGTCTTGTACAATGTGCAACAAGCTTCCCTTTAACAACAACCAAAAAGCCTTTTGACAATTTTCATTTCAAATCATTGAAACTGTTGTGATAACCCTGGCAGTCAAGATCATTAACTGATATTAGATTAAGGCACATATCAAGAATATGCATCACATCTTTCAACATCAAGGTGCAACCAGCATCTGTTTGCAATTGAATGTCGCCAATCCCTAGAATATGATTTTTTATTTTTAAGATAACAAAATCACCCACAATGTAACTTGCAAACAAATCCATATTTGAAGAAACATGGTAAGAAGCACCGCTACCAATAGTCCATTCTATACTGGGAACACCCATGTTTAGCTATTCGTGCTCTCCACAAGAAAGTACATCATCACTACCAGATACAACAATTGTAGCATTCTTATCATCTTCGTTGTTCTGATTGCTGCTTTACTTTTGCTCTCTCAACCAAACCCACAATTTCTTTTAATAAGACCCTTTTTGCCACAATAATAACAAACAATCTTTTTGTCTTTCGATTTTGATTGCCTCTTGACTTGCTATAACTTTTTTTCCCTATATTCTTGTTTCTTCCTCTATCATGTGTAATAAGAGCCAATGAATGATCTGAACTCGTGCTTACACCTTCAATTTTTCTTCTTGTTTTTCATTCTGCACACCTTCTTTCACAGATTCCATAGTCAAAACATCATCAGGGGCAGGTTACTAACAATTACAACAAAGGTTTTCCAACTATCTGGCAAAAAACTAAAAAACAACGAAGCCTGCAATTCATCTTCAACATTAATGCCCATATTTGTTAACTGATTTATGATATTTTGAAAATTGTTCAAATACTGTGTCATGCTCATGGCTTATTTATATTTCATACTGACAAAGTCTCATATAAAAAAGACTTCTCGTTTGCAGTTTTTTTCCTCGAACATAGACTCTAATTTCAACAACAATTTATGAACATTAGTTTCTTGTGCCACAATTTCTGATAGTTCTATTATGATATATGTTGTAGATTTTAATCCCGTAAGTGGATGGATCGTTAATAAGTAATAAAGTGGTGTGTAGATTGTCGAACTCATGAGGACTAACTATCAATTATAGTTCGAGTTTTAACAATATAAGAACACATATTTCTTTTATGATTTTAATTCTAAAACTATTCTACATATGTTTAATTAAATCTAAATTATAAAGTAATCAAATTAAATTTGTGAGAACGAAATCGAGTTTAACTAAACTAGGATTCACGAATCCACCTACACGTTCCTTAATTAATTATCTGTTTGATTGCTTTAGCTTATAATTACATTGGATTGAAAATCGGTGATTATAATAATCAAAAGCCTCTCTCGATGACCAATCAATTCTATATTGATATGCAAATCTAATTATCTCTAATTAAGTTTTGAATATAAAAATATGCATTTAAATCTCAAGAACACCTAAACGGATTTGATAAGGCATAATAATAATTTCTATCTATTATTAGACCATATGTTATTCAATACCATGTGCTTATCTAGACTAAATCTCTCGACTTCAATAAATATCACAAAATATTCTAATGGTGATCAAGCATTAAAGTATTAAAAAAATGAATAAAGAATAATCAATCCATAAATAATTAATTACTAAAACAGAAAAACTTCTAATTTATTAAAAATATGAGGTTTCATCGTTCATCCTAGCAATAAGTAATTTAGCCAGATATGATTTTGAAAATAATACAAGAATTGTATTAATCATGTTCCGAAAGAATAAGAAGAAATTAGAAATACAACCCGTGTTTTCGGCCCAAGAATCTTCAATCCGTTCCTTGATATTCGATTCTTCTCTTGTATATTTCTTTCCAAAATTCGTCTCCTCGCGATTGTGCTCTATTCTACCTTTTATATTCATTTCCCAATTCTTCAAAACGTGTTTTAGGTAGTTGTTTTATCCTGAACTTGGTAGAGTTCTATTTCCATCAGGAAACAACTTAACAGCTGCCCGAAATACCTATGCGATCATCGCATGATTTTGTCAAATAATGTTCTACAGAAAAACTGTGACTTGCGATTGCATAGTTAATTTGGATACAATTCTTGAATTTCTTTCTTTGATATTTGTTTGACAAACCCCTCAAGTCTTTTTTTTTGTTCAATTAAGTCTATTTTTCTTCTGTTTGCTCTCTTTTCGTTAGATCGACACTTGAATTTGATTTTTTCCTAAAATGATAAGAAAACAATGTGCCATTATACTAAAAACATGTAAGAGTACTTATAATTGTCCTTTTTTGTGAGCTCCAATAAGTACAAAATTGTACTTATCAATATACCATTGCTTGTCTCACATGTCATCTGGTTTAGCCTCATCACCTTCAGTAGGTTCATACGAATACATAGAATAAATGATGATTTATTCTAGGCTTCCAACTCGTTCAATTATAATTGGTGAGTCTCATTATATCACTACCAACCGACTCATCCATTTTAATCCACACAATCCAACTCTAGCTCTGATACAACTGTTAGAAAAAAAAATACACCAATACAATGCACCAATCAGCGCTACCAACAATATCGCAATGTGCCCAAAGATATAAATTTTCCCTCCACCGTGCGATTAAAATAAGAATCCACTCAATGCAATTAACCAATCAAGCAACTCAACCAACAAGCCCAAGCACAAGTAATATAAATACCGGAATAAGTAAAGCAACAAAGAGATATCAAGATTATTCTTTAATATTGTAAAACCCTTCTAGTCAATAAAATTTGATGGGGTAAACCGAAAAAATCCACTATCACAAAAGTTGGATACAATTTTTTCTACTTAAGATTTATGCTCAAAATCAAGAGGTAATCCAACACTTTACATCAAGTACACAATCAAGTACACTATCTTGGCTAACTACACATAATCATCATCTAATAAAAGATGGAACCCAAATTAAACCAACAACATGAAGAGAGGATAAATATCTCCTAATATTCATTCCAAGAACAAACTTGGAGAAGCTAATATGTAAATAACAAACTTGAAGAAGAAGACCTACAAAAACTTTACTTCAAACAGAAATGGCAGCAGCCGCCGACACTCTCTCTTTTTACATTAGTTTCTCACTAGGTGGCGTATGTGTATTCTGCTCCCAAATGATCTACTTTAAAACTTACTTATTTACTTATAAATAAAAGTTACTTTTTAGGAATAACTCTTAAGTTACTATCAAAATAAGTAATTCACTTATTTTTAACTTTAATTAATAAAAATAATATTTATTTTAAAATTTATTACTCATAAGTAAGTTTACTTAGTAATTAAATTTACTTAAAAGTAAATTTTGAACACAGAGAGGGGGTTTGGCAGAACGCCGCGGTGGAAGCGAAAACAGTGTTTGAAGCACACAATATAATCCCGTTTTACCTCAACACTTCTAATTAATTTTAATTTTATTTTATATGTTTTTCACTAAAGTTTAATCCCCATTTTCTTTGAGGGGATTGAATAGTCTGTTTGTTTAAGTTTGGACAAGTACCTTGGATTGATTTAGGAAACTAAATATAGACTAATTGTCAAATTCTAGTATTAAAAAGTGAATGCAAGACCATGAAACGTGATTCTTAAAAAAAAAAAAACAACTATGAAAACTTGATATTTTACTAAAGATCTTTGTTGGGTCAAATTGAGGCCTATTGTCTTCAAAATTACATTAATTCTTTGAAGACGTCGTTCTCAATAAACTTACATTTTTCTATTATATATCTTCGTAAAGAAACAAAAACAGTGTTTTTCTCTTTTAAGAATAAGCTTCGTTTACAACTATTTCTACAATTTCTTAGTGATTTTTAAATTCTATGTTGTGTACTTATAACTCCTAGTTGTCCTTAAAAGATTATATGTTGAACTTTTACTTGAACGATAAAGAATGAAACACTTAACCTGTAAAGATCTGCTGCAACAATACTTGAAGAAGAAGAAATGATAATAGATTTTTGGACTTGAAGTGTGTTGAACTCTGTCCTAAAAGCGTTATTTGAACAGTCTCGTTGAAATGAGACGCTAAAGAGTCTAAAGATAAATAACTTTAGTAGATTTTAAGCCTCAAACCGGATTGCATTAGCATAAGTGAAATCCGAAAAAATAGAACTTCGAAGGTATGAAAACTTGAGATTTTAATTATATGAATTTGATGTTACTCTTTTGTATGATGTTTGGGGATGATATTATATTATTTTTAACATCAAATTCCTCATGAATTTTATAGTGTAGAGATATCAAAATTCGTGGGACACAACACTTAGGACGAAGATGCACCTTTTAGTGCCTC
This sequence comes from Forsythia viridissima, assembly GCA_030279155.1. Lineage (NCBI taxonomy): Eukaryota > Viridiplantae > Streptophyta > Magnoliopsida > Lamiales > Oleaceae > Forsythia > Forsythia viridissima. The sequence goes on along the minus strand of CM059045.1, from coordinate 18,279,690 downwards.
AAATTGACAAATGAACAGGGATTGCCCCTGTTTGCCGTGGTCTGACCGTGGTTTGCTTACTGCGGTATGGTCGCGTTTGGCCTACGGAAGGTACGTATCACAATCCCTACTGCGTTGCCAATAGTTGAACAATTCTCACTTGTTCAATAATATATTTAAATAACTCAATTTTAAACGTTATTCACGTCTAAAATAAAGTATCTTTTGATTTGAACCTTACCTAAGTGTAAACGTCACAAAGTAATATCGAAATCTCAGGTAGCCTTGTCTTCGAACCCGTTATTCCTTGTGATAATACCGACAATGTCACACACATGAACACACACATTCAATTTGTTTCACACAAGTTTTCTTAGCGTGTTAGTGACCATGCACTAACCGAATTGATGAACTTTTCAAAAAGTAAATTTCAAACTTTCCTTGAAACGACACGGCGACACCACTTCTAAGTTTATATAGGTGAAATTTTTATAATGACTTTGTTAAAATGAAGACACTTGTACTACGTATTGAATTCCATTAAGAGTTTTTTTAGCTTAACCCTCCAACTATAACACTAGTACTTACTCCATTAGGATATGGTATTATAATTTAAGTCGTGCGAATCATCCACTTATCAAATAACTTGTTGTTACCCTTTGAACTCGTGGATTACTCATTTCGTGATGACAGGTAGGGTTGCCGAGATTCTACAATAACAATGGATTCAAGGTTAAGTAATCTATATGCTTTTCTATTTAAAGCATATCCTACAAAAGCACACTTGATGCCTCTTGGACCCAACTTAGTCTTTTTAGAATTAGTGTTGTGATATGCAAGACACTCTCACACTTTAAGATATTCAATGCTTGATTTTCTCCCTTTCCACAGTTTATAAGGGGAAAACTTAAGTTTCTTTGGAAGAATCATATTACTAATATGACAAGCAGCAAATAAAGCTTCATCCAATATAAGACAATTTAGCATGCATTAACACGGTATTAGTAAATTTCAACCAAAGTCCTATTATTTCTTTCTGCCAAACAATTTTATTCGAATATTATAGGAGCACTATATTGGTGTATTATGCCATGTTCTTCACAAAAGATATTAAATTCATTAGAAAACTATTCACCATCTCTATCGCTTGTAAATTTTTTTTAGTTTTTTCCTTAGTTGATTCTCTATTTCGGCTTTGTAAATCTTAAACATATTAAAGGCCTCATCATTACGTTTCATTAAGTAAACATAACAAAACCTAGAAAAATCATATATGAAAGTTATGAAAAATTTGTTACCTCCTCTAGTTAACATGTCATTTAATTCACAAATGTTTGAATGAATTAAGCCAAGTAAGCTAGAAGATCTTCAACACTATTAAAAGGTTTCTTGATCATTTTTGACTTAACACATATAATTCACATTATAATATTTTTCTAATTCAAAAGAAATCATATCACTTTTTACCATTCTATGGAATAACCAATATACCCTAATATATCATGCCATAATTTAAAAGAACCAAGCCAATAAACGGAATTTCACTATAACTTTATTAATATCAACGTCAATAGTACACAGTTTGACCTTTCTCTCTGTAGAATAGCATTTTCTAACATAAATTCCATTACAGGAAATTACAGGTTTACTTGACTCAAAAACAGATATAACATCCATTTTTCCCAAGAGATCCCCACTAACAAGGTTCATATTCATATCTGACACATGAAGTACATTTGACAAAATGATTTTCTTCTCAAATGTGAAGTACAAGTCAATATTTCCTTTGTCAACTACGTTTGAACAACCTTCATTTTCCATTTGGATTTGTTGTCCATTGTGGATCTCTTGATAGGTTTTGAAAAGAGACATGTTGTAGCAAATATGAACGGTAGCACAAGTGTCATACGAGCATCACATATCTTTTCCTTTGATGTCATTAAATTTTCTCACGGCAACAATGATGTCCTTGGTGTCAATGGAGTTCACTTTGCCCTCGTTTTTGCTTTGTTTCCAATACTGGCAATCTTTTGCATAATGTAACGTCCCAGATTTTCTTAAGATAGAGGTCACTAAAAATCTTAAAATAGTACTTGACGACTCCAAATTAAATTTCCCATAAGTCTGTGAGTGCCTGAGTGGTTTTAAATTTTATATGCAGCGAAAAAATATCACGCACGCAAGGTAATTTAAAAGGGACGTAAAAAACTTCATAACTTTATCGATAACTCTAGACGTCGCTAGATATTATTTGACTAACCTAACATGCTCAAAAAATTATGATTTTTGTCCTGTGACTACTTGTTACTTTAAGGAACAACATATCAAAAATTTAGATTTTTATCAAGTCATTTGATATGTGAAATAAAAGAACAAAATAGCTTGAAAACTAAGCTTCGGGTACAACTCGCACTGCCAGGAAAACAGTCTTAAATAATTCATCCGATGTAATTTTAAGGTGATTTAAAATTATACTAATAGAAAACTTATCAATCTACCCAATGCCACTAATTTCACTAACAAATTCACAGTATGCAAAATGTTTTGTTATTTTAAAAACAGGGACAGAAAGCTAGAATTTCAACATGTAGCAGCTAAAATTCATCTTTAACTTTGAAATTGGTGAAACAAACAAACTACTATCACATTTCAAAGTTACACCCTTAAAACATAGTAAAAATACAGTAATTTAATTTACATATTGTTGGAAAAATATGTGTCATATTTTTCACTTTTTATATCTTGGCTCACTTAATAAATATAACTGATTTTTAATGATAAAAGAGCAGGTCAACATTTTTGTTTTTGACTGATTTGGATAACGCCAGTTCTGACTGACTGGGTTGATAAGCACATTATTTTTTCATATCAGTAAAGCTGCGATTTTATTCTGTTTTCATACTTGATATATTCTGATAACATGAATATTATTGACAACTCTTTTTGTAGGTTAAAGAATCTTTTCTTATTCTCTTAGATTTGTTTAGGAATGAAATAATTAGTTTCCTAAATTCATTCATTCTACAAATCTAAGAATATCTTTCTATATTCTTTCCTACTAATTGTCTTACCATTCTTGTTGTAGATTTTTAGGTAAGAAATAATTCCTAATTTGATTTCTACTTTAACTATAAGTAAGAGTAGAAATCAATAAGGAATTAAGGCTTTAAAAATATTTTTGTGTTCTTATTCCATAAGCTTCAAACCAGCCGAATCCATTCAAGGTGAACAAGACATGGTGCTTCATTGATAAAGTTTTCAAAGCCAACGAGTTCTTCAAGACATTGAAGAAGAAGGCTTTGAAATATAATTTTTGTTCTTGTTTTCCCCAAGCAAAAACCGCCGAAATCCATAGAAGGAAAACAAGACATCAAGCTTCATTGATTCGACATCAAAGTAAAAATATTTTCTTGAAACTCATTGAAGAATCAAGAACTAATTGGTACTCAACGAACAATTCCATATCTTGTTTAAGCTACTTGGCATGGAGTTAAGAATGGGGGTTCTTAATCCAAGTGGTGGTTGCGGTCAACTACAATAGGAAAGTGGCGATAAAGTCAAGACCGGTGGATTTGATTCCACTTCATCAACAAGTCAGAAGAAGAAGTATCACATGGAGTTGATCTGTTTTCTTTTGATTGTTATTTTGTTAATTTTTACGAAATTACAAAAATCGATACTATTGTATTTTTGAATAAGATTATTAGTAGATTGTTTTTACCCATGGCATGGGGGCTCGTGGATGTTTCCCTTCGGAGTTTACCACGTTACATCTTGTGTTCATATTTAATCTTTTAATTTTCGAACTTAACAAGATTAGGTAAACGAACACTGTTGTGGGAGTCAGAATTGTTATCTTTATGACTTGCCAGTTCTGACTGTGTTCTGTCCAATACTTGTTTAATTAAGATTAAAATTTATTTTAATTTAATTAATCTTGGTTTTAGAACTTTGAATTGGTATCAGAGCGGGTACACTCTATAAGTGCGATCCAAAAAAACCTAGATATGGACGGAGCTCCGTTTAGACAACTGGTTTTAGATGGAACTAATTATGCATATTGGAAAATTAGAATTCAAGTTTATATCCAATCCCTTGATGAAAAAGCTTGGCACTCTATTGTCCATGGATATAAAACTCCCACCATTATTGAAAATGGTGTAGAAAGAGAGAAAAAGGCAGACAAGTGGGCTACAACTGATTTTAATTATACTAATTGGAATTCCAAAGCTTTAAATGACATATTCTCCTTCGTAGATTCTAATCAATTCGTTTGATCTCTACTTGTCAGATTGCTAAAGAAGCTTGGGACATCTTACGGATTGCTCACAAAGAAACCACTATGGTCAAGTCATCTAAGCTTCAAATTCTTACTCTAGAGTTTGAACAACTAACCATGGGAGACAATGAACAATTTAAAGACTTCTATGCAAAACTCAGTTACATTACTAATACTTCTTATACTTTGGAAAAGAAATATTCGGAGAGCAAAATTGTAAAGAAAATTCTCAGATCCTTGTCTGATCGTTTTTATTCTAAAGTAACTACAATTGAAGAAAGTAAGGAGATTGAGAATATGAAGGTTGAAGAATTGGTTGGATCATTGATGATATATGAGCTACATCTACAAAGGAGAAGGAAAGAAAAGGGATCTGGTATTTTCTTCAAAATTAAAAACCATGAAGACGAGGTTGATTGTGAGGAGAGTGAAACAAATGAAAACATGGCCATGCTCACCAAACAATTCAAAAAAATTCTAAAAGGAAATCAAAAAGGAAAGAACTTGAATATTCCTCTCCAACAAAAGAAGAGATTTCCAATCAACACAAAACAAAACCCCACTACATCTATGAATAGATCTGACAATCGAATTCAATGCCATGAGTGTGAGGATTTTGGTCACATAGGCTCTGAATGTGCAAATACTTTAAAGAAATCTCATACCAAGAAGGCCATGAATATCACTTGGAGTGAAGATGATGAAAAAGATTCAGATGAGGATGAGGACGGCAGAACCACTGTTGATCAGGTAATATCTTTAACTGTGAACTTAACTTCTCGTACTGATTCCGTGCAAAACTTGACTGCAGGTTCTGACTTCTTGATTACAACATCTGAAGAACTAGTTCGTGTCCGTTATAACTACAGCAGTATGAATAAAAAATTAAAAGATGAACAGGAGAAAATTTTGTCTACTCAAGTCATGATGAATTTTTGGAAGATGACAAGGCTAAAATTGATTCTCAAAATAATATTCTTACCAACATCTTAAAAGAGAAAGATGATCAAATTGCGAACCTTCTTGATGAATTAAAATTTTCAAAAGAAAGGTTCAAGCAATTAACAATTGGAGCCTCTCGCTTAAGTAAAACTCTAAGCCATGGAACAACTCCAAACGTCAAAGAAGGTTTGAGATATGTTGGAAAAGGTAAAAGAAAAGTTGGGAATCAGATCAACTTCATCAAAAAAACAAAGTCTGCTATATTTTCAGACAAAACTACTCCCATCGCCGTTAGATGCCAAGACTCAAAAAACAATCACGACCATCAGGTATACAACCAATGCAGAGAGGTAAATCAAAGTACTTTGTAAAATGTTGCATCTATGGTAATCTAGGACACAACTATTTTCATTGTTTATATAGTAAAAACTTGGCTAATAGACAAATGAGACACCATAGCAACACTAAAGTAAGACAAATTTGGGTCAAAATGGTGATTTAAATTGTTATATGGTTGGTGTTTCCTATAGAACTTTTATTCCTAACTCTTGGTATTTTGACAGTGGTTGTTCTAGACATATGACTGGTAAACGATCTTATCTAACTAACTACGAAAGTCATGAAGGTGGTCTGGTCACTTTTGGTGATGGAGCACACGGTAAAATTGAAGGTGTAGGCACTATTCTAATTGATGGACTCTCTCTGTTAAAAAAAGTTCTTTTTGTTGTAGGTTTAAAAGTTAACCTGATTAGTATAGGCCAACTCTATGACGATAAACACTTGGTTATGTTCTCAAAAAATTCTTGTAAAGTCTTGAATTATGATGGTAGTTGCATTCTACATGGTACTAGATCTAGTGATAAATGTTATCTTCTTGACACTAAAATTACTTGTCATATTTCAAAGACTGACTCTACTGAGTTATGGCACAAATGATTGGTACATTTAAACTATAGTAATATGTTGAGACTAACAAAATTGAATGTAGTACGAGGCGTTCCTAAGCTTACTGAAAAATCTGAAAGATTGTGTGGTTCGTACCTAAAAGGTAAGCAAACCAAAAGTACTCACAAGCAAGGTAAGTTTCTTACTACATCTCATGTTTTGAAATTACTTCACATGGATTTGATGGGACCTATTCAAACTGAAAGTATCGGTGGCAAGAAATATATTTATGTTTGCGTGGATAATTTTTTTAGATACACTTGGGTAGATTTCTTGAGAGAAAAATCTGATGTTTTTGAAAGATTTAAATTTTTGCACCTAAAATTAACAACAGAAAAATATTTTGAGGAAATAAAAATATTAAAGATTAGAAGTGATTATGGGACGGAGTTTGAAAATACTATTTTCTTTACATTCTGTGATCAAAATGGTATTTTTCATGAATTCTCTGCACCCAAAACCCCTGAACAAAATGGTGTTGTAGAAAGAAAAAATAGGTCTCTACAAGAGATGGCTAGAGTAACGCTAAATAGTAAGAAGCCCCCTGTTAAATTATGGGCTGAAGCTATTAATACTGTTTGTTATATTTTGAATCGTGTGTCTTTGAGAACAGGAACCACCAAAACTTCTTATGAAATCTGGAAAGGAAGAAAACCAAATCTCAAAAATTTCCATACCTTTGGTAGTAAATACTATGTTTTAAATGATCAGGAATATTTGGGTAAATTCGATTCAAAAAGTGACGAGAGAGTATTTATTAGTTATTCTGAGAACAGCCGAGCTTACAGAATTTATAACATGAGTACTCAGACTATCATTGAATCAATCAATGTAAAAATTGATGATACTGATGATTTTTCATCTTATTCACAAGAGCCTAATATTCAGACTTTGGAAGAATAGGTTGCTGGACGTCAACCTACTCAAGACAATCATGTACCTGCACCAGACAGCGATAAACATAAGGAACATCCAGCATTAAGTTCTGATGTCTTTGCCCCCTGCTCTTGGAAGTTTTGACGTACCATATACAAATAATGAACAGAACATGAGAAGGCAACCTCAGTCTTGGATACAGAAAGCACACCAATTGGACAATGTTCTCTCAGATTCCAGAGACGGTATGATGACTCGGAGGAGGCTTGCTAATGAACTTGAAAATGTTTGCTACACTTCACAAATTGAATCCAAAAATATAAATGATGCTATTATTGATAAAAATTAGGTTCTAGCCATGCATAAAGAGCTAGCTCAATTTGACAGAAATGAAGTGTGAGAACTTGTACCTCGACCAAAGGACACAAATGTGATCGGGACAAAGTGGATATTCAAAAATAAATTAGATGAACATGGCAACATAGTCAGAAACAAGGCACGCTTGGTTGCACAGGAATACACTCAACTAGAAAGAGTGGATTTTGATAAAACATTTGCTCATGTGGCTCGACTTGAATCTATTAGACTTTTGCTAACTGTGGCATGTCAAATGAGATTCAAGCTGTACCAAATGGATGTTAAAATTGCTTTTCTGAATGGAATTCTTAATGAAGAAGTCTATGTTGAGCAGTCTAAGGGATTTATTGATCCTTATTCTCCCAACCATGTGTTCAGACTCAAAAAGGCCCTATACAGACTAAAGCAAGCTCCATGTGCTTGGTATGAACGATTGACCATGTTCTTATTAGAATAGGGATACAAGAGAGGAGGAGCTGACAAAACGTTATTCATCAAATATTTTAAAACTGGATTAACAGTTGCACAAATCTACGTCGATGATATTGTGTTTGGTTTTTCACTAGAAACAAAATCTAAGAAATTTGCTACACTTATGCAATGGTGAACTAAATTTCTTTTTAGGGTTGCAGATCAAACAGGTTGGATCAGGAATTTTTATCTCACAGGCCGAGTATACTAAAAATTTGGTGAAGAAGTTCAGCCTTGAACAAACCAATCAGTCAGAACTCTTATGGCCATGTCCTTGAAAATTTCCAAAGATGACCAGGGAAAGGAGGTTGACTCCAGCTTGTACAGAAGCATGACATGCAGTTTGCTGTACCTGACTGCAAGCCATCCTGACATATCATTCAGTGTTGGAGTTTGTGCATATTATCAAGCTAAACCAAAAGAATCACATCTTGCGGCAGTGAAGCGAATTATTCGTTATATTAATTGTACTTCTGATTTTGGTTTGTGGTATACTAATGATACTAACTCTCATCTTGTAGGATACACTGATGCTGACTGGGCTGGAAACATGGATGATGGGAAAAGCACGAGTGGATGATGTTTCTACATTGGTAACAATCTCATTGCATGGTTAAGTAAGAAACAAAACTCTATTTTCCTATCTACTGCACAAGCTGAGTATATTGCTGCGGGTAGTTGTTGCACTCAGCTACTCTGGATGAAACAAATGCTATATGATTGTGGTATTGATCAGGACTTTGTTACTATATTCTGTGATAACACTAGTGCTATCAATATATCTAAAAATCCTGTTCAGCACTCTAAGACCAAACATATTGATATTAGATATCATTTTATTAGAAATTTGGTTGAAGAAAAAGTAATTACTTTGGAGCATATTCAGACTGAGTATCAGTTGGTTGTTTTGTTTACCGAAGCCTTAGATTCTGCTACATTTGAGATTCTACGGAAGGCCGTGGGCATTTGCTTGATGCATTAATTTTTTTTTAATTTATTTTTCCTTGCAAATAGCATATGATATAAATTTATGATTGGTCTATGAATTTTGAGATTTACTTGGATTAACTAATCAGTATGGTATGCTCATTATACTCATGGTAAATATATGCTCAGATAAGCACACTTTGAGGACATATTGACTTGTTTGATTGTACCTTACTACTAACTAGATTGTTATATTTAAAGTAGTTTTGTAATTTGTTGTGACATATGGTCAGTATCTATGTCTCTCGGCACTATAGTATGTTGTTGTGTTAAACAGACAATTTCATAGATGAGATGGCTACCACCATAGATGTGTGCAGCCATCTTTGATAATGAACATAAATCATGTAGAAAAGGGATACCTTTATGACTGTGAGAAAGTCAACTCCATGATCTTATAAAATCAGTGCTTTGACAAAACAAAAACAAAATATACAAATAAAGTCAACACTCTGAGTACTCAAAAGAAAATTGCTATGGTACTCTTGTCTGGCACGCACACATTTTTTCTATTTAAAGAGATGTGTTCAGATAATGACTGGTTTGAAATACATCTCAGTACTTATCTTCTTGACAAGATTCAATTTGGCTTAGTGTGACAGGTTATGATTGATTAGTCTAGTATGTCCTATCATACACTCACGTTATAAATCTGACCAATTAATTGAATCTAATTATGTGCATATATCTGCTTGGAAGATTCCGGTTGATTTTGATATTTTTGGACTGATTGTATAATTTGTTGACTATGAAATTTTTCCATAAATAAACGATTCAATTTTATCTCATAAAATATAATAATTATTTTTATGTGATTATCTTGTGTAGGCCTTTTCGTAGGATCTCCAATCAACAGTCAAATTTTGGCAACACAATCAGCTTGACTGAGAACAATCTGGATGAATTTTTCCATGATATAGCATTTTAAGGGAATAAATTCGAATTTCTAAATTCTTGGTTAAGGGAGTTTTTTTTTCAGTCCATAACTGCCAATCATTAGTTTAATTTTGGTAACTTCTTTACACACGTCCCAAAATTAACTACTCCCTTATTGTGTAATTTTTTTAAAAAAAATTCTCTATTAAATCGTGACCTAGGGTTTTCTCATTCATCTCTCACACTTAATTTCCAAGTTGTGTTGAGTTTTCCATTTTAGATTCAAACAATGGTGAAAATTAAGATGCCAAAATAAAATAAAAAATGCTGATGATTGCTGCTGGAGAGCTTACACTTGCTGGTCAGAACAGGTCGCTCACTGCTTCAGGGAGTGCCTAGAGTACTACCTACTCCCAGTTCGGACCTCCCACCTATTCAGGTTTGGTACTCTGACTAGAAGGAGACAATCTGTTAATCCTCTAAACTACTGCTTTCTATCTGAGACTGCTAAAGGTCTATTTCTTTCATTTACCTCTTTTCGCAAGTTCATAGTTGAATGCAATGTATCTATTCCTAAGTTTGTTGCGTTTGATCTAGATAAGATTACTGGGTTTCATAAACTGTATAATTTGTTGAGTTTTTCTGAACCGTTTAATGAGACTTTTGTCAAGGAGTTTATAGCAAATGTTCCCAAGAATTTGGGTAAGGCTGGAAATGAATTTAGGTGGTAAGTTTATGTCAGGGGAAGACATGTTAATTTCAGTCCTAACTCACTAAGAGAATGGCTTGAAATAGATGATGTGGCTATCTCCAGTGATGATGAGTTAACTAAGGATAACATTGCTCACGAGATGACTGGTTCAACTTGGCCAGAGGCAGGTGAACTGATTGCTTCTAGACTTCTGCCGAATTACAAAGTTCTCCATCGTATCTTAATCAACAACATTGACCCTGTAACTCATCGATCTAATATCTCGGGTGATAGGGTAGTTATCCTATATAAGTTGGGAATGTGTTTGCGTGTTGATTGGGTCAAAATAATTTTTGATAGAATTGTGTATGAAGGGCTACGGTGGGCTAAGTAGTGCAGACTACCACATCCAGCTCTTATTCATTATTTTCTTGCTCATCAAGGTGTGCCTCCTATGGATTCAGACAGGTTCTCAGATGCTATACCTGTCCTGGGCGTTCATGAATTTTCAAACTTAAGTGGAACATCAAATCCCACTCCTAGGGTTCCAAACCACTTTTGTCTTCTTTGGACCTGTCTGGGCGTTTGGATATACTAGACAATAAGTTGGGGCTAGTCAAGACTCAGGTAGAACAACTTTTCACTTTAACCAAAAAATTTTCTGATGAATTTATTTTCATGCGTAGGGTGTTGGGTAAACTTGAATATCTGGGCGATGAGCATATAAAGTCAGCATACCGAATAGTTACTCCGGAATTCTCTGCACATCCTAGAGGTCCAATGGAGATTTCAGTTTTCGATCCAGTTGTTAAGACAACTGCTGTCCCAGCTACTGCACCTCACGCTGATGCTCCTTCAGATACCCATGCTCGCAAGAGAGCTGCAAACGCATCTGCATCCAGTACAAAAAAGCCCAGATCTTCCCAGCACTAACTGTTTTCGGTTTTAACTTTTAACTTTCTAACTATTTGGTTATGGATGATTGTATTAACTCTTAAATTCTGCTTTCCTTCTCTTCAAACACTGTTTTACTTTTGTTTTTCTCTTCCTTTGACGTTCCTCTTACAAATGGGGGAGTAGTAGGGAATTTTTAAATTTTGTGGTTGTTATGTTTTTCTTGTTATTTATACTTTGCTGATGATACTTTGTTGGTTAAACTTTAATAGTAGTATTTTGAGGTTTATGGTGGTTTGATCATTACACTCTGATGATATCTTGCTAAGGGGGAACAATATTAAAGTTGTGGCTAATGTGTGTGGTATTTGCATATTTTGTTAACTTCTTTGCAGGAGTTCTTGGTTTACACACTAAGGGGGGGCAATAACCCTTATATGTTGATGTTCATAGTTTCTTTACTCATTCACACACATCACATTTACATTAAAAATTAGATAGTTATGTGTTTGTAATTAAGCAACGCCAAAAGAGGAGATTGTTAGAAAAATATGTGTCATATTTTTCACTTTTTATATCTTGGCTCACTTAATGAATATAACTGATTTTTAATGATAAAAGAGCAGGTCAACATTTTTATTTTTGACTGGTCTGGATAATGCCAGTTCTGACTGACTGGGTTGATAGTGGATTATTTTTCTAGATCAGTAAAGCTGCGATTTTATTATATTTTTATACTTGATATATTCTTATATCATGAATATTATTGACAACTCTTTTTGTAGGTTAAAGAATCTTTTCTTATTCTCTTAGATTTGTTTATGAATAAAATATTTAATTTCCTAAATTCTTTCTTTCTACAAATCTAAGAATATCTTTCTATATTCTTTCCTACTAATTGTCTTACCATTCTTGTTGCAGATTTTTAGGTAAGAAATAATTCCTAATTTGATTTCTACTTTAACTATAAGTAAGAGTAGAAATCATTAAAGAATTAAGGCTTTGAAAATATTTTTGTATTCTTGTTCTATAAGCTTCAAATCGGCCGAATCCTTTCAAGGTGAACAAGACATGGTGCTTCATTGATTAAGTTTTCAAAGCCAACGAGTTCTTCAAGACATTGAAGAAGAAGGCTTTGAAATATAATTTTTGTTCTTGTTTTCTCCAAACAAAAACCGCCTAAATCAATAGAAGGAAAACAAGACATCAAGCTTCATTGATTCAACTTCAAAGTAAAAAAGGTTTTCTTCAAACTCATTGAAGAATCAAGAACTAATTGGTGCTCAACGAACAATTCCATATCTTGTTTAAGCTACTTGGCGTGGAGTTAAGAACGGAGGTTCTTAATCTAAGTAGTGGTTGCAGTCAAGTACAATAGGAAAGTGGCGATAAAGTCAAGACTGGTGTGTTTGATTCCACATCATCAACAAGTCAGAAGAATAAGTATCACAGGGAGTTGATCTGTTTTCTTTTGATTGTTATTTTGTTAATTTTGTGAAATTACAAAAACCAATACTATTGTATTTTTGAATAAGATTATTAGTGCATTGTTTTTATCCATGGCATGGGGGCCGTGGATGTTTTCCTTCGAAGTTTACCACTTTACATCTTGTGTTCGTATTTAATCTTTTAATTTATGAACTTAACAAGATTAGGTAAACGAACACTGTTGTGCGAGTCAGAACTGTTATCTTTATCACTTGCCAATTCTGACTGCGCTCTGTCCACTGCTTGTTTAATTAAGATTAAAATTCATTTTAATTTAATTAATCTTGGGTTTAGAACTTTCACATATAAAAAGCTCGATTATATCGACGCCCTTAAAACATAGTAAAGATACAGTAATTTAATTTACATATAAAAAGCTCGATTATATCGAAGCCGAAATCATAATAAACTTAAAACTCATATAAAAAGCTCGATTATATCGAAGCCGAAATCATAATAAACTTAAAACTTTTTCCCATCGCTACTTTTCCGCCTTCGCGCTGCCACCGAGCTTTTCAATCTGGAAAGTAAATTTATTTTTTGGGGGCGTGAGCATTTCCTAGAAATCCTCAGTAGCAATTATACTAACATATGAAAATTTTATACACAATCATAAATGCAACATGCTATACTTTATAACATACTTATGGAACAACATGAAATTGGTAGCCGGCACCACATAAATTCTTAAGTGATTACCTTCAATTACTAAAGTAAATAGGCAATTACCTTCAATCACCAACATTCTTAAGTGATTACATTCAATCACTAAAATAAATAGATGATTACCTTCAATTACCAACATTCTTAAGTGATTACCTTCAACCATTATCATTTTAGACTTCAATCACCGGCATAATGTTCCATCATATAACATTTAACATTGCATATGAGTTGCGTAATATTTTCTCATTTAAACATCATGAAATCATATAAATTATGTAGTATAAGAACAACCTCAAAATAGAGATTTTGGTTGAAGTTGTGATGTAGAATAACTTGTCACCGCCCTTTCCAAAATCAAACATGCATGCTTGCCTTCTATTCACATAAAATTGTGCACAAAAGTGTGTGATTTGGGAAAGAGATTGGTGTGGAACGTGAGAGAGAGATCTGGGACTGAATTTGGAGAAAAAAGAAGAGGAAGAAATGTTGGACCAAAAGCTGTATTTTCAAAACAAATAAGGGAGGGATTAAGTGCTTAAAAAAATAGAAGAGGGGGAGAGTAAAGGGCCGAGAGGGAGGTGGATTTAAGGGGGAACGGAAGGTAGTCTTCTGGGAACTTTTGTGGACTGACTTTGGGAAGGAAAAGTGGTGAATTTCTGGAAATGGGGAGAAGGAAAAGGGTAGCTTGCTAAGGGACTTTAAGGGCTGAAAGCTGGAAGAGAAACAAGAGATAAATAATGGAAAACTAGCTGAAAAACCTTCGGGTGGGTGGGTGGGTGGGTGGGTGGGTGGCCGAACCTGTAGAGAGGGAAAATGGGAAAAATAATTTGGGGCTAAATTAGTTAGGAAAGTTGGGGTTTTTGAGGGGATGAATTCTGGGACAAAATGGGAGGGAAAAAAAATAGTTAACTTGAGGTCTGAAATGTGGGGCAGAAATAGGTAAGAAAGTAGGGGTTTGGTCCTTGGATAATGGGCAGTTTGTGGGAATTCATGGGGGAGGTTTTTGGCTGATTGAGGGAGCAGTTTCTCAACTGAAATGCTGGAATTTTTGGGACTGAAAAATGAAGGAGAATTGGACCTTAGAGCATCTCCAATGCACTCCATGGATTGTCGCTGATGTGGCAGTTAAATAGAATGACTTCTAAATGAATATGGAATAAATAGACGTGAAAGTCCAAAAGTTCTCTCCAATGAGTCCCTTCTACAATTCAATAATGGTGATTACATACATTTATTTTTTAAATTAAACAATAATAAAACTGCTAAATTTTCTCTAATTACCCTTTTGTGAATTAAATTAAGTCCAAAATTAAAATAATTGTTGAGTCATCCAATCTCACAGGACTTCTACATGTAGAAAGAGCACCCACATCTTTTATTTTATTTTGTGTCACATCAGCCTAACATGGTGTTTCACATAGTGCATTGGAGATGTGATTTTAATACACATTATCTATTTGATGACATGACACTTCTTTTTTTCCAATCCATGATTTGCATTGGAGATGCTCTTATAGGGGCCGGATTCTGGGACAGGAAAATGGGGAAAAGGTGCTATGATTTTGGGGTTGAATTAGTGAGGGAAGTTGGGGTCTTGGAGGGACCGAAACTGGAGAAGAAAAGTGGAACTTCTTGCTGACTTCTGGTGGTCAAAAATCTCGAGAAAAAGGTGAAGAAAAGCTGAAGATTTGGAACTAAAAAATGAATGGAAAAATGGGACTTTAAAGGGTAGAATTTTGGACGGTAAAATGAGGGAAGAGCTGGGGTTTATCTTGGGACTGATATGAACGGATTAACTGGACTTAAGGAGGCCGTAGTTGGGAGGTTTCTGAGGGAAAAATTAGTTGATTTACTGGCTGATTAAGTGAGAGCATCTCCAATGCACTCAATGGATTGTGGTTGACGTGGCAATTAAATAGACAGACTTCTAAATTATGTGGAATGAATAGACGGTGAAGTCTAAGAATTCTCTTCAATAGGTTCCTTCTACAATCCAATAATGTTGATTATATGGCATTTATTTTTTAAAATTAAAAAATAATAAAACTAATCCACTTAAAGAATTTTAAAAAATTAAGTCAAAAATTAAAAAAATCGCTGACTCATCCAATCTCACAAAACATCTAGATATAGAAGAAGTACGTCACATCTTCTATTTTTTCTAGTGCTATGTCAGCCTGACATAGTATTCCACATTGTACATTGGACAAGTATTTTTAATAGACATTGTCTATTTGATGATGAGGCACATGGTTTTTTCCAATCCATTGAATGCATTGGAGATGCTCTGAGGGGAAATGGGGACTGCATGGCAGAAATCTGGAGGCAACTTCGAGTAGCTCTTTTGGCAGTTTTTAGATAGTGGAGGATGGCTGATAATGAGGGAGAAAGTGGGGGGAAGAAAATGGGTGGTTTTCTTGGGGCTCAAGGGGGACGGTTTTTCTGCAGATTTGGGTCGGTATTTGGATAGCTAAGTGGTTGGTTTATAGGCTGGGTTTTGGGTGATTATGGGTGAAGACTTTGGGCTAAAATGGTGACCATTTTGGATTTAAAAGGGACGGATAAGTGGACTGAAATTGGGCCGAAAAATGTTTAAATTTTTTTTAGTTTTTTAATTTAAATGGATAGCCTAAAATTATCCAAGGAATTAACTTAGGAAAATTTATCCGATCTAAGAAAAATTAACGAGGCTTCGGTGATATATATTTCATATTTGTCAAATAAAATTTAAGACAAACACGCACAACATTTAATGTGACTAAAAATTTTAAGTCGTAATAGGGAGTTCGTAGTGACGCCAAAAATTAAAATTTTTATTTTCATGAAATTAAATGACGAAATTTTTTCTAGTCGCTACACATAATGACCGGGTTTTCTAGATACAAAACAATCTCATTTGGGCTTCTTTTTGAGCTTGTTGTCTTTGTTTGAAGATGTCCTCTTTTTTGATTTGTTAGTGTTGTCCACGGCATTGACTTTTGATCTGCCAATATGAAAATTCTCATTCCCAGCTCGTGCCCTTGACTCTTTCTCAATTTGGAGATATTTTTGAACTTGCTCCAGTGAAAAATCCTTAGAGTTACGGAGAATTTTCTTCCTATAACCTCTCCAAGCCATTGGCAATTTAGCAATGATTGCCCCAACTTAGAAGGATTCAGAAAGTTCAATTTTCACGTCCTTCAATTTATTGACAGTCACTTGCAATTCGTGCACTTGTGGCAATATAGGTATGTTATCAAGAAATTTAAAATCAAAATTTTAGAAATCAATTCTTTCTTGGTACCTTCCTCCTCCACCTTGTACTTACTTTCAAGTGCTTCCCAGATTTTCCTTGCCGAAGTGGTGTTGGTGTAAAGATCATACAACCGATTAGAAAGTACATTTAATATGTGGCCCTTGACATATTAATTCATCCTCTTGATGCTTCTTTTGATCCATCCTTATTGCATCTGTATCTGTGTCGTTGGATCTAGAAATGCTTCCACATTTGGAATAAGCACATAGAAAATCTTCAAAGCAGTTATGAGAAACTTCAACTTATCTTGCCAACGAGTAAAGTTTGTCTAACTGATCGAGTCTAATCAAGTCTTGATTCATCAATTTAATTGTTGCCATCATGGTTTCATTCTTCGATGCCATGATAATGCTTTTAAATTGTTGAACTATTGCTTGAACGATAAAGAATGAATACTTAACCTAAAAAGATCTGTTGCAACAATACTTGAAGAAGAAAAAAACATAATAGATTTTTAGACTTGAAGTGCGTAGAACAATATTCTAAAAGCGTTACTTGAATCCTCTTGTTGAAATGAGGTGCTAAAGTGTCTTCACATAAATAGCTTTAGCGGATTTGAAGCCTCAAACCGGATTGCATTAGCATAAAAGAAAAATAGAACTTTGAAAGTATGAAAATATGAGATTTTGATTATATGAATTTGATGTTACTATTCTGTATGATGTTTGGGGATGATATTATGCTATGTTTAACATCAACTTCCTCATGAATTTATAGTGTATATACACCAAAATTTGGGGGACACAACAATTGGGGCGAAGAGGCACCTTTTGGTGCCTTAAACTGATGAACGAATAGGGACAGGATCACCCCTGTTTGCCGCGGTCCAACCGCGGTCTAACAGCGGCAAGCCAACACGGGCAATCCTGTCCTGTATGCCGCGGTTGGACCATAGGGGTGTTAAAAACCGACCACTATGTATCACAATTCCATTCCAATTTTTCACATTTCCGTAATCTCTCTATTGCATTGTCAATATATTTGAACAATTCCAACATTGTAATCCGTAAGTAAAAATTCCAAACAAAATCAATGGGATCCAAATAAGCCAAGATAAACTGCAGTAGATTCCAAGGCACGTAATTACGCTCTCCTTAAGACATTATTTGTCCCTCACCAAGGAGTGAAAAAGGGAACCAAATAAGCCAAGATACAATGGGATCAAATGAGTGTTTGTTAGCGTTATACACTAACGATAACAAACCGGAACAAAAACAATGAAGAGAACTTATGTGAAAGTTTTGTACTTTGATTCTACAGCATATCAAAGTACAAAGCAAGATATAAAAGAAGTGAAAGATATTGAAAATGATAGAGAATAAGCAGAGAAAATTTCTGATATTTTTATTCATTTAATTAATCAAAGAATTACATCAATCCTTTTATAGAATTGTTTCCAATAGATACAATCATTCAATAATGTCTTCACATTCAAAATATAGTCAGAAATAATCGAAAAAACCTAAGGGACACAAGCAAAAACTGTCAAGAAGTGAACAAGCACGAAAACGCCTGTTGACTTGGCACCAGCGCACGCCGGTTCGACCCTTCATGTTTTCCATATTTGATTTCTAGAAACCAATGTCCAAACCAACATTTATTGATAATCTTTTCTAACATTCTTGTTGCTAATAAATGGTAACCACAAATGATCCATTCCGAGCAGCCCCAAAATTTGCCTTTTACCTCCCCTGCCCAATTCACTTGTAAATGTTCTCTTTGTTGATCCTCATTCGTCATTAAATCAGCCACAGAGTTTCCTTCCAGATGAATGTGTGACAACCTAGCTTCAAAATTTTTAAGTAGTAATTTTATTTCCTACGCTAAATACTGAATCTGTAAAGGCCCACACTGGTTTTTTGTTTTGAGATAAAACAGCACCATCTATTTCAATCCAAATATCAGATAATCCTCTTTGTCGAAAGAGTGTTAAGCCCGATTTAATAGTGTGAAGTTCAACTTCCATGTTAGTAGCGATCGATCCCATATGATTTACGATATGCTAGCAGTTGAATACACAATTATGTTCGAATCGCTAGGTTTGATTTTGCAGTCAAATAATGGTTTGTGGAGCAATTTTTTTTAAGACAGAGGGGTTTCTTGGAGTCATTTTTTATATGTTTCGATATCATTTAGTACAAAAGAAATTCTTGATAGTAGCATTCGATAAGAAATTTTAATTTTCTTGAAACTTAATTAAATAATCATTCAAAAATTTATATCCTGTACTATCAATTTATTATAAAAATTGTGCATGTATTAAACTTAAATTGTCGCTTCTCTAACACCAAACAGACTAAATCCAGTGTCTCCCAGTTTGAAGTCTATTTTTCACCTTAGACGGCTCACCTCATTTATAGAAAACGAATTTCCCTCTACCAAGAAAAATAGAAAAAGGTGGATCACTAACATTATTGTTTTCTGTTTTGACAATGTCCTCTGTTTTCAGACAATTTCCTTTGTTTTAGGCAATGTTTGGTACCTCATTTTTTTCCTAGGTTTTAGATTACAGTTGGACATGATTGTATATAAATATAAAATATTGTTGTCTTTCCTAGTCCAAGAAAAACATATATTTCAACTGACAAAATTATTCTTCACCTAACAAACATAGCCATAGACATGGCAGCAAATACGCAACAATCTTCTCTAATCTTCCTCATTTTCCTTTTACTACAAACTTTTTACCCCGCAAGTAAGTTCATTTATTTTGTATTCACTGCTGCTCTTTTCCGAAATTTCCTGTTTGATTTTTTCTCTCTTCTCTCTATAGTCGTACCTCTAATTTGTTTAGTTTGTACATAGGTTCGTTTCACCGTGTTTAAAAGCCAACTTTTTTTAAAGCACTTAAAGAATTTGATTTTTCTATCTCCTATCATTAAAATTTCACCTCTAATTTTCTTGATTTTCACGTAAGCTTGTTAGACCGTGCTTAAAAGCCAGTTTTGCAGCACAACAAATTTGATTTTTTCTCTCCTATCTCTAAAATTGTACCTCTAATTTTCTGGGTTTTCAAGTAATTAAGTATAAAGCATGTTACATGAATATGAATGAAAGCACAAAACAAATTAATATTGTCTTGTCTAATGAGTTAACTTAGTTTTAGTCCCTTAACTCTTTCTTTTTATATTTGATAGATTCACAATCATTTCTCGGAGTGAATTATGGGCAACTTGGCGACAACCTCCCTTCAGTTGAGGCGACAGTCAACCTTTTGAAGTCCACAACCATCCAAAAGGTTAGGCTCTTCAGTGCAGAGCCAAAAATCATTAAAGCGTTTGCGAACACCGGCATTGGAATTGTGATCGCATTCGACAATGGGGATATTCCAACGCTAGCAACAGACCCGAATGTAGCGCGTCAATTGGTGAAATCCAATGTGATGGCGTTCTACCCGGCTAGTAATATTATTGCCATCACTGTTGGTAGTGAGGTATTGAAATCAGGGGATCAAAATCTCATTTCTCAACTCTTGCCCGCCATGCAAAATGTCCAAAGTGCCCTCAATGCCGGTAAATTATTACACACTAATACGAAATTACTACTCCACGCTTATAGTTATGGAGAAAGGTGATAAAATATATGCTGGTAAAACTCTTTTAGAAGAAAAAAAAATTATTTTAAACAAATTATAATTGAAAGATTTATAATATGAACTGCAGCCTCATTGGGTGGGAAAGTTAAGGTCTCGACGGTACATTCAATGGCGGTGTTAAGTCAGTCATATCCTCCCTCGTCAGGAGTTTTCAACCCTGGATTAGGTGCCACAATGAAAGCATTGCTTCAATTCCAGAGTGCAAATGATTCACCTTTTATGATCAATTCATACCCTTACTTTGCATACAAAAGCAATCCAACGCCGGATACATTGGCATTCTGCCTGTTCCAACCTAATGCAGGGCAAGTTGACTCCGGAAATGGTCTCAAGTACACGAATATGTTCGACTCACAGGTAAAAATTTTCGAGCTAATAATTTTGAAACCTGTGTTTTCCAATTTGAAGTGATATTGCAACAAATAAAATGTGGTAGTTATTGAGGTTCGTGTCACCTATTTGATCGAATTGTGGATGTATGAACAAAAAAGGCGTTTCTCTCGCTTTGACATAGGAGGCCCTATTGGGAGGCTAGGATGGGTTGTGTTAAGGTATAAATCTTACATCAAATAAAGATAAAATAAATATACAACATAGAAGGGCTTGGACTAAACTTCTTAACAAGGATGAACTTTTAAGATGGAACCCAAATCTTGATATGGAAGTCTATTAAGCTCCAATGAGCAATTTGATCAGAATAAGACTCAAACGAGCACACGGATTTCAAGATTGGTATTCTCAAACGAGCTACCATTTTGCAGGCCGGCATGTAAATGGATAAATCCCACATCGAATGAAGATGAAATAAGTATACAACATATAAATGCTTGGGCTAATCTTTAACAAGGTTGACTTTTTAAGATGGAACCCAAGTCTTAATAGGTTGCTAGGTCTATGGTAGCCTGCCTGCTAACTGCGATGTTGTGCCTGAACTGTTATAGCTATCCATTTGGAATGCAAATATTGTCACGTACTCTGCAAATTATGCCATGTAGGTTGATGCCGTGCGCTCTGCCTTAAATGCTATGGGATTTAAGGATATTGAGATTGTAGTTACTGAGACTGGGTGGCCTCACGGAGGAGACGCCAATGAAGCTGGCCCAAGCTTGGACAATGCAAAAGCCTATGTTGGAAACTTGATAAACCACCTGAAATCAAAAGTTGGCACCCCACTTATGCCTGGAAAATCAATTGACACATACCTCTTTGCACTTTATGACGAGGATAAGAAAACCGGGCCAAGATCAGAGCAATATTTTGGACTTTTCAAGCCTGATGGTTCTACAACTTATGATGTCGGTCTCTTAAAGAACACACAGGTGAGGCAATTCATTTATCCATCCATCCATCTAATATATGTTCCTTCAGCTAAACTTTGACGAATAACACCTTTATTCTCTTCCTAGACTCCAACTACTCCAAATCCCGCAACTCCGAAAGCAGCAGGAACTTGGTGTGTGCCCAAACCTGGCATCTCTGACGCTCAATTGAAGGGAAATATTGACTATGCATGTAGCCAGGGGATTGATTGCAGTCCAATTCAGCCAGGGGGTGTCTGTTTTGAACCAAACACTGTAAAAGCACATGCTGCTTATGCAATGAATCTTTACTATCAATCTGCCGGAAGGAATAAATGGAACTGTGACTTCTCGCAGACAGCCACTCTCACTAGTACTAATCCTAGTAAGTCCTTACTCACACGAGCTTCTACCACGAATATGCTTCTTCCACTATATAGATCTTCAAAAAGACATTTGTTTGATAATTTATTATTTTTAATTCTTATGGTTTTTCTACTGCTGTAGGTTCCAATGGTTGCAATTACCCTGGCGGCAGTAGCTGAAAGGAAAGGGAAATTTTTGGTAGCTAAATAATTAGAAGAGATGTAGTTGTTGCCGTAGTAGTTCTGAAACATAAGGCACAATATTATCTTTTGTAAGCTAATAATGCATTTGCAATTGTATTCATGATACTTAATAGTGAATAAAGGATTTTTTTTATGTTATTTCTTTACTTTTGATCTAAATTTGATCATGAATCTTTCCTTGTTGATTTTACAAACTCCTCCCACCACCAACTCTATATCGCCCAGGATTTTCTTAATCCGGAGGGTCATTAAAAATCTTAAAATAATACTTAACGACTCCAAATTAAAATTTTCATATCCTTGAATGGTTTTAAAACTTATCTACAGCGAAAAAATAACAAGCGCGCAAGTAAAATTCAAATGGACATCAAAACTTTATAGTTTTACCCGTAACTCTATATGTCGCCAAAAATTATTTGACCAACCTAACGTGATCCAAATATAATGTTTTTTTGTCCTGTGAGTACTTAAAAATTTAAGAAACAACATATCAAAAATTTAGAATTTTATCAAGTCATTTGGTATGTGAAATAAGTGACCAAAGTAGCATGCACACCAAGCCTCGGGTACAAGCACTGCCAGGAAAACATTCATAAATAATTCATCCGGCGTGATTTTAAAGTGATTCCAAATTCTCATATCAAACAACTTATCAAAATATCAAACGCCACTGAGTTCACTCAAAAAATCGTAGTATGCAAAAAGCTCTTCTATTTTGAAATCAGGGCAGGGAGCTGGAATTTCAACACCTAACGAGTGAAATCTCATCTTTAACTTCCAAACGACGAAACTAATAAAGGGTCTGTTGTTGTTAAAAAATTACAACACTTAAAAATAGTCAAGACATGGTAATTTAATTTACATATAAAATGCTCAATTATATCGACGCCAAAATCATAATAAACATAGAATTATTTTTGTAGCTACTTTCCATCGTTGTGCCACCGTCAAACCTTTCAATCTGGATAGCAAATATTTTTGGGCGTGAGCATTTCGAAGGGAACACTTATAGTAAATATACATGTATGTGAGAAAATTTTACATAACCACAAATGCGACATGCCAAATGCTAAAACATTATTAAAGAACAACATAAATTTGGTAGCCGGCACTACATAATTCTTAAGCGGTTACCTTCAATCACTAACATTCTAGGCGAGTACCTTCAACTTCCATCAGAGACGTGCCCTAACCATGCTAGATAAATTAGGTACATCCAACAAGACATGGCATGTCAAAAGCATTTAACATGGCACATGTGTTTACATACAATTTTCTCGGGTTAACTTCATAAATTCATATAAATAATGTAGCATAGAACCACCTCAAAAATGAAAGTTTTTTTTGAAGTTGAAATGGAGGATTAAATGATGCTGCACCTTTCCAAACTAATCTTGCACACTTGCCTTTTATTTGTGTAAAATTGTTCACGAAGTTGTGTTTTGGAAAAAAAAATTAGTGTTGAACAAGAGAGAAACTGTGGGCCGAAATCTGGGGAAGAAAAATCAAGAAGTGTTGAGGAGTTAAGTGCGGAAAAAAAAAATAAAAATAAAAATAAAAATAAAGAGGGAGTGCAAAGGGGCCGAGAGGGAGAGGGATTTTTTTTTTTTTTTTTTGGGGGGGGGGGGGGGGGGGAAATGAGATTTATTGCTGGGAAAGGAGAGAAGAAAAAGGAACAGAAACTGAAGAGCCAACAGTTTTTTTTTCCTCGACAGTTCAAGCTGTCGAACGAAAGCTCAGGTAGTCGTTCGATATCAACTCAACCCACCATTTTCATTTGTTTTTTTCGTTTTCACATTCTTATTTTTCACTAGACATTAATCTATGAACTCAATCTCTTCCAACAATTTTTGAGCAATTATATTCAACATATTTTTAGATCTAAAAACAACTCAAACTAATCTAGTACATAAGGGCCTATTGAATTTTTGTTATTTTATAACCCAAATTAATCTATCCAAAAGTTTTGCCAAACGACCTAAATAAATCTTCAACTTGATTTTATAACATTGCTTTTTAACACATGCATAAATATCGTTTATGTAAATGATCAGCCACATAGGCTTTTATTGGTGTGCCAAACCTTGGGTTGGGTTGGGTTGGGTTGGGTTGGGTTGGGTGGTAGCTAGCGATGGTGCAAAGCTTCACTTTGAATTTTTATGTGGAATTGTATATCTGATTTTAAATTAACTTTGACTATATTTGTATAGGATGTATAGGAATTTTATGTAATGCTTTAAGGGTATTTTAATTTGTTTCATTTATGAAGTTGTTATAAAAATCTGCTATATTTGAAAATGACCACCTACAAATTGAAATTTTTTATAATTTCTTCTATATGAGATCTTAAATTTTTGCAAAGATCACATTTGTGTAATGACAATATTTTATTATGAAAAATAATGGAATTATTTTCTAATGCAGGGCCAGCGCCCTGGCCGTAGGCGGCTAGGTGGAGCCTAGGGCCCCCCAACCATTCAGGTTCCAAAAATTTTGGCCCATTTTTTTTTTAATCAGCCTATACTTACATGTGAAATGAGCTTATTAAATAGAAAACAAGTCTAAATCTAAACTACATTATCTAACTTAATCTAGTCTTTAAATTGTAGACCGTGTTATTTTCTCTTTAAATCTCATTTTAAATATCTTTATTTTGAATCAAAACCATTTTCCAATTCCAACCATTTTTTCGTTCAATGAAGAAGAAGAAAAAGGTGCCCTTTTTTGGCTTGTAAATTTGTTTATATGTATACGCACACCCCTTCATATGTTGTGTGTATGTCTTTTTAATATATATTTTCTCTTTTCTTTGACATTTCCAACTACATGTTTTTAATTTGAAGAACTTTATTTATTTTTGTTAAGTGAAAATGATTTGATTATATTATATAACTCTGTATTCTATAACAGTTTTTGAGTTTTTTGACTTGTATGAAAATCTAATTTGGATCTAAACAAAGTATTATATACTTATGTAAACATCTAATTTGAATCTACAAAAGTATTATAAAATATGCCCGTGAATGCACGAAGTTGTAATTGTGTGTCAAAAATTTATATTTTAAAATATCTCAATTTAAGGCCCTATTTAAATTTTCATTCCAAATCTCAAGACCGGCCTATTCTAATGGATAATAGCCGAAAATTTGCAATATGTTGTTATTTTTTAGAAATTTTTTATTTTTTTCAAATACTAGGAGTCAAATTTTAATTGAACGAAATTTCAAAAAATTTAAATACTGAGGTAGGTATACAGATTAATGATATACATAGCATCTTATATGAAATGTATATTAAATAAAATAGTTCAACTTATAACTCTAATCTTAGTTTCTCTTTTATTCAGTTATATAACTATATTTGAACTAATTATTCTAGTGGAAATAATTGGATAATTTAGTTATCCAACTATAGCGAATATCATAATTAAACACGTATTCATTATTTTTTGTTTTGACACGTGACCTGCTAACACCTTGACATCAACAGTGTGTTGCAAGCAATAAACAAACAAATTCTATGAAAACGTCATAGATTACCAAGCTTGACACGACATGTCACCCAGACCATCCCAGCCGGTAAGCAGATTGTTTCAAGCCTCTCTTCAAGTACCCGCACGCAACATTCTCATCCACAATCTACCAGCCAACTTTATGAAAATTGGAGCATCAATGGCAACCATTGCAGTCTACTTGGAAGCTGGAAGACTCAGTCAATTATTGTTTCGCCTTAATTTTCGGATTCCTTTTTCACAATTGCCATTATTCAGACAATTTCCTACGTTTTAGACATTGTGGTATGGACCTGATTTTGTTCCTATGTTTTAGATTACAGTTGGTTAGGCATGTATATATATTTATTTGAGGTTCTTTACCAGAAAACTTCTATTTTCGTTGTCCAAATTGTTCTTAAAGTAACACACATATAGCCATATCCATGGCTGCATTTATGCAGAAATATTCTCTAATATTCTTGGTTTTACTTTTACTACAAAATGTTTACTCTGCAAGTAAGTTTATTAATTCTGTAATTCACTGTTGCTTTTTTCATTTTCTTGTTTGATTTCTCTCTCTCAAATTCTACTACTTTTTGATCGTTACATGGTTAAATCACTTTATTTAGTCGTCGAACCTTTTCAATACAGTCCATTCCTTTTTTGTAGCAGCCAAAGATTTACCATCTCGCAATGGTTCCAAACTGTGTAGTTTTTCTTCGTGGCGAAGGTCCCAAGCTACCTAGTACATGCAAATAAGGGCGGGGTTAAGTCCCCCGTTCTCTCTCTAGCGTGAGAATTAGAATTCCGAGGAGAAGTATTCTAGAGAGAATTTATACAAAGAACAAAATACGAAAGAACTTGAAAAATGTCATTAGCCTTTACTCCTTAGGGCTGCTTGGGAGTTTTGGAGTATCGGTTATAGGTGTTTATAAGGGGTTCGATTTTGGATGATTTTTAGTAGAGGTATTAAAATAGTTGAACCCCCGCTTGATAGCTTATTATCCAGCGGTTTTGAAATAAATTTGTCCACTGAAAATATGAGAAAAATAGTATGAAAAATTATAGAAAAAATTTTGATCAATGCATTTCTACACTCTCTTTTCTCACTATATAATGTTATACAAAATTCCATTCAAATTGTCGGTCTGATTTCCCTAATTCTAGTTTCTTTTTCCTATTTTGTAGACTCGCAACCAAATATTGGAGTGAATTATGGGAACCTGGCCGACAGCATTCCTCAGCCAGGGGATATAGTGAACCTTTTGAAGACTACGACCATCACAAAGGTCAGGTTGTTAGGTTCTATCGACCAGTCTATGAACGCTTTGATTAAAGCGTTTGCGGACACCAACATTGAACTCGTGATAGGACTCGACAATACAGAAATTCGTTGGGCAGCAACCGGCCCGGATGCCGCGAGTCAATGGGTCAACTCCAATGTGATGCCGTATTACCCGGCTAGTAAGATCATAATCATCACTGTTGGCGATGAGGTCTTGACGTCGGAGGGAGATGATGGTGACATTTCTGCACTCTTGCCTGCAATGCAGAATATCCAGAATGCCCTTAATACTGGTATTTTCTTACTCACTAACCAAATTTTACTCGACCTTCCTAGGAATGGCGAAAGGTGAAACCATATAAAAATGGTGTAATACTTATAATTATCTTCAATATAAAAATTTTATCCTAAAACTATTTATCTGCATAAAAGTTATCCATATAATAGTTATCTAATAACAAGTTTACCATTTCCTATTTGGTTCAACTAGGCATAAAAATGGAAAAGGTGTTAAAAAGTCAATTTTTTTGTAAAAAAGACAATTATACACTTATTCTTAATTAAACCAAAAAGAGCAAATAAAAAATTAAAAAAGAAAAAAATGGGAGGAGGGGCAGGGCCGGTGGGCAGCGAGCGGTGGTCATTATCTTAGGATAAGGGTCCAAAAAATATATTTGTTTTATATTATAAACGGTACGTTCGAATTTAAAAAAAAAAATTGATTGAACTTTTATTCGAAAAGGATAAAACTTATCCTTATTTTTGGTTTAAATTGTTATCCGAATAAAAGTGTACCTAAACATCAAACAAATTTTATCCGTTGTGTTTATCCATTGGTCATATACCAAACGGGCCCATTAGGTTAGAGTTATTTTAGTCTTTCTTTTATTTTCCTTTGTGTTATTGTAATTAGGTTATATGTGCCTTTTTTTTTTTTTTTTTTTTTGTTCATCTTGTGTTTGATCCGTCTTTAATGAAACCCTAACTAGTTTTTCTCTTTGCTCTCATTGTTTAACAATTTTCAGCTTCACTGGGTGAGAAAATTAAGGTCACAACGGTACATTCAATGGGGGTGCTAAGTCAATTTTCCCCACCCTCGTCAGCGGCTTTCAACCTTAGTTTTGGTGATACGATGAAAGCTTTGCTTCAATTCCAGACTGCACATGGCTCACCTTTTATGATCAATGCATACCCTTTCTATGCGTACAAAAGTGATCCAAAGCCTGAAACATTGGCATTCTGCCTGTTCCAACCTAATTCAGGGCAAGTCGATTCAAGAAATAATATCAAGTACATGAATATGTTTGACATTCAAGTTGATGCTGTACGTTCTGCCTTAAATGCATTTGGATATAAGGATATTGAGATCGTCGTTGCTCAGACTGGGTGGCCTTACCAAAACGGCCCAAATGAAGTCGGCCCAAGCTTGGACAATGCAAAAGCCTATGTTGGAAACTTGATAAACCACCTGAGGTCAAATCTTGGCACCCCACTTATGCCTGGAAAAACTATTGACACCTATATCTATGAACTCTACGATGAGGATCAAAAACCAGGGCCAAGTTCAGAGCAATCATTTGGGCTTTTTAGAGGTGATGGCTCTCCAAATTATGATGCTGGTCTCTTTAAGAGCTCACAAGTGAGAATTCATTCCTTATTCATCCATCTAATCTATATTCCCTGAGTTGAACTTTGATGTTGCACGGAAATTTCTAAACAGCTAGCATTTTAGTTTCAAAAATCAAAACTCTTTAGAAATTCTTGAAAAGAACTAAGCTTTGATGTAAACAAGCAGAAGCTTACATTTTTCTTGGGTTGTTATGCCTAGAATCCAACAACGCCATCTCCAAAAACTCCTGCAAGTCCCACAACAACACCAAAACCAGCAGGACTTTGGTGTGTGCCCAAGCCAGCAGGCGTCTCTGAGGCTCAATTGCAGGAAAATATTAAGTTTGCCTGTAGCAGGGGGGTTGATTGCAGTCCAATTCAGCAAGGGGGTGCTTGTTTTGAACCCAATACTATAGAATCACATGCCACTTATGTGATGAATCTTTATTATCAAATTAATGGTAGGAATCCATGGCGCTGCGACTTCTATCACACCGCAACTCTCACTACTATTAATCCAAGTAAGTGCTTATTAACGCTAGCATAATGAACGAATGCCTTCGTTTTCATGAACAGACTATTAAAGTTACAATCCCACCTCAATTATATATAAAAACTATGTAATAAGGTTAACATTTTAAGATAGAATCTTAAGACTTAATACGAACCATGTCATCTGACGAGTCATTGCATCAAATATTTCTTTTAATAGCCCTCTTATTCTGGGATCGTTATTTTATGTACGTATCTTCCTGTTTTTCTTCAAAAATATATTTGTTCGACCATTTATTATTGCTTATTCTTATGTATTTTTTCTTCTTCTTCTTTGTAGGTTATAATGGTTGCAAT
The DNA here is from genome assembly GCA_030279155.1 of Forsythia viridissima. Lineage (NCBI taxonomy): Eukaryota > Viridiplantae > Streptophyta > Magnoliopsida > Lamiales > Oleaceae > Forsythia > Forsythia viridissima. The sequence goes on along the minus strand of CM059045.1, from coordinate 18,250,247 downwards.
TATCCTGGGTAGTACCTGAAAATTAAAGAAAGAGGAATTTTTTTGGTAGCAGAAAAAATATAGTTGTGGCAGTACGTAGTACTTTTGAAATACTAGTTGCCCTAAACATGCATTGCATGTTATTTTGAAAATATTTTAAAGGCTTGTACAATTTTTTTTCTCTCCACATCTTGGTTAATATTAATTGATGGTTATGTTTATATTTAAATTGTTTATGGAAAAAAAAATTATATATGAGAACCACTATGTATTACAATATTTTTTTATCAAATAAAGAATATGTAATTTAACTAAAGCTTTCGTCATTTGCATTGAAATTCCTGTGTATAATTGTCCACTATAAAATGTCCCATTGTAATTTGAATTCATTATATAACATTTCAATTTTTTCTTATTTTTTTAATGTTCATTAAAGCTGATTTGCATCTGCCATAAGTGAGTTGGATCTTTTATTATTATTATTATTATTATTATTATTATTATTATTATTAATTATGAAGTATATAAAAATTGTATCATATATTAATACTAGAAAGTGGGACTTTTCAGTTCATTAAGATTATATAAAATTTTAATTTTTACTTCTTTTCTTTTGTCATGAATTATTATATACAAATTTTGTCGTATGTTGTATATATTTTAGAAAGAGAGGATCGGTGAAGGGAATTTTGACGGACATTGTGGGGGTAAACATTTTATTTATATTTTGCACCTCTTTATCTGTTCATTTATTTATTTATTTATACTTAATATATTTGATATTGTTGGAAGCAAGCTCAATATCACTCTATAGGAAATTGGACGATATCAATTGGAGGAAATTGGAATTTACTTGAGGGCATGCAAGAACAATTCAAGACAAAATTTTACTTTATTTCTTAGATTGACTTTTTTCAAAATGTGTAAAATTACATAACTTTTTATAGAATTTCTAAATAATGTATTTATCTTATACATATCTATCAATTGCATTCATTTCCATGTATGTAGTTAATACATGAATCCACTTAATTTCATGTGTTTAATTATTAAATAATTGACCACTAAAACTTTCAAATACAAGAACATATAATTATATAATTAAATGTCTGTTAGATTTTGCTAAATATCAAATTTTTGCTAGATTTTGAGAAAAAAATGTGTTGTTGAAAAGTTGATAAAAGTTGCGGGTCTCATGAA